>QNUK01000264.1:0-470000 GCA_013621035.1 Clarias magur | reverse complement strand
AAGATCTGCTAGGAAACCACTGCTAAGGACAGGCAACAAGCAGAAGAGACGCGTTTGGGCTGAAGAACACAAGAAAGAACACAAGAAAGAAAACTCGCTGAATGAGAAGGGGTGTCCAAACCTTTGGTCTGGACTGTTGTTACGTCCCGTAAAATCGGCCGTACTTAGAGCAAACGAGTTGGTTCCAGAGGCTTACAGGCAATGATTTCGCAATCGCAAGAAAAATGCTACTCAAACTTTCGTAGAATTTGCACGTGAGAAGTCAATCCTTTTTGACAAATGGCGCACTGCTAGTAAGGCTGACGACTTTACTTCACTTAGGGGTTAATGCTACTTGAGGAGTTCAAACAATGTCTTCCAGAGAGGATGGTACGCTACTTGAATGAGCAGAAAGTGACAACGCTATTGCAAGCCGCAGTCTTGGCAGACGAGTTTGTGCTTATACATAAAAATGTATTTCAGACAATAGCAGTCGAAATGAGTTCAGTCCCTCGGGCTGTAGCGAACGTTCAGCCGCCCAAACAAAATGGTGAGCAGTCTAAGGAGACTCGAGAGTGTTTTGATTGCCACAAGAAGGGACATGTAATAGCTAACTGTCTAACCTTGAAACGTAAACACCAATCTCAAAGAAAGGAAGTTGCGTTGATTAACTCTGCTAACGTGTGTTCATTGCCTGAACAAGAAAAGGAACTGCCAGACCCTACTTATTTGCCTTTCTTGTTTAAAGGTTTTGTTTCTTTGACTGGTAAGAAGGATGACCAAGTTGAGGTCCAGATATTGCGTGATACAGGTGCCGCACAGTCCTTCATATGTGCTATAATGTCCTCCCCTTTTCAAGTCAATCATCAGTTGGATCCAGTAGACTAGTACAGAGCTTCAGTATGGAAGTTATGAAAGTACCCATACATCGCATCCACATTCAGTCTGACATGGTTACTGATTTTGTAGAGGTAGGAGTTTGTACTGCATTACCAGTAAAGGGGGTGTCTTTCATCTTGGGTAACGACCTAGCTGGTGGGAAGGTGATACCTTCACTAGAGGTAGTAGATGAGCTACCGACTCAAATTAATGCAGATGAGTTGTTCCAAAAATACCCAAGTGCATTTCCTGCATGCGCGGTTACACGTGCACAAGCAAAAAAAAGATACTGACCTATCTTTATCAGACTCTTGCTTGGGTATAGATGCTGACTCTGGGGAACTTGCAGGACCTGAGGTTAGTGCCGGTGACCATGTGTGGGAAGTTGTAATGGGTGACATTTTACTCTTGACAGTCACTCGCGAAAAACTTATATCAAAGCTCAAAAGAATGATCCTTCGTTGACAAAATGTTTTAAATCGGTTGAGAACTGTAAGTTGCATAATGTTTCATTCTTTGTGAAAGTTGGGTTACTTACGCGAAAATGGCATAAAGGTACTTCTACCGAGGATGGGTGGAATGTAGTGTATAAAGTGGTAGTTCCCACTGTCTTTCGTCCACACGTTTGGTCATTGGGTCATGACCATGTGTTATCAGGACACTTAGGGATAACCAAGACCTACAATCGTATCTTGCAACACATTTTTTGGCGTGGTCTTAAGCGAGATGTAATACGGTATTGTAAGACTTGCCACATTTGTCAGTACGTGGGTAAGCCTAATCAGGTGATCCCACCAGCTCCGTTAGTCCCGATCCCCGTTCTGGGCGAACCTTTTCAGCATGTTATAGTAGACTGCGTGGGGCCTTTGCCAAAGTCTAAATCTGGTAATCAGTTTTTGCTCACAATTATGTGTGCCGCTACCAGATATCCCGAGGCTATTCCACTGCGCAAGGTTACTGCTAAAGCAGTAGTCAAAACTTTGATAAAGTTTACCCAAGGTGGTACAAACGGATCGAGGTACTAATTTTCTGTCCAAGTTGTGTTCACAAGTCTTTAACACATTAAACATTACACACCGTACATCTAGTGCTTACCATCCTGAAAGTCAGGGGATGTTGGAAAGATTCCACCAGACATTAAAGGCAATGCTGAGAAAGTATTGTATTGAGACGGGCAATGAATGGGATGAAGCAGTTCCTTTACTTCCATTTTCAATTCGAGAGACTGAGAATCCAAGAATCCCTGAGGTTTAGTCCATCAGAACTGGTTTTTGGGCATACCGTGAGGGGACCATTAAATGCTTTAATGTTGGGTATTGAGACAGGTGAGAAAACCAATGTGTTAGATCATGTAAGTAAGTTTCGTGAAAGGCTACAGAAATCTTGTGCTTCAGCTCGTGAGTCCTTGTCCAAAGTTCAGGGGAAAATGAAAGCGCGCTATGATAAAAGTGCCGTAACCAGATCTTTTGCAGTTGGTGACCAAGTACTGGTCCTACTTCCTATTCCGGCATCTACGTTGTCTGCGCGATTTTCTGGGCCGTACGAAATACTAGAGAAAAAGAGTGAGACTGATTATGTGGTCAAGACTCCCGATAGAAAGCGGCAAAAGCGAATGTGTCATGTTAATATGTTGAAAGCTTATCATTCGAGAGATGCTATAGAACCTCTCACTACTGGCAAGGGAAAGGATGTAGTTTCCCGGATAAGTATTGCTTGTGACCAGGGCCTAGCTGTGCAGAGGGAGAATGGTGACTGGGATGGTTTTGTGAAGTCTGATGTAACCCTGCTGTCTGCCAGCCTACCAAACTCCGAAACTCGGCAAATTTTTTATACTACCTTGATGCTGATCAAAGGCAAGATATAGTTGATCTCCTTAACAGGTTTCCTTCTATTTTGGGTGATGTTCCCACGATAACAAACGTGCTACACCATGACATTATAATAAGCAACCCACAGCCCATTAAACAGCATCCTTATAGACTTAATGCTTTTAAAAGAGATTTAATGAAGCAGGAAACGCAGTACTTGTTGGAGAAGAGACTACAGCAATTAATGAGTTTCCTATGCCAAAAACCAGGTGAGCATTACGCAGATTTCTGGGTATGGCTGGTTACTATCGGTGCTTTCGCCGGAAATTTTCGTCCGTTGCGGTTCCGCTGATCGCTTTGCTTAGCCCTTTAGCACCTTTTGTGTGGTCACCCGAATGTCAGACTGCCTTTGATAATATTAAAGCTCTGTTGTGCAGTGAGCCAGTGTTGTCTGCCCCAGATTTCAACCTCGGATTTAAACTGGAGGTCGAAGCAAGCGAAGTAGGAGCTGGTGCTGTTCTGTTACAGGAAGACAAGGATGGAATGAATCCACCACCCGGTTTGTTACTTTTCCAAAAAATTCAGTAAAAGTCAGCGCAATTATTCAACGATAGAGAAAGAGGCCCTGGCCTTGTTGTTAGCGCTGCAGCACTTTGAGGTGTATGCTGGTTCTTCTACCCATCCTGTTGTTGTGTATACAGATCACAACCCGCTAACTTTTATTTATCGCATGAGCAATCAGAACCAGAGGTTGATGAGATGGTCTCTTATCATTCAAGACTACAACCTTGACATTAAGTATAAGAGGTAGGGATAATGCGGTGGCAGATGCATTGTCTCGAGCCTAAATATTTCTATATTGTTTTGGTTTTGTCAAACATGTATGTTTGCTCTTAAGGGGGTGGATGTTACGTCCCGTAGTATTTTGGTGGGAGGTCTTGTGTTTTGGCTCCCGTGTCTTTCAGGTCCTGGGATTGGACATCGCCCCTGCCAATCACTGTCCCAGCGCGACAGCGAATCCCGTGGGAACCAGTGAGGCGGCCCCAGTCGAGTATAAGAACCCGGATGTGACGCAGCCAGCGGCGCGGCTTCTTTCTTTCATTCACGCATATTGTTACGGCGATTCTGAAATAGTTACCTCCGGTGTTTCAAACATTGTGGCGGCGATTTGTTACGCTAAAGTACTAGCTGTGTGTGTTTTGTTTGTCTACGCCCAGCGTGAGTTCGTGGGCGCATCTCCAATTTGCCGTGTCGCGTCAAGGTTAGTAGGCCCTAGTGTGTACATACTGTATGCAGCACGTAGAAGATAGCGCTGTTTAGGCACACTAGTTAGGAGCGAGAGCTAATTGTTGTAGTTATGTTTTGGTTAGCCAGTGTAGTTAGCGGGCATCTTACGCCCTAGTTTTGTTTTCATTTTGTTTGTCAGGTAAAACACTGCCGCGCATTATTTAGAAGGTGTTTTGTTTTATTTAGTTCTTCGCTTTTAACATCTACTTAGGAAACCGTAACAACTGTAAATAGCTGCAAGAAATAATTATTGGTTTTATGGCGTGATGAAATAATATAGATTTATAGAGTTTTATAACTCTATAAATCTATAAATCCATCATTTGTTTTGGTGATGACATTAAATAAATTAAGTTAAATAAATAATTACAGTTTGTTGCTTCACAGCCTGAAATGAAGGCAGGCACAGTTTTTTATGTTTCATACAGCTGTTTTACTTCAATGCAATTTTTTATGTCCAAGTGAAAGATATACAGTAACACCAACATATTGGAAAAAATGCTGAATCACTGATTTAGAAAAGGATCTCGCTACCCTTACAATGCTTTGTTGATGATCATCTTTTTCTCCCTTCATTATCACGATGGAAGGTAATCCCTCATCCCACTGTGTGTGTATGCGCGTAAAGCATTGTTTTGAGCCTGTTCTGTAGTAACTGTACTGCAGGAGTCAAAGTAAAGAAAATCAAATTAAAAAGGCTGTAGCCGTGCGGGACTTGAATCTCCGTGCTGTCTCTCTGTGAACCGGCAGCAGATTCATGTCAAAAAGATGCCCGGATCGTGCATTAATATTCTATATAATTATTATATTCTACAGTATATAATATAATATTATGTGATTATAGCAGACCGTTGTGAATGCCAGTGTATGTCTTTTCTCATCACTCTGCAAAGAAAAGAAGGGAGTTACTCACTTTAATTTTTGTTTGATTTTGCTTCTATCGAAGTTTAAATGGCTGAAATTAGAAAGTACGCCTAAATGCTCTGTAAGTATTGATCATACCTTGAAATTCACTTTGTTATACTTAACTCTTGTGGTCTTAGACTAACTAAAATGAAGTCTTGACCTTATCATGATTAGACATCATCTTGCAGCCTGAGTACTGGAGTTTCATATTTTCACTTCCATCTTTAGTGCGGACATAAAGTCAATGAATTTGCATCATTTAGTGGGTGTGCACTCAACACTAGTTAATCTTTCTCACTAAACTCAATTTTAAGTCTCTAAGCCAGGCATCCAGACAGCAGAAGAAAGCAAAATATGAGTAAAAAGGAAAGACAGGAAAGAAAAGAGATAAGGTAAGAAAAAGGGGCTAAAATAAAGAACATTTGCTGAAAAAATGGAGCCATTAAAGCACATTAAAATTGTTGGATTTAGGTTAAAAACCATCTACAGTTGCCATTCTAACACTTAAAGCACTTCTTCACCCAAAAATATTCGTATAAAAATGATTCGTACAACATATAAAGTAAAAATAAAACAAATGAACCTGCATTTTACCTTTAAAATGAATCATGACTGGTGTTAGATGAGAACAGAAGCAGGAGCAGGGCTACTGTATAGGACGACTTTTACACACTCGCGCATGCATTGCACAAACACACACACACATCACCGGGAATCAGTACTCTAAGCAGATTCAAGAACCACATGGCTACAGCCTTGAAATTTTATTTCCTTTACTTTGACCGTTAGAGTACAGTTACTGGAGAACAGGCACAAAAAACAGCTTCATGCACACACACATACAAATACACGTGGTCACAATGTTATAGTAAACCATACGTGTGCATGGTTGTTGACCTATATGAGTGACACAAGCGCACTGAAACTGAGCATGGGAGACGATATCCCACAATCCCCCAGTGCAAGATGGAGAGGAACCATTGGCTCAGCTGTGATCATGTTACTCTCAGCAGACCAAGCGCATGCGTACTACTTGTATATGAAGACCTCACTCGTTTATCAAGTTAAAATTTATTTTGAAATTTTGCCCATTTTGCAAAATGCTCACAAACCAAGTTACTCACAATCCAAGGTTTCAATGTAATATATACACACACTCACAATTGCTGAGATCTGCCTGAATTTAAGGCAAGTCAGTATGGAGGAACGTGTCACTTTTCTGTCACAAACTGAGAAAAATAAAAAGAGTAGAGTACATGTATTAAAACTAATGCCAGGGCTACCTTTACTGACTTGACATTACACAGTTTAAATACACAATTACATACTTAACATTTAAACATCGGAACACAGACGGGAAAACATCAGCTGATCTCCAAGTTCTCCAACCTAAATCAGGCCTCTAACACACACAGGGAACGTGTGCAGCCACAAACACAGTGTCATCCCCCAGTGGAAGACTTATTTCCTCCTGACCACGTTTAATAAAAAATCACCACAGTCAAATTGGAAAGTAAGAGATGATTGTTTATTTTCAAATTGGAAAAGTACATCATAACAATGTAATAAACTCACAGAAAAATTAAACGATTGTGTTAAAACTGTGAATCTTATTTATTTATTTTTTTTCTTTTACTTCATGTAATGTATTTTAAGCATACATATACAAAAATGCAGGGTTTCACTAAAGCAAGCTCACGATTTCCTCACCTGGATTGCAGAGGTCATGATACTTTGCATAAAAATTGTGGTGGGGAAAAGAAATATAATTCATGATCACTGTGTCCCGTCTTAACAATTCACTTCTTTAATAGCTCAAGTGGAGACTCAGGATTTCCAGAGCCATACAAATGTCCAGATGGACATGCAGACCTCAAGTAGAGAGAAAAACAGGAGTGCTCCGGAGTTGCCCCGAGGGCTCTAAAAATATAATAAATAAAATAAATCACAATTTCTGTTCACTGCAAATAAAGTTGTTTTTTGGAAGAAATCTTAAAGCTGTTGCTTCATTAGAAGAAATAACCGACTTAAAATATATACAAATAAAAATGAAAAATGTAAAAAAAAAAAAACATGAAATATATATACATTTGATGATTCTGCTATGACTTGTGCGCTGTGTGTTTAATCGTCACGGCCTGGCTATGACTACAGGCCAGACCGGCTGATGTTGTTGCAGTGGGCATGTTGGGTAGGCATGAAGGCAGAGCGGTTTGCAAACAGAAATAGTCTTTATTTAAACAAACTCAAAAACAGACAAACAACAAACTAAAACTAGGGCTCCGGAAAAACACAGGGAACTGAACACAGGGAACTGAGCGCTAACACAGGGAAACATGGAGCTGGAGAATAACCAGAGACGAGACGGGGCACAGAGACCAGATGGGTTAGTGGTTAGTAGCTACATGAAATATGGGATGCTGGATGCTAACCTAACCAGGTTAGTATCTAATGGAGTTAGTAGCTAACCGGGTTAGTACTGACCTAGTAGGAGGGAACTGGAACACAAGAAGCAGAGCACACATGAGGCTATACCAAAGAGACTAGAGGCTAGCCTACTGGAGGCTAATCCTACTAGCAGTCAAGGCCTACTAGCGGCTAACCCTGCTAGCGGCTAAGCCCTCATGTGGCTACACATGCAAGGGAAGCTTCAAACAAAGAACTAAACAAGAAGGCTGTCACTGGGGAGACACAGAACAGCACTTACACAGAGGAGACGCTGCCTAACTAAACAAGACACAAGACAGCTCCATGAATCCATCTACACACAGGATATAAAGTAAACCAAAAACAGAGCCCTAATAAAAACAACGTTACAAAACATAAACCAAAATATAAACATAAACTTAAACTTAAACAAACCAAACCAAAGCCCACTTGACAAGGCAATACGGATATAATGCTCGACCCAGTTTCCCAGAACAAACTGCTATTTATAAGATGTTTAATGAGCCACCTCGGTTCAGGTGAGCCCTATCACCTGACCGAGGTGCCTTCTGGGAAACTGAGTCGACCAACAAAGACTACAAACAGACAGACATGAACAGTGACCTCTAGTGGAGGTTCCTAACATTAAATGTCAGAGACAGTCACTCCTTCTGCTCTCTGTTCACTCAGGGTCACTGTTATTGGCATTTATGAAAAAAAAAGAAAAGAAAGAAAAAAAAAACTTTTCTTTCTCCATGATATGAAAATATTTGAGGATTGTATTATATTTTAGAATGCTAAAATGTGCTAACACAACTTTAAATGATAAATGAATAAACAAATAAATAAATAAACAAATAAAAAATAGTGAGGTACAAACCTGAAATGGTTTAAAATCATGTATTGAAAGCTTTTTCAGCTCATTCACCAGTTCGTACAGATCAGCAGAGAACAGACCAGTGGCTGCAACCCCACCCCCGGTGCTGAACAGGTTCATAGCCATCGAGACTTTTGTCTAATAAGACAGGAAACAGAGCTGTGACATGTAACAGGGTGGCAACAAGACTCATGTAATACTTCTCTTAATCAACCTCTAAACACTTCAAGTTTACATTGAACGATTAATGTAATGTTCCTTTACGTTATGTTTTATATACGTAGAAAATGTAGAGTGTTGTTACAACTGGTAAGAAGCAAATCTTTCAGAATATTTCATAATATAAAACATTTTCTACGTGTATATTTATATATATATAGTTTATATCCAGTATAATAATTTAGGCCTATTCACATACAATTCACAAAAATGTGATATTTACCCACCAAAAAGCCATGACAACGGTCTCCATTAACAGCTGACAGGATACCAGAGCAGATAAACTAATCAAAATTAAAATTGAGGTCATTAACTGTTGACTCTTTTTAAAATTAAAGCAGAAAAAAAGAAAAGAAAAAAAAAAAGGGACATACGATGATAGACCCCCAGAATGCGACGCCACTGGAGCCAGACACAGTGTCACTATCTTTGTTTGCAAAGCCAAATATGAACACTAAGACTCCGATGATGGCTTGGACAACCTGTGGAAATAAAAAAAAGAAAGAAATTTTGATGTTTCCGTTTTACTTCGGAGATAATGTTAGGTCATAATAATGGTTCAATTAAAGCCTCCATATAAATATGTTATGCAAATAACACAATTCATTCTATCATTGTAATGTTAAGAATAAGCAAACATGAAAAAGAAATCACCCCCAGGATTTTGGTACCAACGTTCGAACAACATAGAGGCATTTTCACTGGAAGATCCTGTAAACCGACAAAGATCATATATGTATTAATCAGAAATGCAATAATAAACAAATATGCAACTGCAATTGTTGTGATTCAACATTTCTAATAGGAAATTCCAGTAATATATTTGTGAAAATAATAGTCCAGAATGAGTCTAGGGAAATTTTCCTTTTATTGACAATAGCATAAAAATATCTATCCCTGCACTAGCTTTCAACCTGAAATGGGAAAAGAGAGGGCAGATAAAAATCAGCTAGAAATAATGATACTGTATTATCACATACCAGCAATGCAGTCACAGTGACCTTATCTGTATTTGATTGTTTTCATTTGCTTCTGCAATATTTTTAATGTCTCTGAAATATGTCTCATATCATGCTGATATTGCTAGTGTCATCTCATCTCATATTCTTTCATTAATCAATAGAAAGAATTTAATATCATTAAGCAAACCTAAATAAGCATCCAGGTAAATATTGCAAATGTTTTTGACTAAAACTGATTGATAGATATTTACCAGCAACAAACTTTTCACAATTTTTTTACCAGTTGAGAACTCGAGTACTGTATATTTATTTGTAGCAAATTTAGATGTTTTAAATTATTATTATTAATATATTTCCCCCCTATTTCACTACATGACAAGAAGCTGTTACAAGAGCCATTTTTTTTTCAAATTTTTCAAATAATTTTTAAAAATCTTCTTTATGAGTGAGAAAACAACAACAATAAAACTGAACAAAATTCACAGCAACGAGCATTCCTGTTAAGGCACTGCATGAAAGAATATGAAAAAGCTGACCTTAACTTTTGTGGTTAAATTCCTTTTGGCGGTCACCCTGGTTGGCATTCAATCTGAATTCAGTCTAAAGTTTCTTTTGTGCATATAAGCATCTTAAAGAGGAAGCAGGACCAACCAACATACGGTGAAGAAAGATCTGTGAGAATGGTGCAGACTGGGAAGTGAAAAGGGGAAAAAATAGGAAGCTATTTTAGGATGTTAGCAGTTTTTTTTTTTTCTTTTAACTTGCAGGGTAAACAACAGTCAGTATAAAATCATGTTTAATACTGAACATAAAAGCAAAGTGTCAATGTTGATAAGGCTGATACGTATTTTGGCATTCAAAGCCCCCAAAAAAGAGAGACACTGTAGAGTAGAGATTGATGTGAACAAAAGTGAGACATTGTGGGAGCTGCAGATTTTGGCATGAGACTGAATACAGTGTGTCTAAATGGAGGGAAAATATAATATATTATGAGCCAGTTTACAGTAAATATTCATAATAAGTGAAATATCTGTCATGAGCTGTTCATACGACTGAAATTATGCTGTCCAATGACACGCATGCACACAGACAGAAAAAATGGATCTTTAACCTCTCTAATGACAATTGCTTTATTTTGATTGATTCAAACACAATATAATAAACCCAGGATTGTTACAGTAAGAAAACAAGTGGCTTTCTGAAAACTGGAGACGTTTTTTTTTTTTTTTTTTTTTTTTTTACACATTTAATAAATTTGGTACAAAATGAATCTAGCAGTATGTTTCATATATTTATATACTTACTTCATTAATTTATTTCATCAATTTATCAGGCATGCTTATCGATAAAATGACAATGCACTTTTTCATCCAAACTGTGTCATGAAGTTCAGTTTTCTAACAGACAGAATGGGAATACGGTATAGTTCTTACAAAGAGAAGAAAGAAGTACAAACAATGTCATAACCCAGAAAGAGGAAGAAAAAGAAAAGAAAAAGCAGAAAGATACGAGGAAAGAGCCAGCATATAAGAAAAGCAGACAAGCAGAAAAGGGTGTTTAAAACGAAAGAGAACGAACTGAAAGAAAAACTGATGAAACTCAGTCACAGAATGACATACAGTACATGAATTCAAAGAAGTAAAGAAAAGAAGAAGGAATAGGCTTGCAAGCTTAGCATTTAGAAAAGTAAAGTACTGTACAAATCAAGAGACATAATGTGAATGAACAATAATACATTATTCAAAAAACACATTGAAGGAATGGATTCTACTCACTTAACTATTTCCACTATTTTGAATTAAAGAATCATATTTAGAAGACAGAGGTGCATGCGTTCACTCACGTGTCTTATTTAACTCATAGAATAATATTTTTACAAAACAAAAATTCATATTTGGCTGACAGTAAAATTGGACTTAATTATTATTACATTTGTATTATTTATTTTGATTTTAACAAATAAAAATAAACATGAACACATGAGAATTTGAAACATTTTATAGTCTTGGATTTTGTTACAGTACTGAAACAATATTCAACTTTAATTGTCTTGTGCAACTTTTGTTATAGAATTTAAGACCTTTAATTTTTTGAAGTATTGTCTGAATCTGAACAGATAGCTGTCTGCGGATCTTGGCTGAGGCCTTTATTCTTCTTCCTCTTTCTGCTGATCCCCAGGGTGAGATTTTTCTATGTTGGATTTGACCATTCTTTTTAATGGTGCTCTTCCTGATTCAGTCCTCCGATTTCATCCACGCTTCAGTACTGGGAGTGCGCTGGGTTTTGCACTGGGTTATGGGGTGGTGCGCTGGCCAGAGGCCTCCGTTCAGATCATATAGCCCTATATATACATTACAGAATTCATCCTGCTGCTTTGTCTCAGCAGTCACATCATCACATAAATACACGAGAATCACTGCCAGTTATATGTGATGACACCATAAGATGAGGTGCGATGCCTCATCTCCAAATTCCTCTCTTTCCATTACTAAGCTAAATGGTTATCTTCTTTATAAGGATTTATCTATTTAGATATTTTTAGAAAACTCTTATCTGGACTTCCTCTTTTTAAGGCTTATTGATAATTTACATATTCAAATTCGGTGTGCCACAGTGTGATGTGCAGTGAAATAACTTTTATGTTGAAACAACACCAAGTGCTCAAAAACTACCCACTCTCGTCACAGACGCCCCAGATGTTTATCAGGCACCAACAGTCTGTTCATTTCCTCCAGGCAGGCCTTATAAATCTCTCCACAACAGTGTTTTCAGGAAGCTTCACACAATGATGGTTCAAGCTCCAGTGCTGACGACGAGGGAGGGAAGAGATATGTTTGGACGTCTGTACTGCTTGTGGTCTGTGAGTCAGGACGTGAAGATCCACTAACATGAAGATGACCTAAGTGCCAGGTCCTCTAAATTGTTAGCATGCTTGGAAGCATTCCAGGATCTGAATCACGTCAACGCAACAATAATTGCAAGAATAAAAGTTACCGAGTTATGAAATATGAGTTATTTCTGGGAATAAATAAAATCACGTCACTATCACATTTGGCATATTTTCCAAAAGATACAACCAAGAACTGAAACAGACTTCACTGTTTGATTCCTCTATAGTTTATAGTTTTATAATAATGGCATTACATTTAAACCGGAGAAACGTAGCAGCGTCGTGACGCTGCTGTTATAAAAGCCTACAAGGTCATTCACTGAATTCAGAGACTGGATAGGAAGGGTTTAGTCAGAGAAACAGCCAAGTGGACTAGAAGAATAATTTTTTATGAAACTGAATTCGCTGCATTGCCATCATAGTGAAGTGTGCTGCGTCGAACCAGAACTCCAGTACCGAACATTGTGCATGGTGATGTACGGAGACTGCTTTATTTTCAAGCTAGATGTGTACAGGGTTCTCTCACCTTTGGGTTCATGTGAGCAGGATCAACAGGTAACTTCAAAATAGAGAGGTGTGGATTTTACAAAACGCAGCTTCGACATATTTACAGCTGTACGTACTGAGCTCTATGTACAATTCCAATGTTCATTGTGTCTCAAACACTATAATTGAATTTTCATTTTCCAGCTTTCAACCTTGGCATTATCTACTGAACCAACATTGTGTCAACATTGTGATCATCTACTAAACCAATTGTCGCGGATGCTGTTTGAGGGACGAAGGAAAGGCATAGTAGCAGAGGTGATGTGCGCAAAAGTATCTTAATGAGACAAAAACAGGGAACAGAAGGAACAGAACATGAACTTAAACCAGGGAGAAACTAAACATGACAGACTTGACATTACAATGGAGCTAGGAAACAAAGGAAGTGACAAACTAAACCAGGAGAACACAGAGCCAAGGAGAACACACGGAACTAGAAGAACTGAACAGAGCTGAACAACAAACAGTAACTCAAAACGAACAGATGCAAGACAAGACTTAACTGAACTCAGGAACATTTATAGCAAAACTAATGAGCAACCTCGGTTCAGGTGAGCGCCATATCACCTGACCGAGGTGCATTCTGGGGAATAGAGTTCCACATAAAACTACAAATGAAAACAAAAGCAAACAAAATGGAGTCTGTGGGCGCTTTGGCGCCCTCTAGTGGTATTCCCTGATACCAATGTTGTTCCAACGTTGGGTCAACGACTCCAGACTACTTTCATAACTGCTCTTAGAACTACTCTTAGTGATTATAAATATTAATTACCATAAATCTGTGCTTTGCAGCTACAATTCTTTCAAAGCCGTTGTTACAGAACAGCAATAGCACCTTCTGACCAATCAGGGGCAGTGTTTATTTATTCATGTCGTCCTTCTTTGGCTTTGGCCAAAATGAAATAAAAAAAAAAAAAAGGGGGAAAAAATATTGGTGTGCAAAAATGACTGGGACAAATTCCAAAAGAATGTCGAATGAAATCTTTATTTAAAAAAAAAAAAAAAATCTGCAAAGCTGTGAAGGTTAGCAAACTCAAAATCTGATTCATTTTGTTGTACCTTTTTTTCTTTCATGGTTTTTTTTTTTTTAAGACTACTTTTTAAAACATGTAAAAATCAGAGCAATGATCATTATAAATCATTGTACATATAATATACTGAAAATGAAAAAGGCTATTTGTATGTTTATTTTGACGAAATGTTTGTTCCTGTAAGTAAGCAAAGTGTATTTGTATTTATACCATGTGTATTTAACACTCGAGTGTGATGAAATGTTAAGCGTGTTAAAGAAAACATGTTAACAAAAAGAATAACAAGAATATTTTCCCATTTGGAATTATCCTCAGCTGACTGCTTCGCCTTTCACACAGTAGGCTGGCGGACTTTTGCTGAAAAACACAAATGTGTTGATAAAAAAAATACAAAAACAATAATAATAATAATATAATAATTATTATTATTATTATTAATAATTATTATTATTAAATATATTATTTACCTTAAATTGTCAAATTATTACTTTTCGCTCAAACCTCAAGACTATTTGATAAAAAAACTCAATAATCTTTTTTTTTTTTTTTTCAGTTTGACTTTGAGCTTTTTAATGATTTGGAGTTTCATGACAACACCCTACAAGTTTTTCTCACCGATTATCCTTGGTAAGCTGGGTTGAATGGGACCATGTGACCACCACTCGAAGGGTTCGGAACCACACTGATAAGGTTCAGCTATAAAACACATACACCGAGCGTCATAATTACACAACGCACAATAAAGATATTTTCGCACATTTATAATAGTAAATAGTCCACTATAGTTACAATACTCCATCATTTTGAACTCAGAACCTGAGCAAACGCGGGGAGTAATTGAGTATGGTTACTTTGTTACTGCACTTATACACTACTTACCTACAGTATATTTTTACTTGAGCAGTTATATGGAGTTTTGAGAGTTTGTGTTATATAATACTGTACATACAGCATATATAAACCCAGAGAAAGCTGTGACTTTCATCTTGTAAAAACACACATATTATAAATAAATAATAAAAAATAAATATTTACAGTAGCTTGATCGATGCAGGTGGCTTTGCACGTGAAGGCTGAAACTACGATAGAGATGAAAAACTGGAGCAGAGAGAGAACCAGCAGAACTCCAATGATTCCATTGGTACGGCTCTATAAGAAACCCACCAGCACAGAAATAAAGCTTTTAACTTTTTTTTCTTGTACTAAATTTGGAAAATACTTTGTTTTTATTTGCTTTATAATGACATAATATATTTTGATTACCTTTTTTCACTTGACTATTTTTACCCTTGCCACATTATAAATTAAGAAATCATACCAGTGCGAGATAGCCGTAACTGCATCCATAAGTGCCATGGTCATAATAGCAGGCATAGCGCACCGGATCCATCACCAAATCCAGAGAAAGTATGATGATGGCGATTCCTGCAGCTATTGTGCTAAGAATATTTAGCACCAGAGCGGCTCGAATCTGGAAAGGCAAACGGAAATAAATAAATAACAGTAACAGGTTTTGTTGTATTGTTTCCTTTAACCTACTGTATACAGTAACCAAAAAGTGAATTTAAAACAGCAAAATCTCCAGTGTTGATATGGGTTAATATATGAAGTGCATGTGGTGTCCTTATTCGAATCTTATTCGAACATTTTGAAACATTCATAATAATAATGATATACATAACAGTAATAATAATGATCAGTGTAAGTAATCGCTGTACTACATAGTAACCCAGTGTAAGTATCTATCCAGAGACGGAAATTTCAAAGCACTTTTTTGTAAGTTGCTTTTAATGAGAGCATCTGCCAAATTCCAAAATGCAAAGGTACTTGAATTAATTTTTGAGTGCCGTTTTCTTTCAGAATGCCATGTACTGTGCCCCACATTGTTTACGTACCACACAGGCATTAAGTTTGTTGCTCGCTGAAACAGCCAGAGAACCTGCGATGATGTGCTGTAAATTCAGATTTTATTATATATAGCACTATATATATATACAGTACATAGTACATTTAAGGTGTAAAAAAAAAAAATAAAAAAGCGAACAAACAAAAAAGCTTACAATCAGTGAGCCCCAGAAAACAACTCCAGAGAACACGCTGATGTTGTGAGCAGGGAACGTCATCACGATACCAAACAATATTATCAACAAGGCAATCATTATTTGGACAACCTGTTGTTAAGATGCACACACACACACACACACACACACAGACTTTTTTTATTTTATTTCATTTTTTTCATAAAATATGAAATGCATGTCAGTGTGGAGCATGTACAGTATTACGTCGTCCGTGAACAGTCAGATAGATGTGTGAGCGGGGTCTTGAGCAAACAACTCACGATGATAATGAAATCCATATTGTTTGCTGAAAAATATTGAGGCCTACTGAGAATTTTAATGTTGTTTAGGAAGAATGGGTCACAACATACACTGTGCTTTTGTATAGGGATGTGTATCAGACATGCTTACTGCTGTACACCACGGATAATGTGGGCATGCGGGCGAAAGAACTGGACCTTGAAACAATGAAAGATATACAGGTTTGTTGTGTCCTGTTTCTTTAATATGCTGTGAAAAACTCTAGAATGCATTGTGGGAATGAAAAAAAAAAAACAGTCTAAAAACAGGTGAAGCATGGCTTCCCTTGGTCTCCAGGAAAAAAAAAAAAAAAAAAAGAACGCTGTTAGTAAAGTTTCAATTTGATAGAAAGCAAAACGACTGGACTTTTTCTAAATAAAAAATGGGCGTACAAGCCTCTGGCAGCGTAATGATCCGGGGTTATGTGGCCATAGAAAACGTTAGCTGACAAGCTAAAGGTCAGGGGTAGCTCAGTGGTTAAGGCATTGGACTACGGTTCGGAAGGTCCCAGGTTCAAGGCCCACTTCCACCAAGTTGTCCCTGTTGGGCCCTTGAGCAAGGCCCTTTACCCCAACTGCTCAGATGTATAATAAGATAAAAAAAAAAATGTTAGTTGCTCTGGATAAGGGCGTCTGCCAAATGCCTAGATGTAGATGAATATACTGAATGACCAGGTTATCACATCCATATAGTTCCCTGATGGAAGAGCCATACTACAGGATCACAAAAGGGCAACTTCTTTATATATTCTTACAGTAGATCACTATTACATCTTAACCATGGTATTATTTATGTTCATTTGTTCATTCATGAGATTTTTGTGGCATGATATAAAAAATACCAAGATTAACTTGAAGTTAAACATCTTAAATGTGTTATGATTTGAGTTAATATTTCATCGTCTTGGTAAATTATGTAGACTGCTTTTTTTTAAATGACATGTTTAATAGGATAATATTTAAACCACACCTCTGTTTCTTTTCCCTCCGCAATGTAATTGTGTAACTTACACCCATTGCTTTCGGTTCTCCTTTCAGGAATTTCTGCAGTGGGTTTTGTTCTGCTGCAGCTGAACTGGGAGCAACTTGATTGACAATGGTGTAGCTCACATCAGTGAGTGGTATAGGAGCGCTGGCCATCTTTCAAACTTTGGGTTGGATTTTTAGTCTGTGAACAGAGACAAAGATTCACCACGTTTGCTATCATCAGTCGAGAGATCAGTTAAAGAAAAGAAACTTTATCGATCACTTCCCGCTGGACAAGGAAATGGAAGTAGGTGTCAGATCTCACCTGTCATGGATCAAGTTAAACAAGGCGCAGAAGAATAATAAGCCTGTGAGATAATAATAGTAGTGCTTATAATATCATATGAGATATTAAAGAGTGGTGCTTCGCTTTACTAGCACCACTAACTAGAGAGGGTCGATTTCTGAAGGAAATGTGAGTGGTGTTTGCCAAGGAAAACCCGGGCATAGGGAGCGGTGTGACAGCTCCACCGTGACCCATAAAAATACCACCATGTTAGCATGTTGCAAGCATGATGTTAACATGATTAGCATGTTGATAGCATGATGCTAACAATATTGGCATGATATTAAGATGATTAACATGATGCTAATATGATTAGCGCCTGACTCCAATGCAGGGTTAGCATATTACCTGATTGATGCTAGCATGATTAGCATGTTGCTAGCATGATGCTAATATGATTAGTACCCCGCCAACATGATGCTAAGCATGTTGTTAGCATGACTCCATTGTGATTAACATGGTGCTGCCACGATGCTAACACAATTTTAACATGTTGTAGCTCTAAGCTACCTGACAAAAGCATGTAACTCTTCTTTGCTGGCAGGAGTTTAAAAAAATAACTGACATGTCTATTCAGTGATCCGATGCAGAAAAAAAATGTCTTGCAAAATGGTTGTTGTCAAACTTTTTGTACGGAAGAAAAAAAATAAACAATAAGAATAATAATCCTGCTTCGCAAGCACCACTAATACTTATAATGGTTAGAAATCCTGAGTATTGTTTGCTTCTATTTAATGCGTATTTAATTTGGAATAATAATAATTTATTTGAATAAAAAAAAAAAAATTGAATACTTATTTCACTTAAGCTTATTTAACGCTATGCATTTTTTAAAATTCTTGTTTAAAGGTATGTTCTTACCTCATCCAGACAGCGACAGTACACTAAATATCAGTTAAAGCATTACAGTTTACCACCCAAGCATTGAAGAAACAAAATAAAATCTTCTTCAATAGGTACTGTGGTACAATTTTGCACTTTGGACTTATTAGTGTAATCGCTTAAACATTCATACATTGGTCCCCTTAAGTTTTAGACCTTACCAAATCCCATAAATAAAACTGTAAATTTTTATTATCTCACATTTGAATTATTGACACTGCTTTCATTTTATATATATATATATATATATATATATATATATATATATATATAATGTTTTTTAAACCTTATTGAAATTAACAGTTCAAGGCTTCACTTCACTCTTCACTTCAAATTCTGTAAAGCCTGAGGATAATTAAGTCTCACCTTAGAATATGTCCTTGACAATGTAGCTCCAGGGATCGTCTGTCTCACACTCAAAAGAATGCCTCTGAGACAGAGCAGTTGTGGTACTAGCTTGAAAAGAGGAATTAAGTCCTTTAATTGACCTAGTATGCAAGCAATTACCACTTAAGCAAAATAAATCAATATGAGATGGACATGGATAAGTAAAATGGTTCTCAAAAAAAGCAAATGAGTACAAGGATGAGTGTACTCTTCAAAAGCTTCAGAATCTAAATACATCAACCCTCCTCATATACCCTGGCTCTGTGACTTGTGTTCTTACAACACTTCCTTAACAGCTTCACCAGAGCTTTGTTTGACCATTAAAGGGCATCATACATTTTACAGATATGTGGTAGCTCGTGCTAAAACACCCACTTTGCAGAGTTTGGGTTTCTGTTGTCTCTAAGGCCATAACCCCAAAAGGAAGTTAACACAGAAATAGCAATTACCTATAAGCTTACAGCTGCTCCTGATATCAATGACCATGACATCTCATAGATTCTTCAGAGCTCTTGGTAACCACATAACAGAGAACTCACAGAACATCCAGAGTGCTAGCTACATCATTGGCTCTCTGTCTGAGTCCCTGTGTGCACGTGACCATAAACTATCTTACTTTGTGCAGGAGTCGGTGCAACTTAAAAATGAGGTATCAGCTCTCTACAGTCGTGGCCAAATGTTTTGAGAATTACAGAAATATCGGAAATTGGAAAAGTTGCTGCTTAAGTTTTTATAATAGCAATTTGCATCTACTCCAGAATGTTATGAAGAGTGATCAGATGAATTGCATAGTCCTTCTTTGCCATGAAAATTAACTTAATCCCGAAAAAAAAACTTTCCACTGCATTTCATTGCTGTCATTAAAGGATCTGCTGAGATCATTTCAGTAATCGTCTTGTTAACTCAGGTGAGAATGTTGACGAGCACAAGGCTGGAGATCATTATGTCAGGCTGATTGGGTTAGAATGGCAGACTTGACATGTTAAAAGGAGGGTGATGCTTGAAATCATTGTTCTTTCATTGTTAACCATGGTGACCTGCAAAGAAACGCGTGCAGCCATCATTGTGTTGCATAAAAATGGCTTCACAGGCAAGAATATTGTGGCTACTAAGGTTGCACCTAAATCAACTATTTATAGGATCATCAAGAACTTCAAGGAAAGAGGTTCAATTCTTGTTAAGAAGGCTTCAGGGCGTCCAAGAAAGTCCAGCGAGCACCAGGATCGTCTCCTAAAGAGGATTCAGCTGCGGGATCGGAGTGCCACCAGTGCAGAGCTGCTCAGGAATGGCAGCAGGCAGGTGTGAGCGCATCTGCACGCACAGGGAGGCCAAGACTTTTGGAAGATGGTCTGGTGTCAGGAAAGGCAGCAAAGAAGCCACTTCTCTCCAAGAAAAACCATCAGGGACATATTGATCTTCTGCAAAAAGTATGGCGACTGGACTGCTGAGGACTGGGGCAAAGTCATATTCTCGGATGAAGCCTCTTTCCGATTGTTTGGGGCATCTGGAAAAAGGCTTGTCCGGAGAAGAAAAGGTGACGCTACCATCAGTCCTGTGTCAAGCCAACAGTAAAGCATCCTGAGACCATTCATGTGTGGGGTTGCTTCTCATCCAAGGGAGTGGGCTCACTCACAATTTTGCCCAAAGACACAGCCATGAATAAAGAATGGTACCAAAACACCTTATAACCGCAACTTCTTCCAACAATCCAACAACAGTTTGGTGAAGAACAATGCATTTTCCAGCACGATGGAGCACCGTGCCATAAGGCAAAAGTGAGAACTAAGTGGCTCGGGGACCAAAACGTTGAAACTTTGGGTCCATGGCCTGGAAACTCCCCAGATCTTAATCCCATTGAGAATTTGTGGTCAATCCTCAAGAGGTGGGTGGACAAACAAAAACCCACTAATTCTGACAAACTCCAAGAAGTGATTATGAAAGAATGGGTTGCTATCAGTCAGGATTTGGCCCAGAAGTTGATTGAGAGCAGCCCAGTCGAATTGCAGAGGTCCTGAAAAAGAAGTGCCAACACTGCAAATACTGACTCTTTGCATAAATGTCATGTGATTGTCGATAAAAGCCTTTGAAACGTATGAAGTGCTTGTAATTATATGTCAGTACATCACAGAAACAACTGAAACAAAGATCTAAAAGCGGTTTAGCAGCAAACTTTGTGAAAACTAATATTCGTGTCATTCTCAAAACTTTTGGCCACGACTGTACTACATGCTCGAAGAGCCTTACGAAGCTTCTTGACACTTCTGCCTGCCTGCCTCTTAACATGCATCTCAGGAAGGTGTTCAGTGTCTGACTCTACTTCATCTTTAGTAAGTCGGCACATACGTCAATTCAAAGCATTAGCTTAAACAACAAGAAATATTAATCGGACCAGGAAAGACACATTTACAAGTAATCTGCCGGATCTATAGATGAAGTGACTAAGAGCATAGGCACTATTTTTCTGAGCACTTTAGACACTAGTGATTAAAAAAGGTGAGAGACAAAACACCTGCACAACGTCATACGCACCCCCTCAAGAGAGCAACTCGTAAGCTCGAGCAAAAGTGAAGAAAAAGGTTTTTAGAATTGCATATAAAGACTAAGTCCAGATACAGACAGGCTCTAAAAGCTGCTAGGGCTGAGCATCTGAGCAAAATTATAGCAATGAACCCAAACAATCCCAGATTCTTATTTAGTACAGTGGACATCTCTCTCTTACTGGCGTCTTAGGCTGGGGCTTTGCCTCAGTCTCTTTACTTTCTGCACGCTTGTCTTTTTCTTTTCTTTCTTTCTTTGTCTTTGTCTTGGCCCTGATACCTTACCTTACTGCTACCTAAATGATCGCAATAAGTGCGGCAGTATCAGGGCCCTTAATTAAACACGCCACCAGGTGAAACGTGTCTATAAATGGCCTGCACCTTTGCCTGTTCAATGCCATTTCAGTGAGTTTTTCCTTGCCACTATCGGCCTTGGCTTGCTCATCAGGGATAATATGATCATTGATCAGATTGATTCATGCATATTTTCTTGCACAATCCATTCTCACACACTCTCACTCACTCACCCATTGTCTATACCACTTCATCCTACAGTATATACAGTTTCACAGGGGGGCCTGGAGCCTGGTATGAGGTGGGGTACACAAATGGAACAGGGTGTTAATCCATTGCCGGGCACACACATACTGTACACACACTCACACTCATTCACACACTACAGGCAATTTGAGAAGACTGACCTGCATGTCTTTGGAATGTGGGAGAAAACTGGAGTACCCAGAGGAAACCCACGAAGCATGGGGAGAACATGCAAACTCCATGCACACAGAGTGGGGAATTAAGCTTGGCTGGGAATCGAACCCGGTGTTAACAAGGTACAATTAAATAGTTCACTACACAGGGATATTATTCCATGATTGGTTACACATAGACAAAGAACATGTTAAGGGGTTCACTGCGCTTGGCACAGTGTTTATGCCGGATGCCCTTCCTGACGCAACCCTCCCATTTTATCTACGACTGGCACTGCATCCAGTGGCCGGGGTTCGACTCCAGCTGTTCTACATGGCAGGCGTGAAACCTACTACTGAGCCACCATCGCCCCTCGATACAGAAAAATTATAGGTTCCCAAATTAGCAATGTTTTAAATGTAAAAACAATCTTCTTTCAATTTGTTAAATTAATTATTGTTGAAAAAATGTCATAGCTGATGGCTTTCATTGAAAATAAACATTAATTTACAAATAAAAAGAACTTTGCACAGGCATCTGATGCACAAACAGCGGCAGCCTCAGAAATGTCCTTACTCCATGACATTTCACATTTGCAACCCATTGTATTTTAATAGCTCGACATGCTGCCCACAAATGACCTAACATTTTACCATGACACTAACTCCACCCCATTAACATGTAGCACTTCAATGTTAACTGTTTGCATGCGTGAGAAATGCAATACGCCTTATTAATTCTTTTCACTGCAGCAATTTTACTTAGTGTGATTGTAATCAGCAGTGGTCTTGGGACGGTGCAGACGTTGTTTATACTGTAACTGCATAACAATAAAATCCTACATGAATATTGAAAGACGGCTGTCTACAGCATTGGTACAAATAACTATTGGTAGTGAACTTTTTTAGTTAGTGGGTGAATATGAAGAGGTTTGCACTGTATCAGATGGAAAATACAATAAAATGTATTGTTATTTATCCTATTTAAGGGTCAAGCATAAGCCTTTGCATGGGCAACACTGCGACTTGAACTGGGTCATCTGTATATTTTGACCCCTGCATTTTGGGTCGAATAGTGGCTGGGTTTCAACCGCTTTCCACATGGCAGGCGTGAAACCTAACACTAAGCCACCACTAACACTAAGCCACCATTACCTCTCGATACAGAAATATAATAAGAATCCAAATTAGCAATGTTTTGGTTATTGCATTCGTTATATTCGATGACGGATGAGAGAGCCAGCTGGATAGGTCTTGTTTTTAGCCTAGCACAGATTCCGCTGCGTGCTACTGCTGCTTCACGATCATCGTGAACATCGTGGAACATCTATTCCCACCATGCAGTTAAATATTTTTCATATCAGCATTTTTTTCTGACTGTTTTGATTTATTAAAAGATCATATTTCATGGTTATCTTTCCATTTTATCGTATAAATGAAAATAAATATCTCTCCTGAACAATCCTTCCAGAAAACTAAGCAATATCAATAATTGGACATACCTGTACCCTATATGGACCAAAGTGGACTGGAAAGGAGATTGTGAGCCAGGTCTTCTCGTCCAACATTCGAATTCTCACAGAAAAACTACCATAATCTTATGGACAGACTTCCAAGAAGAGTGGAAGCTGTTATAGCTGCAAAAGGGGAACCAATTCAATATTGAAATAGATTTGGATACAATGTCATTGCAGGTTGGACCAAGTATTCTTGTCCATATGGTGTACGTATTATTGTGATTACAGCCTGCCCAAGACTCAAGACTCTACATCTACAGTACTCTATTCCTTTACAATTACTTGAAATGTTTGCATATTGAATAAGTGCAATAAAATATACTTGTGATTTGTGGCTGCACTATGATCAGAGGGGCTGTTCAATCAACACTTCCTAACCAATTACATTCTAGAATGCAGCAGCGATGATATAAAACTTTTTAAAACGTTTTTAGCTTCTTTACAAACATACTGAGTCTTGAACTGTGGTAAAAACTATAACCTGTATAATATGACAAAAAGTATGACAATGTATATTACATTGTTATCGTCACTGAAATGTTTTCTTACCATGGTGTGTATTAAAACCACAGGTTTTAGTGTGATACATTGAAAGCACCCGTGGGAAATTCACACAAGTATCTATTTGAAGCTGCCTGCACATGGTGCTTATTGTGGTCTGGAGGTGTGAAGGTAAAGAACTTTTAAAAATTACCTAATAGTGAACTTTGGCGATAGTCATACCAGGTTGATATGACATCATCTTTCACACTTCTTTCTCTAGTGAGCATCTCCATGCAGACAGGTATGGAATAAAACACCCAGCCAAATCCTCCTGGATTGACGCCTAAACCTATTATCTGGTATCTTTTGTGTAGATGTTGCACATCTATCTGCAGGCTCTATGAATAAAGCGTTTATTAGTCTGCAACTGCATTTGGTATGGAGAGCCGCACCATGAGATGTTTTTAATGATAAGAGCCCTTACGCATCATACAGTACACTTATTCATTTATAATTATATCATAGTAATGCACTTACTGTACTGCATTTTTTATTTATTTATTTAACTTTATTTCCTTGGTAGGCTGAGAAAGTAGTCAGTGCTGATGTGTACATTAGTTTCTTCTTCACCATCAGATCATCACCTGACAAGCACACATGAGCAGGGCTAAATAAAAAACAACAAAGGAAATGGTCTTTCTACAGATAAAGATCTCCTCCTGTGAGCATTTCACATCTTCTACTGAATGTTCCAGCAACTCAATGTGAGAAACTGTCATGCACACTCGTAACACGACCGGCACTAGGACCCGGGAGTAATATGGTCGGGTTTTCAGGAAGCATAAAAGTAGACAAAATGGCGCTTCACATTGCTCAGTCATTGAGTTCGCCCATGCCTTGTCTGACGCTTCGCCGACTATTCTGTGAGTACTCACCAATTCTGGTTGCTTCTTTGATTGAGTGTGTGTTGCTAGAACGCGGGTTTATTTGTGTAGATCCTTGCTCTTTGTATAAGAGAGTTCTGAAACTAATCGCGTGGTTATCCTGCCTACTCGCGCTGCTTCCGCATTTGGGTTTACCATCCACGCTACACGGGCTAACTGCTAAGGCTTTTCTGTTCATCCCTCGGTTGCTCGTGACAGAATGACTGAGCCCCAAGCAGTAAACCGAGCGGAGTTTGCTCGCCTCTGTGATGTGGTTGACCAGCATGCCGAACTGATCAATAAGCTCCGTGGTGAGGTCACGTCTCTCCAAAAGGACCTCCAAGATGTTGCGGCCTTGCGCCGCGAGGTGGCGGAGCTACGGCAGGAGAACGCGATCCTCCGCGGGGTGGCTGCTCAGTCGGCTGTTGCCACGCCCGTCGCAGCAGCTGCGGCGCCGACCCCCCCCCCCCTCTTCTGATGTGTTTATAGCTCTACCGGATAAGTGGGATGGCACAGATGGGAAATGCAGTGTTTTTCTAACCGCGTTGGATCTTGTGTTTGAGTTCAATTCCACCAGATACTCCACAGACCGACTGCGCATTGCACTTCTCGTTTCGTTGCTGTCCGGGCACGCAGCTGAGTGGGCCACGGCGGTTCTCCAATCAGATTCAGATACTGCTTATTCATGTGGAGAATTCACCCGTCAACTAAAGCTCACATTCGAACATCCTGCTGCTGAGGTGGAGACCGACATGAAATTGTATCATCTGCGGCAGGGTGGGTCGTCCGTGAGCCGATACACAGCGGATTTTCGCACTCTCGCCGTACAGACCACCTGGGGAGACGCCGCCCTCCGGACGGCCTACTACGAGGGACTGGCTTCATGTATTAAAGATGAACTCGCCGGACGGGAGCTTCCGACCACGCTGGAGGGACTAATCCAACTCGCCCTCCGGATTGACCAGCGCCTGCTCTCCCGTCCGAGGCCAGCCCCCCGGACCCTGCCACCCATCACGCCATCTTTCTCTCACTCCACGCCCCGACCACCAGCTTTCAACACCACCGCCATGGCACCCGTCGGATCTCCACCTCCCGCCATGGTTGACACAGGAGCCAGGGAACCCATGCAATTAGGACGCGCCTCCTTGAACGCTGCAGAGCGAGAACGACGCTTCAGGGAGGGACTCTGCGCCTATTGTGGGTCGGCGGCGCATCATAGAGCCATATGCCCTATTCACCTGGGAAACGGCCAGACCGGGCTCCCTCCATCTCTCTGCCACCACACCCAACGTCTCTCACCTCATGGTTCAGGTACACCTCCAGTTTGGCCACACACGGGTCAGAAGTACCGCGTTCATCGATTCTGGTGCTGCAGGTAACTTCATTGACTCTTCTTACGCCAAAGAACTGGGGGTGGAAGTCGAGGTGTTATCCCAGCCGGTTCGGATCACCTCTGTAGATGGTCGGCCCCTCTCCTCCAGTCCCATCACCTCCCAGACCCAACCGATCACCGTCACAATCCACAAACATCAGGATCAGATCCGATTCTACCTCACCTCCATTTCCTCCCCTCCCATCATCCTTGGACATCCTTGGCTCCTTCAGCACGACCCGCTCATCTCCTGGACACAGAATCGGATCCTTCAATGGGGGCCGGCTTGTACCGAGCTTTGCCTACAGGCTCCGGCTGGGACGTGTTCTAGGGAGTCCGAGGCCCCCGATGTCGACACTAACGCCATCCCGGCCACCTATCGGGACCTGGCTGAAGTATTTTGTAAGCGACGCGCCACCCACCTGCCTCCTCATCGCCCTTACGACCTGGCGATCGACCTTCTGTCACGGGCGGGGTGACTTAACTGGAGTGAACCCAAAAGCAGACGAATGATGCTTGAATTATGTTGACACCTTTTACTGGAAATATGGAGGCTTGAATGTGTAGGCACAGTGGGAGCAGAGGAGAGAAGCAGCGTGTGTGTGCTTGGTGACTGAGAGAGTAGGGAAACCTTTAGTGACGATGGAGGAGGCGGGGCTATGACGCGCGGGAATCTCCACTAACCCGGAAGTCAATTGCGAGTTCACCACTCGGCTCTTTGCTAGCGAATTCTCGCTGCTAACCAGCGTAGCTCGCGGTGATTGGAAGATTGAGTAGTGACCGATCTTCTCGGAGAAAACGGAGGTCGGCGCGCGGCGCAAACTCTCTCCCTGATGTCCGCGAACACGGAAGTGCTCGAACACGGAAATGCGCGTGCCATAGAAGCAGCAACGGGCTAGAAGAATCGTCTATTCCAGGCGGGGGTCAGAATCCGGTGATCCAGCAGCGAGGGCGAATGAATCCAAATCGTGAGTACAAATCCTAATCCTGAGAGCAAGCGAGGTCATCCACGTTAATCAGTCCGATAATGATAGAAGTACCAGAGGGCGAAGGCGAGAGAGAAATCCGGGAAACAGGCAGGGTCGAAAACACAGACTAGGATACACAATGACTATTTTACACAGAGAGAACGCAAGGCACATGAGTGAGATACGGCGGCACTGAGTGGATCTTCTAGTGTGCTTATAAGCTGGAGAGATAATTGGCTGATCAGGTTCAGGTGTGCCAGAATGACAGGTGTGTGCGTGGGGAGAAAGATCAGGAGTGGAGCCTCAGTGTCTGGAAGTGCTCGGTTGATCAGGCTGACTCATGACACCTTCAGCCTGGTTCCATCCCTCCTCGCGGCCATCTCTACTCACTCTCCACCACCGAGATGCAGGCGATGGAGGAATATGTTTCCAATGCCCTCCGCCAAGGTACCATCCGGCCCTCCTCTTCGCCTGCCGCCGCGGGGTTCTTCTTTGTGAAGAAGGGGGATGGTGATTTATGCCCCTGTGTTGACTATCGGGGGCTTAACAACATCACAGTCAAGAATCGTCATCCTCTGCCTCTTACCAACTCTGCCCTGGACGCCCTCTCTGGTGCCACCATTTTCACAAAGTTGGACCTCCGGAGCGCCTACAACTTGGTGCGCATCAGAGAGGGTGATGAGTGGAAGACGGCCTTCATCACACCTACTGGACATTATGAGAGCCTGGTCATTCCATTTGGACTTTGCAATGCACCTGCAGTTTTTCAACAGTTCATTAACGACGTCCTGAGAGACATGCTAGGTAGATGGGTCTTCGTCTACCTGGACGATATTCTCATCTACTCCCGCTCCGTCAACGAACACATCCAGCATGTCAGAGCGGTACTTAAGAGATTGCTCGCCCATCAATTGTACTGTAAGTTGGAGAAGTGCGCTTTTCACAAGCACTCCACCATGTTCCTGGGTTTTGTCATCTCGTCCCAGGGTGTGGCCATGGACCCGCAGAAGCTAGAAGCTGTGCGTCATTGGCCCCTACCCAAGACACTTAAGCAACTTCAAAGGTTTCTCGGGTTTGCGAATTTCTATCGTCGCTTTATCCGGGACTACAGTACAGTTGCAGCTCCCATCTTCAAATCACTTTCACCTTAACTCGACTGCCATCTCTGCATTTCATGAACTCTGCCACCGATTCACCACTGCTCCGATTCTCCTTCACCCCGACGCCACCAAACCGTTCGTTGTGGAGGTGGATGCTTCGGACGTGGGTGCTGGGGCGGTTCTCTCCCAGCGAGGTCCAGATCAGAAGCTACACCCTTGTAGCTTCTTCTCCAAAAAATTTGATCCCACTCAGCAGCAATACGGAGTAGGGGACCGCGAGCTGCTGGCCATAAAGTGGGCTTTGGAGGAATGGCGACACTGGCTCCAGGGCGCCGGAGAACCATTCATCGTCTGGACCAATCACCAAAATCTAATCACTATCCGGAGTTTGAAACAGCTTAATCCAAGACAGGCGCGGTGGGCACTGTTCTTTGAACAATATAATTTCTATCTGTCTTACCGTCCGGGGTCGAAAAACACCAAGGCCGATGCCCTCTCCCGACAACATGAGGAAGACGGCCCCCGGGCGGACCCCGTGCCTGTTCTCCCACCATCCAAAATCATCGCACCACTCTGTTGGGATTTGGAGACGAGGGTCCGCCAGGCACAGGCCACGGAGACCAAACCAGCAGGTGTGCCACCTGGACGACTCTACGTCCCCCACGCCCTAAGAAGCGAGGTCCTCCAATGGGGCCACTCCATTCTCCGGCCACCCGGGCGTGGGGCACACCCAAACATTCATACAGCGTGCCTTTTGGTGGCCCACAATGACAAAGGACATCAAAGAGTTCGTCCAGGCGTGCCCAGTGTGCGCCAGGGCGAAGAACACCAACCAACCAACAGCCGGGGAGCTCCAACCACTCCCCGTCCCCCGTCAGCCCTGGACGCACATTGCCCTCGACTTCAACAATGGGCCTGCATGCCGCCGACGGAAAAAACACCATTCTGACCATCGTAGATCGGTTCTCCAAAGCTGTGCATCTGGTGGCCCTCCCCGGACTCCCGTCAGCTAAAAGGACAGCCGAGTTGATTTACTACACCACGCAACATCGCCGTCGACACCCTCCGGGACGGTTGTACAATGTAGGTGACAAAGTATGGCTGTCTATGAAAAACCTGCACCTCCATACAGAATCCAAGAAGCTATCACCCAGGTTCATTGGTCCATACCGCATCACCCTCCATATCAATCCTGTCACCTACCGGCTCCAGCTGCGTGCGGCGCTCCGGATCCATCCGGTATTCCACACCTCCCAGCTCAAACCCTTCATCACTTCACCAATGGTTCCACCCACCCACCCTGCTCCTCCTCCCCGTATCATTGAGGGTGGTCCCGCCGTTCGCCGGATCCTTGACTCACGTCCTCGGGGCAGAGGGTTCCAGTACCTGGTGGATTGGGAAGGTTACGGTCCCGAGGAGCGATCTTGGATTCCGGCTCGGTTCGTCCTAGACCCCGAACTCATCCGGGACTACCGTCGTCGGGTATCCTCCACCCCAGGACCGTCGCGAGTCGGTCCTGGACAGGGGGGTACTGTCATGCACACTCGTAACACGACCGGCACTAGGACCCGGGAGTAATACGGTCGGGTTTTCAGGAAGCATAAAAGGAGACAAAATGGCGCTTCACATTGCTCAGTCATTGAGTTTGCCCATGCCTTTGCTGACGCTACACCTACTATTCTGTGAGTACTCACCAATTCTGGTTGCTTCTTTGATTGAGTGTGTGTTGCTAGAACGCGGGTTTATTTGTGTAGATCCTTGCTCTTTGTGTAAGAGAGTTCTGAAACTAATTGCGTGGTTATCCTGCCTACTCGCGCTGCTTCCGCGTTTGGGTTTACCATCCACGCTACACGGGCTAACTGCTAAGGCTTTTCTGTTCATCCCTCGGTTGCTCGTGACAGAAACTCACTCTCTCTCTATTTCCCTTATGTCCTGATTTCAAACTTTGAGTGATGCTGGGTGAACATGAATCTATTTTTTTCCTGTTCAATCAGTGTAAACGTAAAAAAAATATATGAATAATTATTTTTCCAATATATATATATATATATATATTTATTTATTTTTATTTTTTCAGTTGTGTTTAAAAGCTTTGTCATCACTTGATTTTGTATGATTCAGATTTTTCTAGCAAACGTTCTTTTCATTGACAATTAACTAAAATGATCAAATGATATTGCCTTTTGAGAAACGTTTTTTTTTTAGAAATATTTTTTATATAAAATCTGAAAAGTATTTTACTGTACTGTATATAACTAGTTTAATTCATTAATTTTATTAAGCACTTTAATTAATTAATTAAAACTTAGTAATTAATTAAACTACTGCTACAACAATAAATAATTACTCTCATTCATCATCATCTATGCCGCTTAATCCTGTATTCAGGGTCATGGGCGCCTGGAGCCTATCCCAGGAGACTTAGGGTACAAGACGTTCTCTTTTTACGTCTCTCACTAAGGCTCTTCTCCCCCAAGAGCTCAGTTTGGCCGGACGGCCAGCTCTAGAAAGGTTTCCGGCAGAAAGACGGTATGTGCCGCATGTTGAAGCTCTTACACCCGAGCGAATTAATTGAGTTCAGTTTACAGACCAACTAACCAACTGTGCAGATACTTTCTTATGTTGAAATTGCATGTTTTCTTTTGTTTTTGTTTATTTTTTCAGAAAGTGTCAAATATAATCAGCATGGAAGCTGACCTTTGACTCCATGGTCAGTGTCAGAGTCAATTTAAGTATTTTAATTAACTTTTTTTTAACTCAATTGATTTTATTGTTATTTAATTAAAATCTATATGAAAGTCAAGTATAAAAGGTGATAATTATGAGAAAATATTTTAATCAATTTGATAATTTGTTTGTTGCAATTTTTTGATCATTTTTTTTTTTAATGATAAATTAAGGAGTGTTTAGCACTCTCGTGGCATAGACTAAGTGGCATAGATAATGGTGAGAATGAAACAGTCATTCATTACATTTAATGCATTGCTTGTACATTCCCATGTTTTTTATACTTCCGTATTATTGTCTGAACAGATGGACTTGGGACCTTAAGGCATCTAAAAATTGCACATAAGGATGAGCCACACTCGTGGAGGTCAACAATTTCTATTTTTTTTTCCTGATGTTGATTTCTCTCGATTTTCCCGTGTCAAAGAAAGAGGCTCTGTGTGTGAGGTGTGCCTTTATCTGCATCCACAGGTGTTCCACCAATTAACCTGTTTTAAACTTCTTAAGCTCAGAATGGAATCATATGGAATTTTCTTTTTGTTTTAAGACACAATAAACTTGGTGTGTTAATGGGATGCGTCCTTTGTTAACTGTTGAAGACAAGGACTTTCGCAAGATTCTCCCTTTGGCTGAACCTCGTTTTTCCAATGCCAAGTCGCGAGCACCCGAGTCAAAAGCTTATTCCACGTGCAGATAACATTAAAAAACAGCTAAATGTACAGTCATGCTCACTTGTGAGAGGTTCAAGGGAAAGCATACAGCAGAAAACATTTTTTCAGACATATGAGAATACAATTGCCACATACTGTACGGTATTTCTAACAAAGTCTCTGTCATTGTAACCGACAACGCTGCACACCAGTGCAGACTTACGTATGAGAGTGATAGCAATTTACAGCTAATTACTTCATAGCAAAAAAAAAAAAAAAAGAGAGAGAGAAGTTTAAACTACCTAACATGTCAGCTCTATAGTTAAATATTTTATAAATGGTGGTGCCGCCCGTGCAACTTTGTGTCGAACCCGTTACACTTTATATGCCACACATCCTTTGTTCAGAATTTCGAATGAAATATATTTTCCATAGAAAGTGAGTCAAGACAGAAAAGTCCAGTTTAAGTGTAAAAAAAAAAAAGGTCCTAATTATCATATCCCACCACTGCCAATTTTAATTATCTGTATTTCATAAAACATACTTTATAAATAACATTGAGGTATGCATTGTTTTCACTTCATTACATTTAAAAGTAAAACAATTTTAGTTTTTTTTTTCACTACAGCATAAAATTAGGAAGCTATTTTGGGATGTCATCAGTTGTTTAGTTTTTTTTTTAATTATTATTTATTATTCTAAAAATGTGTTTCTTTTTTCCAATGTAACTTTTTATTTGCTGGGCTCAAGATCTTGGTGTGAGACTGAATACTTGTTGTGGCAGCAATAGCACAATGACAATGTATCTAAATGGAGGGACAATATAATATATTACCATTTTACAGTGAATATTCATAATAAATTGAGTATCTGTCATGAGCTGTTTACTAAAGCTGGAATTCAAATGTGTATTGTTCAAGTTCAATTATTAATAACATAAAATCTAAAACCACAATTATTATTATAAAATTATCAATAATTAAAAATCTGTCAAAGACTATTTTGATATTAATGATTTAGATAGAACATAGAAATGTTCTCCAAAAAGAATTATCGCAAAACGTCATAGCTTTCAAAAAAAACTTTGAGTTTCTGAGTCGGAGTTTTAAGTCCGAGAATGATTTTATTTACAACTAATTCCGACTTTTTGAGAAATGCAGTTAGAATGAACGAGATTTTTGAAAAGACTAAACAAAGTGGCAGCAAAAAAAAAGAGGGTAGATATGTAGTGTTAACCATGAGAAGAAAATAAGACAATCTTGGTGAGAATATGATAAACCAGATATATTGTACTATTGGTAAATAAATAAATAAATAAATAAATAAATAAACAAACTGACATGCAAAGCAGTGGAACTCACATTACATGATTACTAATTTATGATTTAGAAATAAACAGAATCCTTATGGGGATGAATAGATCACGTTATATTATGGGCTAGAGAAAGAGTTTGTTTTCCACTGATGTATGATGAGGATAAAAAAAAAAAAAAAATCAAAGAAATTTGTTTTAGTTAAAAAAAAAAAACTATTTCCCCATAGTCTTGTTCTTCTTATTGTTTTTCTTCTGATTATTATTACTTATTTACTTTTCATTTATTTATTTATTTATTTATTTATTTATTTATTTATTAACAGAACAGTAATCACTCCACTCATAATTTGAAAGGTATGTGCTGGATCTAGTGACATCTGACATAGCCATTGCCAAAGGAAACAATTAAGCTAAATGCCAGGTCACAAAGAACCTCATCACAATCTAAGTTTTGTAGAAACTCTACTTTTCAGAGCAAGAAAACAACCGACTTCCTGAATAATGGAGACGCCAACACGCACGTTCAACAACTTTGATATTAAAGTATCATGCTTTAATTATTTTTACATGCTTTAATACAGTAATTGTTTATTTCATTGATTGATTTATTTTATTTATTCTTTTGAAATTGCAATGCCACTCAAAAGAGTTCAATCTAAACCGTTTCGTGTAATTCAGTTTGCTAAGGCCCCCATTCCACTGAGCCGAATGCTTCCGAATCTAGGCCGAGGCAAATGCGTTGTGCCACCTGGAGAGATCGGCACTGGACGGTAGTGACCTATTATAAAACCTATTTTTGGGCTCTGTATAAATTCCTTCTCTGTGGTCGTCAGAGTTGTTATTGTCGGAAGGGAAATTGGAGCATGTTCAAAAATTTAATCTGCCCCCTCCTGACATTAACACACGTTAATAACTTGATATCAACTTATAAGCACCGTTATCGAGTCATTATTGATTTTTAAGCGCATTTATGGATTCATTTTAATCACCTCCTCACCTCTTAAGCAGCATTCGCCAAAAAATCCTCAAATTAAATGTAGATGGAAAAGTGATATTTTAAGGAAACCAGTCATGAATAAACATGATTAAAAGATGTATCCAATGTTAAAGTTCAAAGCACAGTAAAAAAATTATCTAGATTTATTTAGATCAATAGTCTGTGGCTTGATCATTTCTGTTAAATTTAATTTCAAAGTCTGATGACAAGTTTACCATACGATTCTTATTCCTAAAATATGTGTGGCGTAGCTGCCAATTTTCAGCAAAGCTTGGAGTGAGATTTTGAAAATAAGGGCATGGTTTTGCACGCACACGCACGCGATGCCCCCAGTGCACGCACACCACACACCTTACCCTGCATAGCTCAGGGTCTCTATACTCTATTAGAACAGAAAATTATCTGCGTTGACTTTTTCACACACACACAAAAGTATTTATATGCACGGCAACATTCAAGGGATAACCCACTTGATTAAGAAAGAATCCTACAAAACACGCAATATTATGTGAGACATACGACGTCTCCTGCATACACTCGTACTGCCAAAGCTCAAAATCAAGTCACAAAACAAAAACAAATAAACAGATTAAAAAAAGATACACGCATTTAACTGTGCAGTCAAATGTAAAGTGACGCAAGGGATGAAAATTACTGAAGGACAGCAAAAAGCAAAGTTTATAGTAATAATAATAATAATAAGAAGAAGAAGAAGAAGAAGAAGAAGAAGAATCACAGCACTACTACTACTATAATAATGAATAGAAAAAGTGCAGTCAAAGAAGAATCATTACTGATGCAAAATAAAATGAAAAATAAAGATCCCCAATATAAAGTGGGATTGTTCTGCATGTATGACATGTAAAAAAACTCTCTTTTTAAAGTGTTTTTGCAAATAAAATATCGTATCAAACCAAACAAAATGTACAAAAACAGTAGACAGTTTACTTTACAAAACGTTTATTGCCAAATAAATGCCTTTTATTAAATTAATGTTAAAATAAAAGAATTGATCAGATTCTCATCTCCACATGCATTGGATACACCAACGTTAGTTTAGCCTGTATATAATTTATATATATATATATATTATGTTGTTTTCTGTTTTCTATTATTGAAGTTCTGCTTTGCAAAACGTGCGCCAGTTTGTGATCTGAGTATATCATGACTTTTGCAAAGCAGACAAAATGTAAAAATCAATAATCGTACCCCAGAAAAACAACAAAACACAAATATACACTCATATAATATAAACATTGCATTTTGCAAAGTGAAAGTGTACCTGAGGTGAGCAGCTTTATTTTAGTCATAATATGCTCGGATCACAAAAATAAACAGCAGCAAATAAAAACATAGTATATGGACTATATGAAGTCATTATCATATTGTTTACATCTCTGTAATAGTAGCGTCATTTCAACAGTTTCATTATCGGTTATTTAGGGCTTGATAAATTCCTTAATGGCTGGCTATTGAAACCTTATTATTTTTCAATATACTTAATTGACTTGTGCAACTACTGTTAGACCTTATATGTTTTTTTAAGTATTTGTCTGAATCTGAACAGACAGTTGGCTATCTACGTTGCCTAAACTCTATATTCTACTTCTTTCTGCTGCTCTGTAAAGCCATGAGGATAATTCACACTCACCTTACAATATGTTCTTGAGAAAGTAATTAGTCGAGTAAGACGAGTTTCCAGGATCGTCTGTCCCACACTCAAAAGAATGCCTCTGTGATACTAGCCTCAAAGAGGGATGAAGTCCTTTTATTGAGTTTATATTTAAACAATTACCACTTAAGCAAAATAAAGCAATATAAGATAGACATGGATAAGTAAAATGGTTCTAAAGGAAGCAAATGAGGACTGGGACCAGTGTACTCGTCAAAAGCTTCAAAATCTCAGAACAGAATCTAAATACATCAACCCACCTTATATACTCTGGCTCTGTGACTTGTGTTCTTAAAACACTTCCTTAACAGCTTCTCCGGAGTTTGTTTGACCATTAAAGGGCATCATACATTTTACAGATATGTGGTTGTATTCACAGAGTTTGGGTTTCTGTTGTCTCCAAGACCATAACCCCAAAAGGAAGTTTTGCTTCAGGTCAAAAATGCTTCATCAACTCTCTACTACCTGCTATAAGAACCTTACGAAGCTTTTTGACACTTCTGCTTGCCTTTTAACATGCATCTCAGACAGCTCAAAACAACAATAAATATTAATCCGACCACCAAAGACAGATTCACAAGTAATCTGCCTGGCCTGTCTTAACTTTTTACTAAACCCCTAAATGCAGATGATCTAGCAAAGTGGCTAACAGCATGCGCACTATGTTTAGGAGCTCACTAGAAACTGTGGCTCCCATTAGATTAAAAAACATGAAAAAAACAAACAATGCACCTGCACCATGGTACAATAGTCATACTCACACCCTTTAATTTTATTATTTGTACCTAATGTAAATTTTTTAGAGCTAAAAATAAGAGAGCAACCCGTAACCCCGAGCGAAAGTGTAGAAAAACTAAATTTGCATATGAAGACAGTATGTACAGCTACAGACAGGCTCTAAACGAACCCAATGAACCTAAACAATCCCAGATTTGTATTTAGTACAGTGGCTAGACTAACAAAACCGAAGATATACGCAGAGAGTGTTCCATCACAGTTTGGTAATGAAGACTTTATAAATTTCTTCAATTAAACATCGGATTGCATCAGGAGAAAAATAATGGATGTTTAACCACTGATAGCATCTTATGATTTAGTTCAGCCTAATGTTCCACATCAAGATTTTTAATGCTTTACTGGTAAAGGGCAGGAAGAGCTGTCCAAATGATATTTGTCACATAAACAGTCATAAACAGTATGATATGCAGTGAAATGATTATACAACTGCTGATGACCTACAAATGAAAATTCTATTTGAAGAGTTTTCAAATAGAATATAAAGTATGAAATGAGAGAAAACATGTTAGAAATATTTTAAGATGTAGAAAATCCTTTACCTGTAAAAAGAATTTACATTAGGTACAAATAATAAAATTAAATAAAATATTAAATTAAATCCAGAAAGTTCGCCAAACAATAAACCAACTGCTGGGTCAAAATAACTGGGTCTTTGTGCACGACATGAATAATTGTATGTTTATTGTCTCTGGGATGTGATGAATGTTACTGCTGTTAGGGGCAAGAATATTTATTATATACAATTAAATACATATTGTTTATAATAAATATATACCAAATATAAATAATATTATATTTGCATGTAAATAAATATTTACCACTACTACTACTACGATTACTACTAATAATAATGATTTAATAAAATTCAAATTTCTTCTCTCGCTTTCTGTTTGCACTATTAAAACGCTGCCCTGTTCTGTTTCAGATACTCATGTATTGGTTCCCTCAAGCAGTCTGTATAATGAGATTATTATTTCATTATAATCTGGCATAATATCTGAACTTGTCTTTATATAATAATGTATTGATTTCTGTGTAAGTCTTTATGGTTATGCTAGTTCATTAATCATTAATCTCTTGCTGTTACATATAATTAAATTAGATATTTATCATCTTAAATTTCTAATGCTGTCTAAGAGTCATCCTTGTACATCATTCTGTCAGAATAAAACATGTAATTTTAACTCTAGTTTTTACCTATAAATACATTTGAGCAGACAGCAGGGCCCATGCCATGTCTCTCTCTCTCTCTCTCTCTCTCTCTCTTTGTTGTCTCGTCCTCACTCTCTGTTTAATTCTATTTACTAAAATACACATGAAACCATAAACAAAGGACTGTCTTAATTTATATCAGCATTAGAATGTGACCGTTGATGAGATTATTTGCTCTTGACCATCCTTTTCTCACTCACCTCCATATTGTGATATTCCATGATGTGTGGAATGTATTATTATTAATTTCTGATTGAATGGCATTCACTATTACATCGAGAAACATTGTCTTCAGGACTGAACGCTTCTATCATCCGACTAGTACTCATTACATTACGTTTACATTCATGCATTCGGCAGACTTACATTTTTATCTCATTATATTATTTATCTCATAGCTGAAAAACACAGAGGAGCCCAAGTCTGAAGTGAGCCTTACCACCTCCTAAAGCAACGACACACCACAGTCACCGCTCAAACAGGTCAGTCCTCAACACAGTGGCACCACTGAGAGAAACACTGCACCTGGCTCCAATTAATAAAACACAGACACGCAAATACAAACCCTGATGTTTCCACAGACACCACCACCAACAGTGACCTTGTCCCTAACATCAACTCTGATGCGCGACCACGAGAGGAAAAAATACATCAAGTGGCAACCAATGAAACACAAAAAACTACAGTCAGGGGTAAAAGACAGGACATGACACACAACACAGAAATAACTGTAAAAAGGAAAACTCGCTGCCAGTCACTGATCACCAAACTGCACCACACACACAGACACACACACAGGACGAACGCAGACGTCAAGAAACATCTCAACATCTAACTGAAAAAGGAAGGAAACAGGTGGTTAAAGCATTATTCCCGGGGAAAAACTTAAATGCTAAACACTCTAGATAAGAAACTGAAAATAAGAAACTAAAACTTGCTCCTATTAAGGAGAGAATAATGGCCATGGAAATGGATAGTACTATAGCTCAGATTATAGCTCAGAAAATCAGCTGTGCCTAATTAAAATCACCTGGGGTGTAATTTTAAGAATTGACAAGTCATTTTTAGGAGGAAGTGATCCTTTTCCAATCAGATTGTTTTTTTTTTCTCACATGTTGGTATAATTGTCACACTCTCGGCACTCTCGTGCGTTTCAAAACCCGCGTCTTCCCATTTGACATTTCCGTTCCCACGCTGTCAAGCTCCTCATCACGCTGGTTTGTTTTCCCACGCTGTCATGACATTTCCCATGCCCCCGGACCGCCCCACCTGCACACCGGTTTCTCATCCGGCGCTGATTTCCTTGAGTTTATAAGGAAGCGCAGCACACCAGTTCTTCACCAGATTATTGAGTGCTCTAGGCCAAATGCAGCATCTTCAGGTTTCTACAGTTCAGACCATGATCACGGATTCGCCGCGAGAGCCAGGCCTGCCAGCTCTTCCCACTTACGGTGGAGAACCAGGTACTTGTAGATCTTTTCTATCCCAGTGCTCTCTGATTTTTGAGCTTCAGGCCTCCACCTTCCATTCAGAAAGGTCTCGGGTAGCATATATTATCACTCTCCTCACTGGGAGGGCCCGAGAATGGAGCACCGCACTCTGGGACGCTCACGACCCATGTTGTGACAGTTTTGAGGCCTTTTCTGGAGAAATGAGGAGGGTTTTTGACCGATCCCACGTCGGCAGGGAGGCTGGAGCTAAACTTTTACACCTACACCAAGGATCTCGCTCTGCCTATGACTACGCCATCGAGTTTCGGACCTTAGCCACCTCGAGTGGATGGAATGACAGAGCTCTAACAGATGTCTTCCTGGAGGAACTTTACGGAGGCATCTTCACGTCTTCGTTCAAGACCTGGAGGTGACCCCCTGCCAGGGGACAAACACTCCCCAGGACGTTGCGCCCATCCTCTCCTCAAACACCGACTAATTAGGAGGAGCCCATGCAGCTGGGCAGAACCCGCATCTCGGATGAGGAGAGATGCCACCGAAGCCTGGAGAGGGCCTGCTTCTATTTCTGGGGTTCAGGTCACATGCTCAAGAGCTGTCCGTTAAAAGGAGGCGCCCTCCAGTCAGACTGGGCGCTCTAGAGGGCGCTCCTTCCGACAAACTCCCAGAACCTCGCCCCCTGCTCCCTGTTACACTAATTATCGGCAGCTAAGCGTATCCCATTCAAGCACTTGTTGACTTCGGCTCTGACCGGAATCTGATCAGCTCAGCCACGGTAAGAGCATTGCAGATCCCGTGCACTTCATTGGACCTTCCACGGGCAGTCTGAGCCCTGGAAGGAAGCCCCCTACCGGCCATCACTCACAGGACTCATCCACTCACTTTGAGAACATCGGGGAATCATTCTGAGGAGATTTGCCTTTTTGTGATCAATAAGTCACACGCCGCTCTGGTTTTCGGTCTCCCATGGCTAGCTCTCCATGGTCCCCAGATCGACTGGATCAAGCATGCTATCACGGGTTGGAGCCCTTCTTGTGCCACGTCGTGCCTCCGCTCTGCGCTCCCTACACTCCCCACTCCCGTCACTCCCGAGGATATCTCCAAGGTTCCCTCTCATTATCATGATCTCAAGTAGGTTTTCTGCAAGACCCGAGCCACGTCGCTTCCACCGCATCGACCTTACGACTGCCCCATTGACCTTCTCCCAGGCACCTCTCCGCCCAGGGGTCGACTATACTCCCAGTCCCACCAAGACAGAGAATCAATGAACACATACATCACAGAAGCTCTCGCTGCTGGAATCATCCGGCATCCGGGGGCAGGATTTTTCTTTGTGAAAAAAAAGACGATTCCCTTCGTGCATGTATCGATTACAGGGGGCTAAACGAAATCACCATCAGGAACCGCTACCCACTCCCACTCATGGTCTTCTCCAGTGGGTCAATATCTTCACGAAGTTAGATCTACAAAATGCTTACCACCTCGTACGTATCTGTGAGGGTGACGAATGGAAGACAGCCTTTAATACCCCTACAGGGCACTACAACTATTTTGTTGGTCCCCTTTTGTCTGACCAATGTCCCCGCTATCTTCCAATCCTGCTATTGCCAAACCTTTGATCACTTGTCCCGATGCCAAAAGTCGGTTCCAATGGTGCCAGCAAGCGACACTCTTGGGCTGTGGACAATGTTGAAACATGTATTGAGTCCACCTTCACTGTCTTTCCCACATCTGGGAGAGTTATGGTGTGGAGGAAAAACGTACCACCCCGACTGTTGCATGCCCTGAGTGAAACATGGAGGTGGATCAGTGAAGGTTAGGGCTGCAATATCATGACATTCCCTAGGCCCAATACTTGTGCTAGATGGGCGCGTCACTTCCAAGGACTGCAGAACCATTCTGGAGGACCATGTGCACGATGTGAAGTTTCATTAGGGCAAGCTGAAGATTTCCTCACTTGGATTGCTGAGGTGATGATACTTTGGGAGAAAATATAATTCATGATCACTGTGTCCCGTCTTAACAATTCACTTCTTTAATAGCTCAAGTGGAGACTCAGGATTTCCAGATCCGTACAAATGTCCAGATGGACATGCAGACCTCAAATAGAGAGAAAAATAGGAGTGCTCCGGACTTGCCCCGAGTGCTCTAAAAATATAATAAATAAAAAAAAATCAAAATTTCTGTTCACATTACAAAGTGTGCAAAGAAGGTTGTTTTAGGGGGAAAAAAATATTGTTTGCTTTTGTTTCATTAGAAAGAAATAACTGACCTGAAATGTTTAAAATTCATATATATGATGTGTCTGATGATTCTGCTATGACTCTGTGCTGTATGTTTAATATTCTCAGTCAGAGACAGTCACTCCATCTTCTCTCTGTTCACTCAGGGTCACTGCTATACTGTACCTTAAGTGATATGTAACCAAAACTTAGCATTAATATTAATATGTAATCCCTATATCACTGCAACAGGCACAGAGCCACTTGGGATAACTTGGGTACAACAACCATAAAGTAGCTTTAGATAATGAAAAAAAAAGTCTTTAAGCCATTCCTCAAAGTCCTCAACTTCAGGCATAGTGGTCAGTGCGATACTGATGTCATTAGGCATTTGAATCATCCGTTCTGTCCCCAGCTTCTTTCCCCAGTCTTGCAGGAAGATTGTTCACAGCAGCAGCAACCTGCATTTGCTGCTCCCTCACATGTTCCAACAATGTTAGGATGAGCAGCTGAGCAAATACAAAGAAAGAAAAGATTTAAAGACCAAAAACTCAAGTTTTCTCAATATATATAATTTTAAAAACTGGATGTTTAAAATGAAAAAAAAAAAAGAGCATGGAATTGGTCCAGTGCGTGTCTTCCCCAGTTTAAAGAAATGCTCATCTGACAGAGGTGTAGCAGAGATCTGGCCCATAGAGGCCCAACATGTGTGAGAGACATGTGCTGCAACTTAGAGGCTGGGGAAAGTCATTGTCTGATGATTAAAGAGGGCACGCAAACAGAAGACTCCTCAATCAAACATTTAACAATTTTTGTGTGACACCTTAACAGGCAAGGTGCATGAAATCTATAGGAAATCTAGTCACCATGCCCACATCTATACCAAAAGATCCATGTGGTCCATCATGATGATGAATCAGACAACTTTGTCTGAAAATGATGAATCAGTCCATAACCCAAAATCATTCTGGGGGTATGTCATTTTGTGGTTAACATAAACACCTGGCTGGAAACACTTGTCACATCCATGATATCAATTGTGTGCCTTTATGTTGTTTTTTTTTTTTTTTTTACAAAAGCTCTCGCAGGAGTATCACATACAACAGAACCCTAGTTCAAAGAAATTTTATTTTATTTTATTTTAAATAGGCTCCTTCCTGCAGCAGTTTTAACTCATGAGTAAAGTCTTTCAAATATGCATTAGGGGCATTTGGTTTTTAGTACCACAGAAGCGCCTAATAACAACAGGTTATTTCATTGGGACATTTAACAAACGTCCTAAAATAGGCCATAACTGTACATTTGTACTCTTAAACAATGGCAAACTATCAATGTATCAAAATTAAATTTATTTATTTATTTTTATTTATTTATTTTTTTTTAATTTATTTATTTATTTATTCATTTATTTATTTATTTATTTTTTAAGGATGGTCCGAGCATCCTTTGGAAGTTCACTCAACAAACTAAGGAGGGCTGAGAGGGCAACTAATGAAACACCAAACTGTACTGACCAGGTGGCTGAACTTTCAACAAAGCTAACTGGTTCAGCTACAACCTCTGATTCAGAGTCAGACTCTGAAACACGCTGCGTTTCAGTCAATTCTCCAAAATCGTCTGTGCAAATAGAATCTAAATGCTCGTCTGTCTGAGAGTCTTGAGTCACTGTCATTGGTCGTGGAATGTGCATCAGCGTTGTAAGCTGTTGTAAAAGTTGTTTTTGGTTGTAAATCTTGAAAGTCTGCAATATCATGCAAGCATTTTTTCAAGTGCAATGCGAGCTCTCCGTCTGACTCCAGAGCTTGTTAAATGTGGTTCCCTCCTTTTCAGTTTTTTTAGATTTTATTAGGCAAATAAAAAAGTTAATCACATTAAACCACATTATTGCCACAAGACTAACAATCTCTATACTCTCTTAACACTAAAAAGCAATAAAAATGACACATACTGTACAGACCCTGCTCTTTAATTACATAGGAATTTACTAGCATAAAAATTAAATACCGAGATTATCGAAGGAGCAATACTCCGAACTTTTTAAGTTAGAGTGCCCAACATAATCATTACATTTATTAATTCATAGAATCTGTTTAGACTGAGTAGACTGTGACTCACAGTATCTGAATGAAACTTGTAGCTCTGAGGACGTAGCACTGTACCGACAATAACTACCAAACCGAAGAATTTCGCGCACATCTTTTTCCGATGCGGCACGGATCCGTTTAGCAAATGGTCAGTTTAGCAAACTTTCAGTATTTTACTTATTTTCTTTTGCTTTCTTTTGTTTTTGAGTGCCATTTGACCAGCGCGCTGTTGATTGATTCTTTCTATGTGATAGGGCCGCACGTTAATAATTGATGTCAAAAGCAATCATTAAATGAGGTAACTGCTTGTGGCCAGTAGGGGGCCCCCTAACCCTGCACTCAATTGTGTGCTTTAAATGGTGAGTAAACACACTACTGCACTTATTGGACATAGTTTCGAACAGGGGCCACAGTTCTACAGTATGCGCAGTATCTGGAAAGCCTTTTGTGTTCCTATTGGCGCCACGCACAGCCTCTCATTGGGGTTCCACTCTCAGAGCAATTGTCAATTGGCTTCATGGGATGCAGCTTCTTGGAGTCGTTTTTTTTTTCTCCCATGGATTGAGTACGCCCATAACTCACTCCCCACCTCCTGCACAGAAATTACATTTTTTCAGCACTCCCTCTGTTATCAGCCACTAATGGTTCCCATCCAGGAGGAAGGGACTGCAGCCTCTTCACCCCAGGCGTTTGTCTGTCATGGTCAAATGGGCTTGTGCGCAATTGTAACATTCCATGACCATCTTTCAGTGCAATGCCAATCGACACCGCTCAGCCGCTCCAACTTACAGAGTGTTGGCCAAAGAGTCATGCTTTCTACTCGTGACCTACGGCTCAGGATTATATCCAAGAAACTCTCGTCTAGGTTCATTAGCCTGTTCACAACCTCTTGCATCACAAATAAATTTTTTGTCAGACTGGCCCGGCCATAATGCCTGCCTTAAATTAACCTCACGTTCCATGTCTTCCAGGGCCTTCGACTGGTCTCGTATTCTTTGTCATATGTGTTGATACTGAATATGGGTATTCAGTAGATTCCAATCTTTCATCTAAAGCTCATGTAAATAATAATACCAGGTTGGCATTCTTCCATCTTATAAATATTGATAAGATAACGAATATATTAATAAGATATAGGAATATATAAACGATGAAGAAACATGTGTTCTTGCTTTTATTACCTTTAGGTTGAACTACTGTAATGTACTGTAACTGTCTGGAAGTTCACCAAGATACATAAACAAGCGCTATTTAGACCAGAATGGATCAGGAAGAGTCCTCACTAGAACCAGGAAGATATGAGCACATCACCACTATCTTATCTTATTGTGTTAATAATTAATGAATATACCACAATAATGTCTTTATTTTTTATCTTTGTTCAATTTATGACATAAAAAGTAACTATGCACCAGTGTTTGATCAAAATTTGGTGCATTTCCCCCCATTTCCCAGAGAGACTGTGTCAACATCTTTTCAATTAAAAAAAAAAAAAAGAAATCACCAAAATCTGTTATTTATCAAGATATATATATATCATAATCACACATCATAATTGTTGAGGTCCATCTGAATTTAAGGCAAGTCAGGACAAACCAATACTTTTTCTGTCACAAATTGAAAAAAGGAGTACATGTATTAAAAATAATGCCAGCGCTGCTTATATTGATTTGACATTACACAGTTTAAATACAGAAATACACAATACATCAAGATAGCAGCTGTTCTCCAGACTTGCCTCTAACACACACAGGGAACGTGTGCAGCCACAAACACAGTGTCGTTCCCCACTGTAACACTTATTTTAAGGCCTACTTCCTCCTGACCAGGTGTAATAAAAATTAAACACAACAATCAAATTGGAAAGTAAGAGATAAACATTATTCTTTGTTTATTTTCAAAACAGAAAAGCAGATCATAGCATTGTAATGAGCTCATAGAAAAGAGAAACAACTGTGTTAAAATGCATTAATTCTTTGTTTATTTGTTTTTTTTTTGTTTGTTTTTACTTCATACAAAATATTTTACGCATACAAGAAACGCTGTCAGGATTCATTAAGGCAAGCAGAGGATTTCCTCACTTGAATTGCAGAGGTGATGATACTTTGCATAAAGATATGGTGGCAAAAAATACAAGTCACTATCACTGTGTCCCGGCTTAACAATTCACTTCACTAAAAGGTCAAGTGGAGACTCAGGATTTCCAGATCCGTACAAAATGGACATGCAGACCTCAAGTAGAGAGAAAACCAGGAGTGCTCCGGACTTGCCCTTAGTGGTCTGAAAAAAATAATAAATAAAATAAATCAAAATTTCTGTTCACTTAACAAAATGTGCAAATAAGGTTGTTTTTAGGAAAAAGAATCGTATAGTCAGTAGAAGAAATAACCGACTTGAAATATATAAAAATATATTATTTAATCATTGTTAGTTATTGTCATTTATTTATAATAATAATAATAATAAAAAACATAGCAATTTCCAAAATTTTCTTTCTTTAGGATATGAAAATATTTATGAGCACTGATATTTTCAGATTTTAGTCTGCTAAAATGTGCTGGTACAACATGTTTTAATAAATAAATAAATAAATAAACAAACAAACAAAAGTGAAATACAAACCTGAAATAGATTACCATCATGTATTGAAAGCTGATTCACCAGTTCGTACAGATCAGCAGAGAACAGACCAGTGGCTGCAACCCCACCCCCGGTGCTGAACAGGTTCATAACCATCGAGACTTTTGTCTAATAAGACAGGAAACAGAGCTGTGACATGTAACAGGATGGCAACAAGACTCATGTAATACTTCTCTTAATCAACCTCTAATTATTTCAGGTTTACATTGAACTATTATTGTAATGTTTCTACTTTCCTTCAAACAAATGTACAGTGTTTGTACTACTGGTGTGAAGGATTTGCAATATTTATTTATTTTTTTTTATATCCAGCAAAATAAATTAGGTCTCTTCACATACAAATTAACAAATTAGATTTTACCCACCAAAAACGCATGACAACGATCTCCAGCAACAGCTGACAGGATCCCAGAGCAGATAAACTAACCGAAATGAAAATTGAGGTTATTATCTGTTGACATGTGTTAAAATTGTGTTTATTTTATTTTATTTTTTTATAGGAACATACGCTGATAGGTCCCCAGTATGTGACGCCACTGGAGTCAGACACAGTGTCACTATTTTTGTTTGCAATGCCAATTATGAATATCACGACACCGATGATGGCCTGGACAACCTGTGGAAATTAAAGTAAAAAGGAAACCTAAAAATAGATCTCTTTATTATTCTTTTAAGATAATTATGGGTCACAATAAAGGTTAAATCAGTTAAAGTTTTCATATGAATATGTAATGCAAATAACAAAATTAATTAAATGGAATTGTAATGTAGGTTAAAAATAAGTAAATTTTAAAAGAAATTACCCCCAGAATCTTTGTGCAAACTTTCAAACAACATAAAGTCATTTTCACTGGACGTCACCGTGATCCTGTAAACCTACAAAGATCATACATCTATTAATCACAAATGCAAAAATAACTAAATTGGTGTGATTCAACATTTCTAAGAGAAATGTCCAGTTCTCTCTCTCTCTCTCTCTCTCTCTCATATATTCCTTTATTTTCAATAACATAGCTTTTGAACTGAAAAGAGAAAAGAGATAAAAATCTTCTAGAAATAATGACACTGTATTATCACATACCGGCATTACCGTCACAGTGATCTTATCTGCTAATGCAATACTTTTTAACAGCTCTGAAACATATCTGATACCAGTTTCCATGTTTTTGTTAATATTGATAGTGTTCATATTTTTTTTCTTAATTACCAAAAGCTCGCTTTTGAAATCAATTACTTTTTAATATTTCAACTCTAATCATATATATATATATATATATATATATATATATATATATATATATATATATATATATATATATATATATATGACTTCAACAGAACAGAATAATTAGAAGGTACTAACTAAATATCAACACCAATTTGTGAAGAATTTAATTGAATTAAGCAAACCTAAATAAGTATCCAGGTAAATAATGAAAACTTTTTGCATAAAACAGATTGATAGAACTCGAGTACATTAATGTGTAGCAAATTTAGACTTTTTTTTATTATTAATTAATATGGCCACTCTCCATGTTTTTCCTCCTTTTTCGGTACTTGCATGGTAATAAAATAAAATAAATGTATATTTCCTCTCTATGCTTTTAACAGTGCTGTCTATCTTTATATGCCACACATCCCTTGTTCCAGAATTTCTACTGAAATATGCTCCATAGAGAGTGAAGGACCTAAGGTCCTAATTATCATATCCCACCACTGCCACGATAGAGTTATACTAATGGTTACAGTATGTATTTTTTTTTATCTGTACTTAATAAAAAAATACTTTGTAAATAAAACTGCGGAATGCTTTGTTTTCACTTCATTACATTTAAAAGTAAAATATTGTACTTTCTTTTTCACTGCAAGACATCTGCTATTTTTTTGTTTATTTGTTTGTATTTCTGAGTGGGAAAAAAAAGCAACAAGCATACCTGTTAAGGCACAGCATGAAGCAACATGAGAAAGCTGATCTGATACTTTTTAGGGCAAATTCCTTCCCTAAAGAAGTTTGAACTGGAGTTCTTCTTGTGGGCATTCAGTCTGCCAGTTTCTTCTGTGCATATGAGCTTAAAGAAGCAGGACCAACCAACATACAGTGGCCCTTTCTCCAATGTAACTTTTTATATACTGGGCTGCAGATTTTGACTGAATACTGGTGTTGTGGCAACAATAGCACAATGACAATGTATCTAAATGGAGGGACAATATGATATACTGTATTACAAGTTTACAGTGAATATTCATATAAAAATTTAGTATCTGTCACAAGCTGTTTACTAAAGCTGAAATTAAAATGTGTATTGTTCAAGTTCAATTATTAATAACACAAAACTAACAATTATTATTATAAAATTATTAATAATTAAAAAACTGTGAAAGAATATTTTGATATTAATGATTTAAATAGAACGTCTAAAATGTAATCCAAAAATAATTATTGCAAAACGTCATAGCTTTCAAAAAAACCTTTGAGTTTTGAGTGGGAGTTTCCAAGTCAGAGACTAATTCCCACTTTTTCAATGATGCTGTTAGAATTAACATGACGATTTCTGAAAAGACTAAACAAAGTGGCAACAATAAAAGAGGAAGGATATGTAGTGTTAACCATAAGAAGAAAATAAGAAATCTGTACAGAGGTGATATACCAGATAATTGGTAAATAAATAAATAAACAAACAAACAAACAAACTTACATGCAAAGCAGAGAAACCCGCATTACATGATTTAGAAATAAACAGAATCCTTATGGGGATGAATAAATCACTTTATATTATGGGCTAGCGAAAGAGTTTGTTTTCCACTGCAACATAGAGGATGTACCGATGAGGATTTTGTTTTAGTTGAAAAAAAACTATTTCACCATATTCTTGTTATTCTTTTTGTTCTTCTTCTGATTATTATTACACCCTAAAAACGCTAGGTTGTTTCTGTAAACACATTGCTGGGTTCTTTATGCTGGTTCAAAATTCTGGGCTATTTCAGGTACTTTAAACACATTATTGGGTTGTGCAACGTTGGGTCAAATGAGATGTAGTGTGTCATTTACAAATGAGCACCTGGTTGGTTTATTCTTTATTCTCTGGTTTCTCCAAACGGCAGCCTGCAACGTGTTTTAAATATTACTCTTATTGTGTCACAAAGTGTAGTTTTTAGTGTAGTTTAAGCGAAAATGTATGTGTGTACAGCTCACTCAGTTATTAAAGATAGAATCTATTTGATTTATTTATTTATTTCCCCCCGATTTTCTCCCTAATTTAGTCGTATCCAATTCGTCCCCGTCACTAGGGGGCTCCCACACACATTAAGGCTACTACTACCACTCAGCCGGGAGGGCCGAAGACTATCACGTGCTTCCTCTGAACCACGTGACGCCAGCCGACTGCATCTTTTCGAACTGCTCGCTCACGCATCGTTGGGTGTGGAGTAACACACTCGGAGGACAGCGCTATCCGCTCCTTACGCTCGCGTGAGCTCACAGGCGCCCCTGATTGGCTGTAGAGCCATGACTAATGTGGGAGCACCAAGTACCTCTCATCCCTCCCCTCAGAAAGCTCGGCCAATCAGCTCTCTCTAGACCTCCAGCTGCGAGAGGTTACAGCATCACCCGGGAATCGAACTCGCGATCTCTGGATGATAGGACGAGCGCTTTACCACTGCGCCACTCGGAGGCCCAATAGCATATATTTAAAGAATTTCTCAACGATTTTGGAGATTTGAGCTCCAGTCAATCCTGCGGTGCTCTGCGCTCATATAGCCGCCCAAACGCCCCATCACCTTGGAAAGAACTTCTGAAAACTACATCTGGCTCTGATGTCTTTGCTGTGATTAAAACAGCAGATTTATGTCATTTTGTGTATTTCAAAAAGCAATCTTTGATATAATATGGCTACGTCTGAGTTCCATTTGCAATATACCCGGTGTCCTCAAACCCTCGAGTGTGACTTCCAAGTCAAGTCTGTTCTTGGAATTGAGACACAAACTTTCTTCTCTTTTGGATTCTTCACTTCTGAAGCGAGGGGTACACCACTTAAAGCTGGCAGTATTTTACGGAAAGTTAATATGAATTTTTAGCTTAAGTTTAAATGTTGTAGACTTGGGAGCATGCGAGGTCATGCACTTTAATCAGTCTGATAACAACAGAAGTACCAGGGGATGTAGACGAGACAGAGAAATCCAGGGAACAAGCAGGGTTGAAAACAGGCTAGGATAAACAAACAATCACTGTACAGAAGAAAAAAAACGCGAGGCACACCAGTGAGATACTAGGGCGCTGAATAGTTCCCGCAGCGTGCTTATAAACCTGGGGGAATTATTAGTGATCAGGTTCAGGTGTGCGCTAGTGACAGGTAGGCATGCAGGGAGAAGAACTGGAGTGGAGTCTTAGGATATGGACGTGCTAGGTTGATCTATCTGACTCGTGACAATTGTATTGTTGTCAGAAGAAGCAATTGGGATATGTTTAATAGCAGTCGTAATATGTCTTCTGTTTCTGTTTGTTAAAAAAATGGTTATTTTGAACACCTGATTGGGTCATTTTGACCCAACAACTCGATTATTCTTTACAATTTGTTTTAAATATTACTGTTATTGTGTCACAAATTGTGGTTTTAAGAGTTGTTTAAGCGAGAATGTATGTGTGTACAGCTCAAAACATCAATCGGTTAGTAAAGATATTTAATAACCGTCTATTTAAAAAAGTACCCCAACGATTTCGGAGATTTGCGCTCCAGGCCATACAGGTGGTCCGCACTCATGTAGCCGCCCAACATAGCCTCACTTCGGCAACTTATGAAAACTACCGCTGGCTGTGGTGTCTCTGCAGTCAATAAAACAGCAGATTTATTTCATTTTGTGTATTTCTAAAAGGTATTCTTTGTTATAATACAGTTATGGTATAATATATTGCGGCTGTGAGAAGCATCCTGTACGCCGTGTTCAATTTGCACTATACCCGGTGTCCTCAAACCCTCGAGTGTGCACTTCCAAGTCAAGTCTGTTCTTTGCGTTTTTGGAATTGAGACGCGGCATGAGGAACTTTCTGGATTCTTCACTTTTGAAGCGAGTGAATTTTAATGTCTTAATCTTAATGTGAATTTTTACTTATTTTTTAGTAAGTTGTTGCATATTTTATTGTTTTTTTTTTTTTTATTTTTCCCCGATTTTCTCCCTAATTTAGTCGTGTCCAATTCCTCCCCGTCACTAGGGGGCTCCCACATTAAGGCTACTACTACCACTCAGCAGGGAGGGCCGAAGACTATCACGTGTTTCCTTCCTTCTTCTTTTCAAACTGCTCGCTCGCGCACCGTTGGGGGCGGCGCAACACACTCGGAGGACAGCGCTATCCCTCCGCGAGCTCACAGACGCCCCTGACTGGCTGTAAAGCCATGATTAATGTCGGAGCACTATGTACCTCTCATCCCTCCCCTCTGAGAGAGCTCGGCCAATCAGCTCTCTCTAGACCTCCGGCTGCGAGATTTGAACTAGCGATCTCCGGATGATTTGACCCGGGATTTGAACTAGCGATCTCCGGATGATAGGGCGAGCGCTTTAACCACTGCGCCACTCGGAGGCCGCATATTTTAATTAAAAAATTTAAATGCATCAAATTTAAATGCTTTGATATGGCATTAAGTGTGGGGTTAATGTTTTTTCTTACTCTATTTTTATTATTCAAAAAATGAGAATGCCTCATCGTTTAAAACTAGCTTTTTCTTTATCCTTATGAAATATTTATTATAAGTTGTAAATTCATCACTTAAATATCGTATTCATCTAGGGTTTGTTGAGAATTTGAAAAGGGGTGAATGTTTCGTATTAAATCCAGATGGAGCGCCGTATCCTGTGATCCCTCACACATTAAATAGTGAGGTAAATTAGGCAGAAATATACACTAAATTCATGTTCACTTTATGTATTTTTGTGTATTGACAAGAAAAAAAAAACATCTTTTTATTAAATCCATATGTAGTTGTACGTGCTTAACAAAAATGCTAACATAAATGTCAGTTATATTTCAACACTAAGTGATGTGTTATCCACAGGCGGACCAACATGATGGGAATGATATCTGCAAAGTATGGAGATGACTGGAGCATTGTTACATGGTTTGTGCTTTGGGGATGAGACAAGAGGGACCTGACAGACCTGTCCCATTGTTGGAATCAATGCTATTGAGACAAACTCTTTGGCGGCGGTTGTTGATGTTTTTTTTTTAAAGTTCTTTTTCTTGTCTTTGATATTAAATGCACAAAGCAGTTGCAAGTTTCTCCAGCATACTGTAGATCATATTGATGGACATGTACAGATGTACTCATCTGTAAAATTTTTGAGGACAACAGTTTTTTCACCACACATTTAAATCAATAATATTTTTAATTTTTTTTATCATTTTTGTTTTAATGTCATTTTGAAGGGAATGAAATAGTAACAGTTAAATAACTAATAGTTAAAATATTAAGATGGGGAATGTTTGATGTCATGTGGGCATTATAAGATTTGTATTGAAAACTTCTATATAAAAAGTGTCTAAACATTGTATTAAATGCAAAAAAATGCATATTTACAGGGGCCTCTTGATTGTATTGTTTTACAGAGTATGTTACATTTATTTTATATTTAACAAATGGTCACCTTGGGATTATATGGTTTTGTCTGACATTTTTGTCAAAATTTAGTTATTCATATTTTCTTATTCTGTGACAATTTATTTACATTATGGGAAGTTGTGCACATTTTTCACATTTTCGGAAAATAAATGAAAAATATCAAAAGGAATGGGTCAACCCAGCAAGAGTGTTAATTTTACCCACCGGTTGGGTCAAATAAAATAACCCAGCACTTTAACATTTAACCCAACTAGAGTGTAAGTTTAACCCACTGGTTGGGTCAAATAAACAACCCAGAATTCTGGGTTAAATGGGTAAACGCAGCACTTGGGTCAAAACAACCCAGCGCGTGTTCTGTCCAATAGTGACCCCGCGGCTGGGTTATGGTTGGGTTGTTTTTTAACCAAGCAGTCTTTAGTCTTTAGCAGTCTATTATTTTTATTAATTCATTCATTTTATTTAATTTTTAAAATAAAATAAAACAGAAAAGTAATCACTCCGCTAATTATTTGGAAGGTATGTGCTGGCTCTAGTAACTTCTGACATATCCATTGCCAAAGAAAATAATAAAGCTAAATGCAATGTCACAAAGTACCTCATTACAAACTTAGTAGAAACTTGGACTTTTCACAGCAAGAAAACAACCGACTTGCTGAATATTTTTTCCTTCACATTCAACAACTTTGATACAAAAGTATCACGCTTTAATTATTTTTACATGCTTTAATTATTTATTTACTGTATGAATTCCGGGGGCAGCACGGTGGTGTAGTGGTTAGCACCGCCGCCTTGCACCTCCAGGGTATGGGTTCGATTCCCGTCTCTGTGTGCATGGAGTTTGCATATTCTCCCCATATTGGTGGGTTTTCTCCGGGTACTCCGGTTTTCTCCCACAGTCCAAAGACATGTAGGTTAGGTTAATTGCCATTCCCAAATTTGGTCATAGCGTGTGAATGAGTGTGTGGGTGTGTGCATGTGTGTGCCCTGCAATGGATTGCCACCCTGTCCAGGGTGTACCCTGCCTCGTGCCCCAAGTCTCCTTGGATAGGCTCCAGGCCCCCAGCGACCCTGAATATAGGATTAAGTAGTATAGATGATGAGTGAGTGAATTCCTTCTCTTTGCTCGTCAGAGTTGTTATTGTCGGGAGGAAAATTGGAGCATGTTCAAAAATTTAATCTGCCCCCTCCTGACATTAACGCCTGTTAATGCCTTGATATCAACTTATAAGCACCGTTATCGAGTCAGTATTGGTTCTCATCACCTCTCTTCACCTGTTTGGCAGCATTTGCCAAAAAAAAATCCTCATATTAAGTGTAGATGGAAGTAGTGACAAAATTTTACAAGTGATATTATAAGGAAAACAGTCATGAATAAACACGATTAAAAGATGTATCCAATGTTAAAGTCTGATGCACAATTAAAACAAATCTAGATTTATTTAGATCAATAGTCTGTGGCTTGATCATTTCAATTTCAAAGTCTGATGAAAAAATTTACCATATAATTCTTATTCCTAAAATATGTGTGGCGTAGCTGGCAACCTTTCAGCAAAGTTTGGAGTGAGATTTTGCATGGTTTTGCACGCAGACGTATGAGATGGCCCCAGCGCACACACATCACACACCTTACCCTGCATAGCTCAGGATCTGTATACCCTATTAGAACAGAGAAAATTACAATATCTGTGTTGACTTCAACGCACACGCAAAACTATTTATATGCACGGCAACATTCAAGGGAATCCCACAAAATGCGCAATATTATGTGAGACATATGACGTCTTTTGCATACACTTGTACTGCCAAAGCTCAAAATCAAATCACAAAACAAAAACAGATAAACAGATTAAAAATATATACATAAGGGATGAAAATGACTAAAGGACAGCAAAAAGCAAAGTTAATAATAATAATAATAATAATCACAGCACTACTACTACTACTACTATAATAATGAATAGAAAAAGTGCAGTCAAAGAAGAATCATTATTGATAAAAAAGGAGAGAAAATGAAAAAGATCCCCAATATGAAGTTGATATACAAAAAAGGTACAGTTTTCTTTACAAAAAGTTTATTGCCAAATAAATGCTTTTTATTAAGAAATATATATTTACACATGCTTTTTATGACTTAATAAATTATTTTGATTGTTTTATTAGATTCTCGTCTCAAACGTACACCAACGTTAATTTAGCGTGTATATGTTTATGGTATGCTGTTTTCTGCTTTCTATTATTGAAGTTCTACTTTGTAAAACTTGCCCCACTTTGTGATCTGAGTATATCATGACTTTTGCAAAGCAGACAAAATGTAAAATCAATAATCGTATCCCAGAAAAACAACAAAACACAAATATACACTCATATAATACAAACATTGTGTACCTGAGGTGAGCAGCTTTATTTTAGTCATACCCTAATGCGCTGTAGAGTTGTTTTCATGTCCTTATGAAAGCATTACCCGGCTCAGAGTGAATTTGTCTATTAGTGAATTTTGATATAGTGTAAGACGATTAGTGCTACTAGTACAATTTTGCCCTTTGGACTTATTAGTGTAATTGCTTCAACATTCATACTATTGGTCTTCTTAAGTTTTACACCGTACCATATGCCATAAATGTAAATCTTTATTATCTTTGTTTTTATTTTACTTTTGTGCTGCTTCTGTTCCTATTACATTTGACTTATTGACACTGCTTTAACTCTGATATACTCATTCAGATCATGTGTAGTACTGGTGTAAAAATGGATAAATTGCACCCTGACTTCATATATGAACAGTCAAATGACTAGGGCAAACCACCCTTCGCTTCAAATTCTGTAAGCCATGAGGATAATTCACACTCACCTTACAATATGTTCTTGAGAAAGTAATTAGTCGAGTAAGACGAGTTTCCAGGATCGTCTGTCCCACACTCAAAAGAATGCCTCTGTGATACTAGCCTCAAAGAGGGATGAAGTCCTTTTATTGAGTTTATATTTAAACAATTACCACTTAAGCAAAATAAAGCAATATAAGATAGACATGGATAAGTAAAATGGTTCTAAATAAAGCAAATGAGTATTGGGATCAGTGTACTCGTCAAAAGCTTCAAAATCTCAGAACAGAATCTAAATACATCAACCCACCTTATATACTCTGGCTCTGTGACTTGTGTTCTTAAAACACTTCCTTAACAGCTTCTCCGGAGTTTGTTTGACCATTAAAGGGCATCATATATTTTACAGATAATTGGTTGCTTGTGGTTGTATTCGCAGAGTTTGGGTTTCTGTTGTCTCCAAGACCATAACCCCAAAAGGAAGTTAATACAGAAATAGCATCTACCTATGGGCTACTGATATCAATGACTGAGACATCTCTCAGATTTTTTCAGAGCTGTGGGTGACCACATAACAGAACTCACGGAACATCCAGAGTGCTAGCTACATCATTGGCTCGGAGTGCCTGTGCGTATGTGACCATAAACTATCTTACTCTCTGCACGGCTTCCTTCAGCTCAAAAATGCTTCATCAACTCTCTACTACCTGCTATAAGAACCTTACGAAGCTTCTTGACACTTCTGCTCGCTTTTTAACATGCATCTCTGAAAGCTCGAACAACAATAAATATTAACGTGACACCAAAGACAGATTCACAAGTAATTTGCCGGACCTGCCTCAACTTTTTTACTAGACCCCTAAATGCAAATGATCTAGCAAAGTGACTAACAGCATGGGCACTATTTTTACGAGCTCACTAGACACTGTGGCTCCCATTAGATTAAAAAGGTGAGGAAAAAATAAAAACACCTGCACCATGGTACAATAGTCATACTCGCTCCCTCAAGAGAGCAACCCATAACCCCGAGCGAAGGTGTAGAAAAACTAAATTAAAATGTCCAGCTACAGACAGGCTCTAAAAACTGCTAGGGCCGAGCATCTGAGCAAAAATGATAGCAATGAACCTAAACAATCCCAGATTCGTATTTAGTACAGTGGCTAGACTAACAAAACCCAATATATGCAGAGAGTGTTTCATCACAGTTTGGTAATAAAGATTTTATAAATTTCTTCAATTAAAAATCTGATTGCATCAGGGGAAAATAATGGATGTTCAAGCACTGACAGCATCTTATGATTTAGTTCAGCCTAATGTTCCACATCAAGATTTTAATGCTTTACTGGTAAAGGGCAGGAAGAGCTGTCCAAATTATATGTGTTATACACAGCTACACACAGTATGATAGGCAGTGAAATCATGAATGAATTTCAAATAGAATATAAAGTATGAAAAGAGAGAAAACATGTTAGAAATATATTAAAATGTAGAAAAACCTTTACCTGTAAAAATAATTTATATTAGGTACAAATAATAAAATTAAATTTAATAGAATTGCAATAGAATTGGGATTTAGAAACCATGTCCAGTCATATGGAAAAGAATGTGCAATGTGCAGAATGTCCAGGATAATGTGCAAAGTCAAGTTCAAAGTTCCAGGTTGTACAAAATATTGAAATGCGCGTTAATATGTCATTTGTATTGCACATCATGATGAGTGGTGAGCTTGTTTTGTGTGAGAAAGCAGATCAGTGTCCTATGTGGTGTTATGATTGAAAGTTCTTATAGCCAGTCCAGTGGGAGGAAGCTTGTCCTCAGTCTCTCTGTGCTGGTCTTCAAGGAGCGGGATTGGAGTCCGAGTCTGCTGCGGGCCTCAGTGATACACCCGAGTCAGTCCTGCACACATCGCCACCACAGAGGCACACACCGCACCCAGCACTGACACAAACACCCTGCAACTACTGTACATAATCGAGTACAGGTCCCGATGCATGTACAGTAGTCAGTGTTGACCTGCGCTGGAGAGGACATCTGCGCACCACCAACGACACCCAAAGAAAGTAATACAGTAAAACCTAGCAGAAGAAGAGACAAGATGTCCCTCACAGAACCCATCAGTAAATGCAAAAACTGCAGTCAAACCCTGAACACAGCAAGACAGGAGAACAAAGAAGCAGAATGCAACACAGCACATACACAGGAAAAACCGCAAAGAGGTGTTAAGGAACAAATAAAGCAATTTTACAGTTAACAAAAAAAGAAAACAGACATCTCGTCAACAAACTCTTTCCAGGCAAGAGTAAAAAAAAAAAAAAAAACTCTAACTTGCTAACAAGAAACTGAAACCCACACCAAGGAAACAAGGAAAGAACACAAGACACGGATACTGACAGTAGCTTATGACAGAGGAATATAATGGCTGAGAAAATAAACATTACATTCAAAACATTCATGACATGTATGTACAAGACTTTTTTAACTAGATCTTGTAGCCTGGAGGTTTTACTTCAAAATTATCTGACAATCATCCTGCTCACTCATTTACAGAGATGATACATTCATTAAAACTTTCTAAGACACTTTTGCTTAAAAAGGCCAGGTGTGAAAGCGAGAAAGGCAAAGAGGTGTGAATGATCATGAATAATGCTGCAATTCACACCAGAGAAGATAAAGATCCACATAATTACACCTTTTTAGTAAGGTATGTGAAGAAAAAAGGCCCATACATGCAAGGTAAAACTGCAACAGGAACAGTGCAAAATAAAAACCGAAATAAATAGACATTCAGGGTAAAACAGTGCAAAGAAGAAGAAAAAAAAAACAGTGCAAAAACATACAATGGTTGGACAATGAAACTGAAACACTGGCCAATTTAGTGTTGGAGGTTTCATAGCTAAATTTGACCAGCCTGGTGGCCAATCTACATTGATTGCACATTCCACCAGTAAGAAAGGCCAGTGAATGTTTAATTAGCAAAGTAATAGCACACTCTAAAAACTACTGGGTTAAAAAACAACCCAACCATAACCCAGCCGCTGGGTCACTATTTGACAGAACGCACACTGGGTTGTTTTGACCCAAGTGCTGGGTTCTACAATTTAACCCATAATTCTGGGCTGTTCATCTGTCCAAACCAGTGGGTTAAACTGACACTCTAGTTGGGTTAAATGTTAAAGTGCTGGGTTATTTTATTTGACCCAACCGGTGGGTAAATTAACACTCTTGCTGGGTTGACACATTCCATTAGATTTTTTTATTTCCAAAAAAGACCCAAAATGTACACAACTTCATTTTTTACAGACAGAAACAGAAGACATATTAAGAATGTTATTAAACTTATCCCAATTGCTTCTTCTGACAACTATACAATATTATGAAGCATGCCAGCATGACAGACCTTCCACACACAGCTTTAGTGAAGATTACTAGTAATTTACCTAAAATTACATTTAAGATTACTTTTAGTAAATTTAGCTTTTTTTTTATTTGTGTGTGCTACAAACGCACTTTTCTCATAAAATACAGTATTTATAACCACTGCTATAACCACCGCAGAGACATCACAACCAGCAGTAGTTTTCAGAACTTCTTCCCTAGCTGAGGCAGTACTGGGCGGCTACATGAGCACAGAGCACCGCAGGAATGCCTGGAGCTCAAATCTCTGAAATCGTTGGGGCAAAAGATAGACGTTATTTTTAGTAACTGATTATTACTGTTTTGATCTGTACACACATACATTCTCGCTTAAACAACTCTTAAAACTACACTTTGTGACACATTAACAATAATATTTAAAACACTTTGCAGGCTGCCGTTTGGAGAAACCAGAGAATAAAGAATAAACCAGGTGTTCATTTGTAAATGACCCACTACATCTCATTTGACCCAACATAGAGCAAATCAACAATGTGTTTAAAGTATCCGAAATAACCCAGAATTTTGACCCAGCATAAACAACCCAACAATGTGTTTACAAAAGCAACCCAGCATTTTTTAGAGTGCAGCTTAAAATATTGCAATGCACACTACATTATGGGTGACAGAGTTCAAAAGAGGACAAATTGTTGGTGTGCGTCTCGCTGGCGCATCTGTGACCAAGACCACAAGTCTTGATATATCAAGAGTCAGTGATGAGTGATGGCTGAGTGATGGTTTGGGCTGCAATGTCATGGCATTCCCTAGGCCCAATACCTGTGCTAGATGGGCGCGTCACTGCCAAGGACTACCGAACCATTCTGGAGGACCATGTGCACCCAATGGTGCGGTGTCGTGTATCAGGATGATAATGCACCAATACACACAGCAATACTGGTGACAGAGTGGTTCGATGAACATGAGATTGAAGTTGAACATCTCACATGGCCTGCACAGTCACCAGATCTAAATATTATTGAGATACTTTGGGGTGTTCTGGAGGAGCGAGTCAGGAAACATTTTCCTACACCTGCATCACGTAGTGACCTGGACACTATTCTGCAAGAAGAACGGCTCAAAATCCATTTGGCCACTGTGCAGGACTTGTATCTGTCATTCCCAAGACGAACTGATGCTTTATTGGCTGCAAAAGGAGGCCTGACACCATACTAATGAATTACTGTCAAATAACCAACTGTCAATTTAGCTCCGGGAACTGGTAAATGGTCACTACTTGTCTGTTTTGGTGCTACTTCCTGTGAGACACAAAGCTCTTTGATAAGTTGTTGCATGAGCTCTTTATGGGAGCGGTTACTATATTGTTCTTTGCTGCCACCAATGCTTTCATTGTGCATAATGTACAGTACAAGAAGTGTAGAAAAATGTTTCTGCACCACTTCATTGTTTTGTGCTGTGCAGTGTAATATTGCAACAGCTGATCGGAGAGATCAACGTCCCCCATGTGATGGTTGTATGCAGTCACAGGTACAGGACATGGACAAGGTCTTTGTAGTCCATGTACAGTACCTTGTAATTTCACCCTCCTCTGCACAGTGTCTCCAGTATAAGCAAAATGATAAGCAAGTCTTTTAGGAGCTTTGGACTTGTGTAGAAATTGTCCATGTACACATGGGACGGACGGCTTTTTAGAGGAAAGGACGGAAGGATTTTTAGAGGAAAGGTAATACTACTACTACACACTGCTGCCTTAATTCCATTTGAGTTTTAAAAAGGGGGCATAACAATTGTGAAAGTGAGTATATATTTTTCTGCCCCTTTTTATTTGTTGATGAGCAACAGGTTGGAGAAATATCTCAAAACCTATTTTTGAAAAAAGCATCTCAAACATTTACACCCGAGACATTAGCAAACACCATCCACTGGGCATGCCTTGCATACACATTTAACATTCGAATGATTTACATCTAAGCAGATATGTGTAATTAATATATATAAAAATAGCTAAACAAAATAAGCAATAGCAGTGTCTTACGCTACAACTGAGCCAAATATTCTTTGCAAATATAATCTAAAGGGATCCAAAACGAGGTGAAATACATTAGAACATTACAAACTCCATAAGGCATCACTTTAACCACCGGGAAATAGCATGTCTGTGATAAGATACACAAGGCAGCCTGTTAGCATGATTTACCTCAACTATGTAAGTGGCATTGAAAGACAATGCCTCACATAAGCTAACAAAAACTAGCCAATGTGAGTTAAATATACACCAATATTAGCTTTATATTATCCGAATAAGAGTTATACAAGAGTTAATAACTTATCCATTGTCATAACAGCTTGCTTGGAAATCCTCTGCTGGATCTATTCTCTCTTCAAAATGCGCCCGTTCGTCGTAAAATCTTCTTCTGAGGGAAAAAAAAAAAAGTAAACTCCTCCCACTGTCCAGAACGTTCTGAAGAGCTTCCTCAGCTGTGTAGCGCGTGCCATCTTCCACACGCGCAGAAAACTCGTGCAATGAATCTGTGTGGAAACTGTGTCGGTGTCCGGGGGGCGTGGCCTTGTATGTAGAGTACCCAGACTGTTTTTTTATTTGTTCCTGTGAATGGCGTGTGGGCGTGTCCCGCCTCAGGTCAGTATTCGCGGAGTTTCAGTGACGTGTTTCACAAATCTTTTCGCGGAGACTGGGACGGCTGAAAGCGCACCCGGCTTATTTTCCTCATTTTACAGTAAAAAAAGCACAGTGTTTTGTGGATATTGTGAGTGTACATACATAAGAGGTGACCTTTCACAGGGTCTGTTGATGTACAACATTTCTGTGTATGATCAAACATGTCGGAGCATTTTAAGTTCTTTTCAGTTTGGGGTTGTTGGTGGGGTGGAGGGTCACAAAAAAAAAATGTCATAGCAGGAAAAAAAAAAAATCTTCACCCTGCATCCCTGGCATCATATACAAAGCAGTTTCATACTGTGGTGTTTTCTCTATCTGACACTTCAGCATAAAAACCACGACTTGTAACCTGAGGAAACATGTCATGGTAAGTTTAGCTGTTTCATTGAATGTTGCAACGTTGACATATATAATTATTAAAATTATACTGAAATCTTCATATAATAGAATATACATAATAATTATTTATAATGAAAATAAATAAATAAATCCGGCGAAATTATGATTGCAACAGTTACTCAGTACTTGAGTCTTCCCACCGAATACTTTTTGCTTCAACTTGAGTAATATTATTTTGTAGTACAGCTACTCTTAAGCACTATTCGGACGGGACCAGTTTTACTGGGGGACGTTAGAGAAATTTCTGTTTCACAGAGGTACTTTGTAGATTTTAGTCCCGGTCCGAATCTGCCATGTCTGTCTTCTTCTCACACGACCTCTGTAAAAATTCCAGCTCAAATGACCTACTGTTTTTCAGCAAACTCGGCGGTCCTCTGAGAAATCTAATCCCGTCCGAATGCGAATGCCTGTGTTTGCCGAAAATGTTTTTTTTTTTTCCGAAACGCGTTTTCTTGTGTTTTTTGGTCAACTTGAACTACCGTACAATCTCTAGCGCGCCGGTATTCGAGTTTCTGCTTTCTACACTCCAGTAGAAATCCTCATCCACAACACGTGGTCTTGTGAAACGCCCACATGTAAAACACAGACACGCCTACCGCCGTAATAAGGACGGTGATGTCAGTCCCGTCCGAATCCATACATGAAATGACAGACGTCGGCTAAAAAAAATTCAAACTCGAACGTCCCCCAGTAAAACTAGTCCCGTCCGAATAGTGCTTTACTTGAGTAATTTACTCTATCCAACTCTGCTCAGACATCTGATTATGCAAATATGAGCACAACTTTACCCCGCAGCGGCCTCAGAAATGTCCTGACTTCATGACCTTTCACATTTGCAACACTATGCTGTAGCTCGACATGCTGTTTGACCACAAATGACCTAACATTTTACCATTAAACTAACTTCACCGCAGTAAGATGTAGCACAGGGGGGTCCAAATCCAGTCCTGGAGGGCCAGTGACCAGCACAGTTTGTAATTCACCAACACCTAAACACACCCACTGAACTTAGTCATTAACAGATTAGTTAAATCAGCTGTGTTTGAGAAGAAGAAGCACCAAACTGTGTTGGACACTGGCCCTCCAGGACTGGATTTGGACACCCCTGATGTAGCACTTCTATTCTAGCTGTTTACATGCATGAGAAATGCAATACGCCTTATTTATTTTTTCACTACAATGATTTCATACACTTAGTGTGATTGTAATCACCCAGTGGTCTTGGAACGGTGCGAAAGTTGCTTATACTGTAACTGCATAACAATAAAATCCTATTTGAATATTGAAAGAAGGCTGTCTACAGCATTAACTCCAGACTTGGTAATGTCCTGAAACAGGTCCATATCATCTTCTGCAGCTGCCTTCACACTCATTCAGAAGACATGTTAGATAACTACAGGTAGTGAACTTTTTTAGTTAGTGAGTGAATATAAATAAATATTAAAAAAAATATTTGATTGTATTTTCCATATAAAATGGAAAATATAATAAAATAAAATGGTTATTTATCCTATTTAAGGGTGAAGTTTAGGCCTTTGCATGAGCCACCCTGGGACTTGTGCTGGGTCATCTGTGTGAAAAAATACATCAAGTGGCAACCGGGACATGACACACAACACAGAAATAACTGTAAAAAGGAAAGCTTGCTGTCAGTCACTGATCACCAAACTGCACCACACACACACACACACACACACCCACACACACACGCACGTGCGCAGGACGCACACAGACGTCGAGGAACATCTCAACAGCTAACTGAAAAAGGAAGGAAACAGGTGGTTAAAGCATTATTCTCGGGGAAAACTTAAATGCTAAAGACTCTAGATAAGAAATTGAAAATAAGAAAATTAGAAACTGAAACTTGATCCTAGTCATGAGAGAATAAAGGCCATGGAAACGGATAGTAGCTCGGATCAGAGTAGAGCTATGATCACTGAATAGGACTGTGAACTGTAACAGGGTGAATGAACTTGAGAAAAAAGAAAAAGAACTAAGACTTGAAGAGGTTGGAGTAATTGGTTGGGTGAAGGGTTTTCGAAAAAAAATTCCTTTGTAAATATGTAAATACTGTGTGTGTATGCGTGTGTGTGTGTGTGTGTGTGTGTGTGTGTGTGTATGTATGTGTGTGCCCCAGTTTAAATGCACTGCACATACGAGGTGCGTTCCAAACGGCCTGAAGTACCTGAAGTACTTACCTGAAGTAAGTATACAGTGCTCTGTATACTACACAGAGTGTTCAGCCATGTTTCGCAGGGAGCGAAAATGTTCAGTCTGAACAGTGTAGGGAACGAGAAAACAGCAGATGTTCACTTCCCCGGAAAAAGGAACAGAAACATTCCTATCATCATTGCGTCTCGCTCCAGCGTGAAAAAAATGGAGCTTGAAAACAGATTTATATATTTATTATAATTATTATCGAGGATGACATCATGTTAAAAGGACACAAAAATTGACATTTTAATTTAGTCATGAGGTCCTACGTTCCTTTAATGTGCAAACGGCGTTGGTCAATGATTGTGTGCACAGTTTTCACAGACAGATGTGTCAGTTCTGTATCACAGATAAGTGTCTTATCACTGTACTGTGCTTATTGAGATGTCTTTTATAAATCTCAATCAGTTTTATGCTTTTATACGCCCAAAAGTTGATCACAAGGCCCCTCATAAAAGTAAACTATTAATAATGATTTCTTTCAGTTTAAACTAAATACTGTCCATGACATTACGTATCTAGTACATTAAAGTATAGCTTTTCGTGTTCTTTGACACCATTTTAACTCTATATTTTACCACTTACACTTGACATGAGAAGTAAATTTAGTAATATTTTACATGACGTAAAATGGTCTATATTCGCCCCTTTTCGCAAGACAGAACTACAAGGAGAGCAGTTAAAATCATTTTCATGCTGTAGTCACACTTTAAAACACTGATCCTGTTCCATGACTGTTATAAACATTTATTTTAGTAATAAAAAAAAAAAGCCTTATTTTATCTCCAGTTGTAGCAGTGCAGTCTCTCTTTATTTCTGTGTGTGCTATTAAATGTTTCCTTTTCTCCCTTGCTCTGTGTATTATTTGCAACTCATTTTTTTTTTCTCCTGGAAGCTTGCATGTAGTTCCAATGATATAGATGCAAAACAGAAAGAAAAAAAAAGAAAAAAAAAACTGAGGTGATGTCTGTACATGCCACAGACATCCAAAGAGAAAGAGGCACATAGATGAAGTACTGCCGGCAGAACAGAACAAATAAAATCAGCTGTGCCCAATTAAAATGACCTGAGGTGTAACTCAGTCATTTTTAGGAGGAAGTGATCCTTTTCCAATGAAGCTCAGTTATCCGTGAGAAGCTCGGAGTAGAGCCGCTACTCCTTTGCGTGGAAAGGAGTCAGTTGAGGTGGTTCAGGCATCTAGTAAGGATGTCACCAGGACGCCTTCCTAGGGAGGTGTTCTTGGCACGTCCAGCTGGGAGGAGACCACGGGGCAGACCAAGGACTAGATGGAGAGATTATATCTCCACACTGGCCTGGGAACGCCTCGGGATTCCCCAGTCAGAGTTAGCAGATGTGGCTGGGGAAAGGGAAGTTTGGGGTTCCCTGCTGGAACTACTACCCCCGCGAGCCGATTTTGGATAAGCGGTTGAAGATGGATGGATGGATGGATGGATGATCCTTTTCCAATCAGGTTGTTTTTTTTTTTTCTGACATGTTGGTATAATATCTTTGACTTGGTTGTTAAAAGTTGCACCGTAAAGAAACTAAATGTAATTATTTTAAAATGTGTGTGCATGTTTGTGTTATTGAATATGGCTGAAATCAAAAAGTTTTAGCTAATTTGAATCACGCTGGTAAACACTGATGCCTTACTAAATGCTCTGTAATGCTCTGTACCTTGCAATCCACTCTGTTGTACTTAACCCTTAAAAGTATACTTAACTGTTTCACACAATTCCAACCACATCATCAAGTTTGCTGATGACACGACTGTGGTGGGTCTCATCAGCAAGAACGACAAGTCAGCATACAGAGAGGGAGAGCAGAAGCGAACGGACTGGTGTAAAGACAACAACCTGCCTCTGAACGTCGATAAGACTAAATAAGATTGTTGACTTCAGGAGGACAATAAAATGATATGACAATAAATGACTACTTGACCTTGAACTTGCTAACTTCTTGCTAAATTCTTGACCTTATTACAATAAGACATCATCTTGCAGCCTGACTACTGGAGTTTCATGTTTACACTTCCATATTTAGTGCAAAAATGAAATCAACGAATTTGCATGATTTAGTGGGTGTGCACTTAAGCACTAGCTCTCAAGTTATTCTTTCTCAACAAATTCTATTTTACCTCTCTGAGCCAGACATCCAGAAAGAAGAAGAAAGTAAAAGATGAACAGATGAGCATGGAACCTTATATATATATGAATTTGACCAGCCTGGTGGCCGATCTTCATTGACTGCACATTCCACCAGTAAGAGCAGAGTGTGAAGGTTTAATTAGCAGAGTAATAGCGCAGTTTTGATTAAAATATTGCAATGCACACAACATTATGGGAGACATATCAGAGTTTAAAAGAGGACAAATTGTTGGTGCGCGTCTCGCTGGTGCATCTGCAACCAAGACAGCAGGTCTTTGTGATGTATCAAGAGTCACGGTATCCAGGGTAACGGCAGCGTACCACCAAGAAGGACGAACCACATCCAACAGGAGTAACTGTGGACGCAAGAGGAAGCTGTGTGAAATGGATGTCCGGGTGCGAACCCGCATTGTATCCAAAAAAACATAAAACCACAGCGTCCCAACTCACTGCAGACTTAAATGTGCACGTCAATTCTCCTGTTTTCTCCACAACTGTTCCTCGGGAGCTCCACAGGGTCAGGGCTGGGCTGCTGTAGCCAAACCTTTGATCACCCGTGCTACTGACCAATTCGGTTTCAATGGTGGCAGCAGCGAAAATCTTGGGCTATGGGCAATGTGAAACATGTATTGTTGTCTGATGAGTCCACCTTCACTGTCTTTCCCACATCTGGGAGAGTTATGGTGTGGAGAAGAAACATACCACCTAGACTATTGCATGCCCAGAGTGAAGCATGGAAGTGGATCAGTGAAGGTTTGGGCTACAATATCATGGCATTCCCTACTGTAGGCCCAATTCTTGTGCTAGATGGGCGCGTCACTGCCAAGGACTGCAGAACCATTCTGGAGGACCATGTGGACCGAATGGTTCAAACATTGTATCCTGAAGGCGGTGCCATGTATCAGGACGATAATGAATCAATACACACAGCACACAGACTAGTGACAGAGTGGTTTGATGAACATGAAAGTGAAGTTGAACATCTCCCATGGCCTGCACAATCGCCGGATCTAAGTATTATTGAGCCACATTGGTGTGTTTTGGAGGAGTGAGTCAGCAAACATTTACCTCTACCAGCATCATGTAGTGACCTGGCCTCTATTCTACAAGAAGAACGGCTTAAAATCTCTCTGGCCCCTGTGCAAGACTTGTATATGTTGATGGATTGATGCTGTATTGACCGCAAAAGAAGGTCCTACACCATCCAAATTAATTATTGTGGTCTAAAATCAGGTGTTTCAGTTTCATTGTCCAACTCCTGTATATACGTATATAAGAAATAATGGAAACTCTAATGATTCGTTCCACAACACAAAAATATTCATATACTGTAAAATTATTAATTCAAACTATAAAGTACAAATAGAGCAAATTAACCTGCACTTCATCTTTAAAAAAAATATGACTGGTGTTTGACAAGAGCAAAAGCAGGAGCAGGTGCCTACTATATAGAATGACTTTACACCAACGCTCATGTGTACTACTTGTATATCAAGACCACACTTGTTTAGCAAGTCTTGTAAAACGCTCACAGATTAAGTTACTTAAAATCCAAGGTTCCACTGTGTGTGTATAGGATTGAGGAACCAATAATTGTTTCCGTCACAAACTGAGAAAAACAAAAAGTGTACATGTATTAAAACTAATGCCAGGGCTACTTATATTGACTTGACGTTACACAGTTTAAATACACAAATACACAATACAACAATACAGTAGCTGTTCTCCAAATTCTCCAACTTAAATCAGACTTGCCTCTAACACACACAGGGAACGTGTGCAGCCACAAACACAGTGTCGTTCCCCACTGTAACACTTATTTTAAGGCCTACTTCCTCCTGACCAGGTGTAATAAAAATAAACACAACAATCAAATTGGAAAGTAAAAGATAAAAAATTGTTATTGTTTATTTTCATCTGAAAAGCAGATCATAACATTGTAATAAACTCGTAGAAAATAGAAACAACTGTGTTCAAATTTATTCTTTTTTTTTTTTCATAAAAATAAAAAAAGTTGCGAGGTTTCATTAAGGCAAGCAGAGGATTTCCTCACCTGGATTGCAGAGGTGATGATAGTTTGCATAGAATTGTCATGGGGAAAAAAATATCATTCATGATCACTGTGTCCCAGCTTAACAATTCACTTATTTAATAGGTCAAGTGGAGACTCAGGATGTCCAGAGGCGTACAAATGTCCAGATGGACATGCAGACCTCAAGTAGAGAGAAAAACAGGAGTGCTCCGGACTTGCCCCGAGTGCTCTAAAAATATAATAAATAAAATAAATCTAAATTTCTGTTCACTTCACAAAGTGTGCAAATTAGGTTGTTTTAGGGGAAAAATATTGTTTGCTGTTGCTTCATTAGAAAGAAATAACTGACCTGAAATGTATATATATATATATATATATATATATATATATATATATATATATATATATATATATATATATATTATGGCATGCCGTTTAGGAAAATATTCATGAGAGAACTTAATGAAAACTCTGAATATATTGAATGAAACGTGAGAATATTGAATGGATTCTGAATATATTGATTGAAAACTGATATATTGAATGAAAAGTCTGAATATATGGAATGAAAAGTCTGAATATATTGAATGAAACATGACGTCATCGAAACACAGCGCCATCTTTAGGAAGGACGAGTGAGTCGGCGAGAAACTTGCTTGCTGCAGTTGTGAGAAATGAAGAGATGGTGAACACGTTGATGAGGGCGTGTCCGGCCCAAAGTGGTGGCACAAGCCGCACTCAGTATCAGACGACGGATGAAGAAATGTATTCGCTATTTCACCGCGGAAGACCGGTGTTATGCGCTAAAATGCCCCCCTGCCACAGATTGCCCCCCCCTACATAATCTCTATCAAATATTATATTACAAATTCATAGGTTTATTGTTATCAGATATGATATAACTATTATAATTAACCCTTGGCACGTGACAGGTGTCGAGACCATGAATACAAATTCTCATATAATGTTTATTTTGTGGCACATTTATTTTACAGGGATTTGTCATGTAATACAAAAATGCTTTCACTAAATGAATATTTATGATGAAAAATTTAACGAAATGATTTTCATTATTAAATAAGCAATATCAAAAATACATCTTGTATATAAAAAATAATAATTTATATTTTTTCCCTATACTACATGTAATTTTTTTATAATGCTTATTTTATAATCAAATCCATTTGGTCTAATTTGTAATTTCTAAATCATAAACCTAGAAATTTATGTTGTAATATAATATTTGATAGAGATATTATGTAGGGGGGGCAATCTGTGGCAGGGGGGCATTTTAGCGCATAACACCGGTCTTCCGCGGTGAAATAGCGAATAAATGTCTTCATCCGTAGTCTGACACTGAGTGCGGCTTGTGCCACTGCTTTGGGCCGGACACGCCCTCATCAATGTGTTCACCATCTCTTCATTTCTCACAACTGCAGCAAGCAAGTTTCTTGCCGACTCACTCGTCCTTCCTAAAGATGGCGCTGTGTTTCGATGACGTCATGTTTCATTCCATATATTCAGACTTTTCATTCAATATATCAGTTTTCAATCCATATATTCAGAATCCATTCAATATATATATTTTTCAATCAATATATTCGGAATCCATTCAATATTCTCATGTTTTATTCACTATATTCAGAGTTTTCATTAAGTTCTCTCATGAATATTGTCCTACACGGCATGCCATAATATATATATATATATATATATATATATATAAACATAAATACATATATGTGATGTGGTTGATGATTCTGCTATGACTTTGTGCTTGTATGTTTAATATTCTCATTAAAAATCTGAAACAGTCAGTCCTGCTCTCTGTTCACTCAGGGTCACTGTTATTGCCATTTATAAAATCCACACATAGCACCGAAATTTTCCTTTTTCTATTATATGAAAATATTATGAGTATTTTATTAGATTTTTTAATCCTAAAATGTGCTGGTCCAACTTGTTTTAAATGAATAATTAAATAAATAAACAACAGTGAAATACAAACCTGAAATGGGTTAAAATCACGTAATATTGTTGGATCTTGTACAACCTTGTAGAGATCAGCAGAGAACAGACCAGTGGCTGCAACCCCACCCCCGGTGCTGAACAGGTTCATAACCATCGAGACTTTTGTCTAATAAGACAGGAAACAGAGCTGTGACATGTAACAGGGTGGCAACAAGACTCATGTAATACTTCTCTTAATCAACCTCTAATTATTTCAGGTTTACATTGAACTATTAATGTAATGTTTCTACTTTCCTCCAAACAGATGTAGAGTGTTGATACTACTGGTAAGAATGATTGGCAATAAATCAAATCAAAAATTCAATGTTTTATATCCAGCATAATAAGTTGAGTCTCTTTACATACAAATTAACAAATTGGATTTTTACCCACCAAACAGGCATGACAACGGCCTCCAGCAACAGCTGACAGGATACCAGAGCAGATAAACTAATCGAAATTAAAATTGAGGTTATTATCTGTTGAAATTTTGTTAAATTCAAGCAGGAAAAAAAGGAACATACACTGATAGATCCCCAGTATGTGACACCACTGGAGTCAGACACAGTGCCACTACTTTTGTTCACAAAGCCAAATATGAATACCACAATTCCAATGATGGCTTGAACAACCTGTGGAAATAAAAAAAAGAAGAGGTTTCTAGGTTTTTAGGTTTCTTATTCACTTTAAAGATAATATTAGGCCATAATAATGGTGAAATAAAAACATTCATATGAATATGTAACGCAAATAACACAATTAAGTGTATCATTGCAATGTAGGTTAAAAATAAGCAAATATGAAAAGAAATTACCCCCAGGATTTTTGGGTCAACTTTCAAACAACATACAGTCATTTTCACTGGAAGTCACTGTGATCCTTTAAACCTACAAAGATCATACATGTATTAATCAGAACTGCTGGTAATACTGGCTATGCATTAACACTGATCTTGTCTGTATTATATTGTTTTCATTTGTGCTGCAATATTTTTGAATGTCTCTGAAACATATCTATCAGTTTCCATTCATTGTTTTGCTGATATTGCTAGTATTCATAATATCCAATGTTCGGTCATATTTGTTTTTCTTAATTACAGAAGGGCTGTTTTTGAAATCAATCATTTTTCAGCCCTAATAATAATAATAATAATAATATAAAATAATAATAATAATAATAATAAAAGAGAGAATAGTTAGAGGGTACTAACTAAATATTAACTCACCAGTTTGAAGAATTTAATTGAATTAAGCAAACCTAAATAAGCATCCAGGTAAATATTGTAAATATTTTGACTAAAACTGATTGATAGATATTTTCAAATTAAAAATTTAGATTTTTTTTTTTAACCAGTTGAGAACTTCAGTATAGTTATGTGTAGCAAATTTGGATTTTTTTTTTTTTCTTTCATGTTGACACTATCTGTCCTTTTCCCCCATTCACTCACTACATATACAGCCATATTCATTTTTCATATTCATTTAATTTTTCATGTATTTGTCATATAAAATTATTTTAGATATTGTCATATCTAATGTTTCATAATGATACACTAGACAATCTATTAGGCTATAGCCAAAAAAATCATGATAGTTGAAATAGGCAAACGATAAAATAAATTTTTAAATAAGTATTTATTTTTTCTTAAAGTGATGCTGTTTCAAGAGCCATTTTCCTTAATGAAATAAATGTATTTTACCTCCCTGTGCTGTTAGCCGTGTCGTCTGTGCATCTCTGGCTCTGCTCTATGTTTTTCTTCTTTCACTGATCTATCTTTATATGAAACACATCCTTTGTTCCAGAATTTCTACTGAAGCATATTTTCCATAGAATGTGAAAGGCAAGTCAAGACAGAAATGTTCATTTCTTAACAAGTCCTTGAGAAGAAGGTCCTAATTATCATATCCCACCACTGCCACCGTCGTGATATACTGATGCCTACTGTATATAAGTATAAGAATACTAACATTTTAAGGACTGCTATATTTTCACTCCATTACATCTGCTATTTTCATTTGTTTGTTTTTATGCATGCTAATTAAGGCACAACATGAAATAACATAAGGGACCTTTACTTCCTATCGTAAATTCCTTTCAGAAAGAAGTTTGAACTGGAGTTCTTCTTGATAGCATTCAGTCTGCTGCCAGTAATGTTTCTTCTGCATATTAGCATCTTAAAGGGAAAACAGCACCAGCTAACATTCTGTATGTGGAAAATGACGCGTGAGAATGGTGCAGAATGGAAAGTGAAAAGGGAAAAAAAATAGGAAGCTATTTTGGGATGTCATCAGTTTTTGTTTTTCTTTTTCTTTTTTTCCCCACTTAAATAGTTATTATTCTAAGTTACATTTTAACTTTGTGCTTTTGCCAATATAACTTTTTATATATTGTGTTGCATGTTGAATTTGCAAGGTAAAAAACGGCCCGTAGAAAATTATGTTTAATAGTGAAAGTAAAAGCAAAGTGTAAATGTTGAAAAGGCAGTTACTTGGAAAACCTCTACTTTGCCCTTTAGCAGTGAAGCAGGTCAGAACACATACAAGGAAGATACTGCGGAGTGGAGATTGATATGAATAAAAGTCAGGTGTTGTGGCACTTGAAGAGAAGTAAAAAAATAATCGATTCATGAAACAGTTTACAACAAATGTTGATGAGGAATTTATTATCTCTGTTTACTAAAACTGGAATCAAATTGTTTATTGTTAAAGTGGATGGGATAGAAAATTGTTAATAACACAAAAAATGTGTGAAAGACCATTTTGATTTAAATGATTTAAGTAGAAAGTAGAGATGTAATTTTCTTTTTAAAAAGTCACATTATTTTCAGTATTTTCTAGGGGTACCATCATTTTTGTCCAGGCCTGTTCCGTGAGTTCATTTTTTTTTAAATATCATTCCGTTGAAGCATGGTTGAAAAGCAATGTCTGACTTTCATTGGTTAACATTCATAGAATTCTTATTTATTATTACTTTTGTCAGATTAAAGTTATTTCTGTCACCATTGTGAGTTTTTCTTTCATTGACCGAAGGGCACCAACAATTTTGTCCGCGTGTGTATATTGCCACACACACTCTCAAGACTCAAGCTGTAGTAAAATATATACACCCCTCTTTTCACAGACAAGGCTTAAGCCTAGTCCTAGACTAAAATGTAAGTCTGAGCTGTTTCAACTGAAAGAAACTTGCACTGACTGATCTTAAAATATATCAGTGCCTTTGTTTTGTCTCAAGATGCACACCAGTAATGTTTTTTTTTTTTCCTAAGGCACATTTATAAAAATGACTTAAATGTCCTAATTGAACTATGGCCTAATCCTGGCCCTGTCTGTGAAACTAGCCCATAGGGCTTGCATATTTATTTTTATTTTTATTAAAAAAAAGGTAATATTAATATAGTAGCTATTTAAATTTGAAACACTTATAATAAGAATTCTTCTGCTTTATAGTATTTCATTGAGCCTTAGGCTTTGAGTGGATTAACAAACATCAAAACGTTGCATTTAAACATTTTTTATTGATTCAAGTTTGTAGTTTGTTCCCCAGGATCTGCAAAAGACATTGCAAAATGTGATGAGTGTACATATGGAAAAGAATATTTCATGTTGCACAACATATTTTATTAAAATAATTATGATTATTCATATTCTTGATTAAATAACACTGAGATAACACAAGATAACTGGCACTGAAATGGAGGGCCTTGCGGTTCTCATCTCCTCCAGTTAAAGTTTCCTCTCTTCCAAAGCCAGCTTGGCCTTCTTAGGTTCAATGATTTGCTTCTGAAAGTTGTTGTTGATGTTGGCCTCTTTAAGAGATTGCCTGATATCTTTTAGAGCATCTAGTTTCTCTCGCTCCAGCTGTACTGGTGTCCTCACTACAACCACAGACATTCTCAAAACGCTAAGGTGTTGTGGCTGTAGCCCGAACAATTGAAGATGGAGGCTGGGGCTTGGATGGACTGTTGGAAGTGCTGGGAGATAGTAAGTGTCTGTCAATAGGAAGTGAACCTGATTGGTCTTGCGAACATGATGGACGTGGCTCAGGTTCAGGTTGACGCAACCCTACTCCTCCATGCTGGTCAATACCACCACAAATCCCATCTGAGGCCGTTGTTCCAAGAATTGACAGTGCCTTTTCTTCTTCTGCTGTAAGAACGCGGGCGTCATTAGGCCCACCACCTGTTTTATTAATTGTTGTCTTCTGCAGCGCCCTTTTTCTTTTAGCTAGGCTTGAATAGACCTGCCACGTCTTCCTGACCTCCTTCTCTGATCTGTTAATGGCCCTTGCTGCAGTAGGTTTTGTAGCAATATCGTCAATATCAAAGAATGAAAAACAATCATAAAGTATGAATTATTTTCTGCCCTTTTCATCAGACTTCATTACAGCTTGACTCTAGACTACTTTTGTAAATGCTCATAGAACCAGCTACAAAACTATTATGAAATGTTAAGTTGTTATAGAACAGTTATGACACCTTCTGGCCGATCAGGATCGAGAATTTCACAGAACAGTGATGTTTGTTTGTTTGTTTGTTTGTTTATTTAAAATTTAAAAGATCTTTATTCTTTGGTTTTAGACAAAATGATATTTAAAAAAAGAAACGTTGTATTAGTGTGCAAAAATAACTGGGACGTTTTTAAACGAATCTTTCTAAAATACATCTGCACAGCGTTGAATGTTAGCGTTAACTCAAAAGCATTTAAAAAAAAAAAATTTTTTTTTTACTTTTTAAAAAATACTTTTTAGAACATTTTCAAATCTTAGCAAACATTTTCTTTGCAACAGAGCAATGAGCATTATAAATCGTTGTACAGTACACATGATAAACTGACCATAAATATGTTTTGAATGTTCACAGGGTTGTTTGCAAAACATCTGTATTTTTTTTTTATTGAATGTTGGTTGTTACAGTAAGCAGTGTGTATTTAGCACTAGATTGTGTTTTTTATCTTGTGTTAAGTAAATGGTAACAAAAATGATTAAGCTTCCTGTTTTTCGTATTGTTCCCGCGAAAGTTCCTCGTCTGTTTGAAACAGCGTTTTATAATATATTTTGTTTAGTTTTTTATAATTATATACTTTTCCCGTTTTTACGCTTTAATACTACTGGACTTTATCCGATTTTTTGCGCTTTTTGGGAGAACGCGCGTATCATCTGACCAACAACAACCGAATCCATCACCAAATAATCACAACTCCGGCACAAAGGTACGTTATCATGTCTACCATTCAGCTCGCTCAGTGTGTGGAGTGCAGGATGTTTAGACATTCTTCCTCCGTCATTAGTGATAATTTTATTTGTGATAGGTGTGTGTTAGTTAGCACCCTGACGGAGAAGATAGTAGCATTAGAGGAGCGCATCCAGACTTTAGAGAGGGTTAGAGAGCGCGAGAGCAGCGTTAATCCTGTAGTGGAAAGTCTGGGTGCCACAGGTGGAGATAATCATCCCCCGACTCCGGCAGTAGAGCCCTCACAGCGGGGCGAGTGGGTGACGACTCGGCGGCATACTCGTTCAGCCAAAGCTAACGCTAAGGCTAGCCCACCGGAGCACACCTCTTCTGCGCTTCACGTGTCCAACAGGTTCGCTCTCCTCAGTGATGCACCCGCTGAGAAACCTGAAAGAGCTCTGGTTATAGGAGACTCTATACTGAGACATGTGAAATTAGCTAGGCCTTTAGGGGCGCCAGCGGCAGTGGTCAGGTGTATCCCGGGAGCCAGAGCACCGGACATAGCAGGTAATCTTAGGGCTCTAGGTCAGCATAGGTTCTCTAAGATAGTGGTACATGCTGGAGCTAACGATATACGCCTTCGTCAGTCAGAGGTTAGTAAGAGTAACTTTACAGAGGTGTTTAAAATTGCGAAGGCGATGTCCGAAGAAGTAGTTTGCTCTGGTCCCATCCCAATGAGACGTGGCGACATAGCTTACAGCAGGTTATGGTCGCTGAACCGCTGGATGTCCAGGTGGTGCTCCGAAAACAACGTGGGCTTCATTGACAATTGGAAGACTTTTGAGGGCAAAACTGGCCTGTTAGGGCGGGACGGTGTCCATCCCACTCGGGAAGGTGCTGCTCTCATTTCTTGTAGTATAGCACATAGTCTCAGAAGAGGCCTAGTTAATCGGTGACAATCCAGAGCCAAGGCCAGGGAGCAGACAGACAGGCTAAACCAACCGTCTGCTAGCTGCATAGAGTCGTCACTCAGGGTTCATCAGATTGAGACTGTGTCTGTTCCCCGAGATAAACATAAACATACATTTAGAAAGACTCAGAAAGTCTGTTTTAGTAATTTAATTAACATAGACACCACAAACTCAGATCACACTGAATGCGCAGCCAGCACCTCTGATCTGAAGCTAGGACTGTTAAATATTAGATCTCTCGCATCTAAAGCAGTTATTGTTAATGAAACTATCACAGATCAGGAGCTTGATATATTATGTTTAACAGAAACCTGGATTAAACAGGACGAGTATGTGGCTCTAAATGAAGCTAGTCCTCCTGGATACAGCTACATACACCAGCCTCGGCTAACTGGTAGAGGAGGAGGAGTCGCAGTTATTTATAACGATAATCTGTCTCTCGTACAAAAACACAGTTTTAAATCTAATGCATTTGAAGTTCTCTATAGTAACATAAAGTCAGCTCAGTCAATCCCGCTAATCATCATTTACAGACCCCCAGGGCCGTACTCGGAGTTTCTCTGCGAATTTGCAGATTTCCTTTCAAACCTTGTTGTTTCTGTAGACAAAGCGTTAATTGCTGGAGACTTTAATATTCATTTTGAGAATCCAGAAGACCCTCTGAGAACAGCATTCTTGTCCATACTGGACTCAGTAGGAGTAAATCAGTGTGTAGTAGGACCCACTCATAAAGCAGGTCACACTTTGGATTTAATATTATCCTTCGGATTAAGTATAGGAAATATAACCACAATTCCACAATCTGAAGTTATCTCAGATCACTACCTTGTCTCGATTAAAGCGTGTTATAGTAATAATGTACGCACAGCACCGCGCTTCCACCTTAAACGTACATTTACATCAAATACCGCACAGAGCTTTATCAATAATCTTCCAGAATTATCTACTTTGATTGGATCGCCATCTGACTTCACAGAACTCGAACAGGCGAATGAATATCTAGAGTCAGCACTTCGTTATAGCTTAGATAATATCGCTCCAGTTAAAAGGAAAATGATTAGAGATAAGAAACTCGCTCCTTGGTATAATGACCACACACGTGCTTTAAAACAAACCGCTCGCAAATTCGAACGTAAATGGCGCCAAACTAAATTGATAGTATTTAAAATAGCTTGGAAGGAGAGCATCCTGAACTATAAAAAAGCTCTCAGTGATGCTAGATCAACATATTTCTCCACTCTAATAGAAAATAACAAAAACAACCCGAGATTTTTATTTAATACCGTAGCTAAATTAACTAAAAACAAGACCACTGCAGAAATCTCCACAACATCATCATGCAGTAGTGAGGATTTCATGAACTTTTTCAATAATAAAATCATAAATATTAGGCAAAAAATTCAGGCTTTGAAACCAGACAATTTAAATAATTCAGATGATCTAACCACATCACATCAGAACTTAGAACACTTTACTCCCCTTGAAGCGAGGGAACTAATTTCACTCATCTCTTCTTCAAAATCGTCAACCTGTATATTAGATCCTATACCGACACATTTTCTCAAGCAGATAGTACCAGCAATAATAGAACCCCTGTTGAAAGTAATTAACTGTTCACTCAGTAGTGGGTATGTCCCCAAATCCTTTAAATTAGCCGTTATTAAACCGCTAATCAAGAAACCTGACCTTGACCCCTGTCTGCTTTCTAATTACAGGCCGATATCAAACCTTCCCTTTATCTCCAAGATTTTGGAAAAGGTAGTATCACAGCAGCTATGTTCACATCTACACAGAAATAGCATAAATGAAGTGTATCAGTCAGGATTTAGGCCTCATCACAGCACAGAGACAGCACTTGTTAAAGTAGTAAACGACCTCCTATGGGCCTCTGATCAGGGTTGCGTCACTATACTTGTGTTACTGGACCTCAGTGCAGCTTTTGACACCATTGATCATAGTATTCTCCTTCACAGATTAGAAAAGGTAGTTGGAATTAAGGGAACTGCCCTCTTGTGGCTCAGATCCTACTTGACTGATCGTTATCAGTTTGTAGATTTAGATGGTGACCATTCCTCATGTTCTCAAGTGGAGTTTGGTGTTCCACAGGGCTCAGTTTTAAGCCCACTGCTTTTTTCCCTTTACATGCTTCCTCTGGGCAACATAATTCGTAAACATGGTATTAGTTTTCATTGTTATGCTGATGACACACAATTATATGTCTCAGCAAAACCAGATGAGAAAAACCAGTTTGCTAAAATTGAACAGTGTGTGCAGGACATACAAGATTGGATGTTAATTAATTTTCTTCTGCTTAATCCTGATAAGACAGAAGTTCTAGTCATAGGACCACAAGTAGCTAGAAGTAAGCTTTCTGATCAGACTGTAACTTTAGATGGCCTTTCTGTTCCATCAAGTGCAACAGTTAAAGACCTCGGTGTGATTATAGATTCCAGCCTTTCGTTTGAAGCTCATGTAGATAATATCACCAGGATAGCTTTCTTTCACCTTAGAAATATTGCCAAGATAAGAAACATATTGTCACTAAATGATGCAGAAAAACTAGTTCATGCTTTTATCACCTCTAGGTTGGACTATTGTAACGCCTACTGTCTGGTTGTTCAACTAGGTGTATAAACAAGCTTCAGTTGGTGCAGAATGCAGCAGCGAGAGTCCTCATCTAGAACCAGAAGAATACGAGCACAATCACGCTTCTTATCTACACTGCATTGGCTCCCTGTGAAATTTCGCATCGATTTCAAGATACTACTTTTGACATTTAAAGCACTAAATGGTCTCGCGCCACAGTATTTGAGTGAACTGTTAGTGTCTTACGATCCGCCACGCCTACTTCGATCAAAGGATGCAGGCTGCCTGTCAGTACCACGTATTATTAAAACTACAGCAGGGGGCAGAGCTTTTCTTACAAAGCCCCAAAGTTATGGAATAGTCTTCCTGTTAATGTTCGGGACTCAGACACAGTCTCAGTGGTTAAGTCTAGGCTAAAAACGTATTTATTTAGCCAAGCATTTTTGTAAATAGATTAACCTTAGGTAAAGGAGCAGATCTGGGGGACTCATGGACGTAGAGTATTCTGGTGAACTGGTATGTTTAGATGCTGTCCTCTCCACTCTCATTGTTCACTCAGGTTTGTTGACGGTGAGGTGATTGGTTGCTTTACATCTCAGGGAGCCCTCATGTTTGTGTTTCCTTCTGGCTCTCCCTTTTTAGTTATACTGTTATAGTTAGTCCTGCCGGAGTCCCTGCTTGCACTCTGCAACTAATATAAATTCACCTTAATACGATGTTGACTGTGACCAGACCTAACTGCCATCTCTCCTTATTTTCTGATTCTTCCTTTCTGCTCTCAGCTCTCTCTCTCCTCTCATCCTTTCCTCTCTCTGTCCTCTCTGTCGAGCTTTAACAGTCGCTCCTGAGTTGCTCAGTGTGATCCAGACCCTCTGCGCCTGAACCGTCTAACCCGTCCTGGAGTCCTGCTTCTGGTTGGAGATCCCGTCACATGGATGCCCCGTGTGGTCTGCCTGGATGCGCTTGGTGGCTGGGGATGGTTTCCATGAAGACTGTCCTATCATCGATTGATGCTCTGGGGACCTTTGACTTCAGTTGTTCGATAGCTCAGGACTGGAATCTCCTACAGTCTACCTGAGCCTCCGGGAACAAACTGGACTCCTTTTAATTTAAATTTTAACACATCTCCTGTTACACTGAACTTCCAGTACACATTATATGCTGATCATTCTCTGCTATCCGTTATCACCCAGATGAGGATGGGTTCCCTGTTGAGTCTGGTTCCTCTCAAGGTTTCTTCCTATTACCATCTCAGATTTTCCATGCCACCGTCGCCTCGCTGCTCATCAGGACAATCTATCATTTGATTCATACACATTGCATAAAAAACTTACTTCTTTTTATTGTGTAAAGCTGCTTTGCGACAATGTCAATTGTTAAAAGCGCTATATAAATAAAATTGAATTGAATTGAATTGAATTAACAAGAATAATTTCCTCAGTTTTCTCCATCTACTTTCTCATACACTGAAGAATCTTCCACAGGTGGACTGCTCATGGCCACAGCGTCCAGTGTACTGACCCCCTGTAAAACAAATGCTTGGTAAGGGATCAATGAAAAAAATTTGAAAAAAAAAAAAAAGGCCTTTTTGCATTGGTGATGTGGCATCTAGACAAATATAATATGAATTCCAGCTTGGTTTAATATTATAACACCAACATTTAGAAAAAATTAAATTATTATTATTATTATTATTATTATATATGTCTTATGAATATTATTATATTATACATTTGCCTCAAAGTGGCTTTATGCTAAAAAATACAATCATCATCATCATCATTGATTTTATTTATTATTTATTTATTTTTCAGTGTGACTCTTCACAGAGCTCTTCAGTGACTTGAGGTTTCATGACAACACCCTGCAGGTTTCTTACCGGTTGTGCTTGATAAGCTGGAACAGAAGTGACCACAGGGGCACCAATCGCAGGGTTAGCCACCACGTTAATGATGTTTAGCTGTACAACACACACAGGGATTCATAGTTACACAAGGCACAATTATATTTACACATGTTTACAATACTGTAGTAATTTGTACACTACAGTTACAAAACTCTGGATCATACTTGATCTTATATGAATATACAGTAAAGGGTTCATTTAATTAGCACCGTTTGCTGGAAAAGCCTTGGAAACTTCCAGAAATCCGCACAGCCTCACAATATAGCCAAACTAGACCCCATTCCCACCAGCAGAGGTGGAAAGTAATTGAGTACACTTACGTTGTTATTAAACTTAATACCTTTTTCAAATAGATGTACTTTAATTGAGTAGTTTATATATAACAAATGTTTGGGCAGGGGTGGCCCGGTTGTAAAGGTGTTGGACCATTGCCATTCACCCCCAAGAGCTCAGATCCAATCAGGCATCGAGCTGGCAGCCTGACCCTGTATGTAATTACCACAGAAATGACAAATATATTTCCAAAGTGGGGTGTACTGTATCTGTCACCTGATAGACAGAACCTACATGATTTTTAGTACAATGTTAAAAAATACTTATGTTTATCTGTTTATCCATTGATAGCCTGTGAGACAAAATTAAGAAAAGACATGCCAGGTCGGGATCAACTCTTGGTTAGGAATCATATGGATCCAAAGGTATACATGTTCCACCTTCTCCAAATAACAGTCCTGGGCTTCCTTTGACAATTTCTCATTAAAGTTCAACCTCTCATTTTCTTTCCATTTTAGCATTTTTTTTTTTTTTTTTTTGGCATTAGTGTTTGTCTCATGTTTCTAATGACTTCTGTTTACTATATCATTAGTAGCAGTGACATTCTACCGTATCTACCATGATGATGGCTGAGACACCCTACAATGCGATGTCTTCCCAAGATATTACCTCAAGAATGTTTTTTTAAATTTATTTATTTATTTATTTTTTTTTTTTATAAAGCTTTCACATTCCTGTTTCTAGATCCTGACTGGAGAGTTTGGCAAATATCTGGAAACGTGTAAAAGTTTTTTTGTCACATTGCTCCTTGTGTCTCTCAATGCAGGATGAAACCTTGTCCAGTTTTTCAGCCTTGCAGTGGTCTCGTGGATTTTAAAAGACTTTGAGCATGCTTCAGTTTCTTTCATCGGGATTTAATTTGGTTAAGATGTCACTGAATGTTCAGGCTGTAATGCCACAGATATCCGCTCAAGCAGATCTCTGGGTAACTGCAATTCTGGCTGCTCGGGCCCGGCTGCTATGCCGGCATTCAGGTGAAACAAACTGCACCCAATTGTGTCTCATCATAAGTCTCCCAAACGCATCACTCAACATGCAGACATTGGTATGAGTGCAGCTTCACGCGACTCTGGTAAGGTAAAGAGGAAAAGATAAGGGTGAGAAATGAAAGAAAAGAATTGAAAAAAGCGAGAAGCAGGAAGTGAACGCTGAAAAGGGAGAGGTGAAAAAATAAAAGGAGGGAGAGGGAGACGAAAAGCACAGATAAGGAAATGCCATCTCTGTTTGCAGTTTGCTGCAGTGTTACACTAGACTTTGTGGTTTGTTTTGGTCAGATGTCAGCACACACACACACACACACACGCACATACACACACACACACACACACACACACACACACACACACACACACACACACCTCAGATAACACACCAGACACAGTAGATTGACAGGGCGGGGCACTCTTAACACCAAGGTGTGCGGTTCGAACCCCACTAACAGCAAAATTTCTTTGGAAGCCAAAAAACTGTTCACTATCTGTTTCAAGCCTGCATTTGACTCCATGTACTCTTCGATGTCCTCTTGAGACAGACCTCAGGTCCCCCATGAGAAAGAAACTCTTCTGAGAAATAGGCGAAATTGCAGAAAGCTGGGACATTCATCTTTTAAAAACAAACATAGAATAACTACATAAATAAATAAACAAACAAAAACAAACAAATAAATAAATAAATGAATATTTACAGTAGGTTGATCGGTGCAGGTGGCTTTGCAGGTGAAGGCTGAAACTGTGATAGAGACGGCAAACTGGAGCAGAGAGAAAACCAGCAGAACTCCAGTGATTCCGTTGGTACGGCTCTAAAAAATCCACCAGTATTTAAAAAAAATACCAATCCACTACTATTTAAAAAAAAATAATTGTACTAAATACTTTCACTGTATTTGCTTTTTAGTGCGTAATATATTTCTGATAACATTTTATATATATTATTATATAATACGATTTACTATAGAATAGTTAATTTTATATATTATATTCATATCTATACATAATATATCATATTATGGCATGCCGTTTAGGAAAATATTCTTGAGAGAACTTAATGAAAACTCTGAATATATTGAATGAAACGTGAGAATATTGAATGGATTCCGAATATATTGATTGAAAAAATATATATATTGAATGGATTCTGAATATATTGATTGAAAACTGATATATTGAATGAAAAGTCTGAATATATTGAATGAAACATGACGTCATCGAAACACAGCGCCATCTTTAGGAAGGACGAGTGAGTCGGCGAGAAACTTGGTTGCTGCAATTGTGAGAAATGAAGAGATGGTGAACACATTGATGAGTGCGTGTCCGGCCCAAAGTGGTGGCACAAGCCGCACTCAGTATCAGACTACGGATGAAGACATTTATTCGCTATTTCACCGCGGAAGACCGGTGTTATGCACTAAAATGCCCCCCTGCCACAGATTGCCCCCCCTACATAATATCTCTATCAAATATTATATTACAAATTCATAGGTTTATTGTTATCAAATATGATATAACTATTATAATTAACCCTTGGCACGTGACAGGTGTCGAGACCATGAATACAAATTCTCTCATATAATGTTTATTTTGTGGCACATTTATTTTACAGGGATTTGTCATGTAATACAAAAATGCTTGCAATAAATAAATATTTATGATGAAAAATTTAACAAAATGATTTTTATTATTAAATAAGCAATATCAAAAATACATCTTGTATATACAAAATATAATTTATATTTTTTCCCTATACTACATGCAATTTTTTATAATGCTTATTTTATAATCAAATCCATTTAGTCTAATTTGTAATTTCTAAATCATAAACCTAGAAATTTCTGGTCTAATATAATATTCGACGGAGATTAAATAGGTGGTGCAATCTGTGGCAGGGGGGCATTTTAGCGCATAACACCGGTCTTCCGCGGTGAAATAGCGAATAAATTTCTTCATCCGTAGTCTGATACTGAGTGCGGCTTGTGCCACCACTTTGGGCCGGACACGCACTCATCAATGTGTTCACCATCTCGTCATTTCTCACAATTGCAGCAACCAAGTTTCTCGCCGACTCACTCATCCTTCCTAAAGATGGCGCTGTGTTTCGATGACGTCATGTTTCATTCAATATATTCAGACTTTTCATTCCATATATTCAGACTTTTCATTAAATATATCAGTTTTCAATCCATATATTCAGAATTCATTCAATATATATTTTTTTTCATTCAATATATTCAGAATCTTCATTCAATATATATAGAGTTTCAATCCATATATTCAGAATTCATTCAATATATATATTTTTCAATCAATATATTCGGAATCCATTCAATATTCTCACGTTTCATTCAATATATTCAGAGTTTTCATTAAGTTCTCTCAAGAATATTTTCCTAAACGGCATGCCATAATATATATATTATATATATATATATATATATATATACACACAGTATATATATACACACAGTATATATATACACTGTATATATATTATATTTTTTTTTTATTATTATTGTCTGTTTTATATATGAAACATTTCTAATTGCTGACTGTATACTAAAACTTTACACATATACTGCATACATGTAAAACTCTGTTTGGCCTCCAAAGAAAAAACAAAGAGAGAGAGAAAGAGAGAGAGAGAGAGAGAGAGAGAGAGAGAGAGAGAGAGAGAGAGAGACGGTTATTGATTTGCAATACAAAAAGCAGTTAATATTGCATTTGAAACAAATGACTACAATAATAATAATAATAATAATAATAATAATAAAATGAAGCCAAGCCACTGTTGCCACTGTGCTTGTAAATTAATGATGCTCGGGGACTGTTTTGCTGCAAGTGGTCCAGAAGCTCTTGTAATAATTTATGATATCAAGAATTCAGAGCACCAGAGATTTAGAAGATATACTTTAAATAGTGAAAATAACAAAAATTACCCAAACCAATAAAAAAATAAACTCTCATTGTATTCAATCTTTGTATGTTTTCTTGAAAGGTGCCAATAATTATGTGTTTGTGATGGTTTGAACATGAAAAGAGTAGGTTGTATTGGTCACAATTGCTGCCAGCATCTTCGTTGATAAAAAAAAAAAACTATGATAGCATTTCTATAATGTGTGTGTGTTTGTGTGTGTCGGAGTACTTTCTGTTATCTTCTAATTTAATAATCACAGCTAAATAAAAAGTGTTGGTGGTGGAGTTTAATAAAAAAATAATGGAATAAGCAGAGTGGCTGCTTTAAACCATTAAAGTATTTTTGGAAGTGCCGAAAAACTTTTATCGGCTACACAGTATTTTATGAGGGCTGCTTGCGATATTAGACGGGAGGGCCAAAATGTAATATCTACAATACATGTCTAATGTCTACTCTATAGCTGGACAATGAAAATGATTCGGTTTAACAAATATAATCACAAGCTCTAATCAGCGGCATAACAAGAATAATGTGGGAAAACTATTACCTAACCTGACCCTAACTTACAGACAGACAGGCAGCTGCATTTCAACTCATGCTGTGTGCTTGTGCTGCAATCCACTGCATTATAACTCATAAAAAGCTGAACTCTAACATGGAAAAATGCCATGGAATGTTCACTCCACTCGGAAATCCAGCTCTCTTCCACAGCCACCTTGTCTGATTTCTCAGACATGAACACACTTGACATTGCAACAATATGCCAGTGCGCCGTACCCAGTAAACAGATTTCCCATTAAATCATTTTCGACCTGATAAATAGCTTTGGTGCTGTTGTTTTAACAGCTTTTCGATTTGTATTTGTATAATTCCATTAATGTAAGATTCTGAAGCGATAAAATTAATGTCAAATATAATTTTTATGAAGAAAGATGAACCAGACATTGGGCCTAACTTACACAGTGCACGGTTTCTTATTCTCTAATCGCGCAGAAATGATTAATGCATATCTTCGTTATATGTTTAGCAAATTCAGAGACTAACCAGGCGATCATTACACCGCCTTATCGACAATGCCTTCCGTCCCTGCTGGGTTCCACCTCACTACTACTCGCACTTCCACATATTCAAGCGTGTAATCAGAGTTGTAGATTTGCCAAGTCTATGTGAGAGAGTTAGAGAGAGAGAGAGAGAGAGAGAGAGAGAGAGAGAGGGAGCAATTCTTGCATAATGTTTCTTAACAAATGTTGAATGTATTTTCAAACTCCGTCAGCAAAACCCATTTCCATGGTAACGTGGTCTTGAGAGCGCAGACTGTGTTTAATAACACCCTTTTACTTGGCTTCTTTTGTAATTTACGTTCTCATCATTTTTCGTTTAAGACCCTTTTCCTCTTGGTTTTTCTTCTCGGTGAACACTGATAAAGAGGGGCACTTACATAACGCCAGCGATCAGGAATTGAGTTTCATGGTCTGAAGGATTCGCACTGATTTTACATGCAGCACATTCTCACTGCTGACAGACGTAAACACGGGACTAAATGTAAATCCCTGGCACTGTATAGTTATGAAAGATGATGATAAATACACATAGATGGTGCAGTTTGGGAATATATCCATCTTTACATATTGCAAATCAGAAATACTAGAGGCGTTCGTGCCAAACAGGGACTTTTGATTGTATAGAATAACAGAACTCAGTTATGAGAGTAAAAAACTCCCTTTATTTCTCTATATAAGCTCCTGCTACACTAATGCACTTATCCCAGTTTCACTAGTGCTTGGATGCCATCAAGGTAGAAAGTTTTCGCATGATCTGACTACCTGTGTCACGTTTGATACGCTGGCCTCCCAGGACCTCCTTTAATGGCCCAAACACGAGGAAATGTCTTGAAGCAAGGTCAGGACAGTCCAGGGATGTGGCAATAATTGCCAGCCAAGTTCTTCAAGGATCTGGATTCTGGTTTTCAAGGATCAGGCGTTCCACTCGCTGAATGTTCACAGAAACGACTGCAATGTGACGTACAGACTTCTTTTAAATATTTGCACCATTCAAAGGTCTTACTGAGGCTTAGAGTTTGAAGTTGCACGCATTTATTCATCACAAATCCCGGTTTGACTCGAACGCCGCATTCAACACATTATTTCCTGACAGCTTTTCAGTCTGCCAATAAAATAAGACGATTTAAGTTTAAAATTAACAAATACCTGCAGGAATTTCTATAATGGTCTTACATGCAATATATTAACAATCACAATGAGGGAAATGTTACATACCATTTCTGTTATTCATTTGTGAAGATATCATTTTGCCTTTTTACAGTCTAGACCTATAATCTTCATTATTTTTAACAGATACGAAGAATCCTTGTCATTATAAAGTTAGTGCCCAGAACATGATGAGGTCTCTAGAAATAATCTGAAATAATCAATAATTAAAAGCAGATGATATTCAGTTGTAGCAGATGTCTCAGAAGAGCTATCATGGCACCAGTGGGAATTGAGCATGAGCCTTTGGGTTCATTTACTCATTCACTCTTTTATGCCCAGGAACAACAATGTCTGTTTCTAATCAAGACGATCGGTAAAGCAATAAACACTACCGCTGTGGAGCAACTCAACTGCAGCCTGAGTGCCAGCTGTACTGCAAATTGACAACATGCTGAGATGAGGAAGGTAACAAGGAAGCCCGCGGCAGCGCAGATTTCACTCCGAGAATAAATGCAGCAGGGTATTAGGGTGAGCGAATTGAGAGATCGGTTAGCTTTAGTGAGGCAGATGTTTGGCTAGAGTTGTTTAGAAGGATTTAGTAGCATGCGCTCCATTTCGCTGAGAGGTTCACCCGTAATGATGTATGATGCGGCACATTTGATTTCGGGCTTTACATTACAGTACAGAGTTTATGATCTTCACCCAGCAAAGGTAAGATAGCAAGAAAAGGCTACTACTGTTTTATTATAGACACTGCACGTAGATTAAAAGCAATCAATAACACCTTCAATGCCGATGGAGTAGGCTCTTGCCAACCCTACAGTTTTCATCCACACTGTTTCTGCCCGGTAGTCTTGGTTATTTAAAACACGATCTACTGTACCCATGGTGGGGGGAAAAAATATAGTCATTAAAATAACAATAAAACAGACCATAGCAAGAAATGTAGTACAGATAAAAAGGTCAGATCACGGCTGGTAAGTTTTCCAAACTGCACCTATTAAAAACAACGTGGTCCCAAGTGTTACTGGGGTTTTCCTCACCTGCCTGTTTATTACAGGAAAAACTCATTTGTTTCAGGTTTATTTGATATCAAACACTATAAACACTATTGTTCTAGCATTTATGGGCGACATTTTTTTCTCTAAATGTAAGAACTGGATGATGGTTTGTTCCTTGTAAATGTTTTTGTAATAATAAAGGTTAATTGATGACATTCAAGTTTCTACCAGTTACGAAATAAGTTTCGTAAACTCTGAAAGGGAAATTTCTCAGTATATATATATATATATATATATATATATATATATATATATATCACAGTATCGGAGGGTTGATGCTGTTGGGCCCTTGAGCAAGGCCCTTAACCGTGTCTGCTCCAGGGGTCACTACAGTATATCATGGCTGAGCCTGAGCTCTGCCTACTAGCAAAAAAAAAAAAACTGGAATATGCAAGGAATAAAAGAATTCACTGTGCAGTAATGTACTGTATGTGTGACGAATAAAGGCTGAAAATTCATTCATTTATTTTCATAAATGACCACGGCACTTTAAATTGCCTACTGTATGTGTCCTGTTTAAACTAGAGCATTAGTGGAACAGTATGAAAAATCCTAAATCTGACAGGTTATGGTATATCATTGGTCTTCCTTTTTACTTAAAGGATGATGTGGGATAACAGCACTGGTAGTACATTATTATTTATTTGGTAAGAAGCTTGTGAGAATTTTGTCCACTGTTCCCAATTTTAAAGGACATGAAAAATGTTTTGATGTCATCACCTATATGGTATAATACTATATATACAGTATATAGCAGGGACCGTCCCCTTTCACATACACATACACACTCACAAGAGTGATCCTCTACACTGACATACTGTACACACAGAATGCAAAACTGTGCACAGATGTGAAGCTGTGAATCAACACTATCAATTACACTACCGTGTCACCCCAGATGTTTCTCTCTATTTGTAATTTTTTTTTACACTTTAATGGAAACTAGATCTAGAACATATATTCAATCAGCCAAATATTGGATTTTTCTGTTTGTCAAAGTATATTTGCTGATATATATAAAGAAGGGATACGCCCGAGAGAAAATCCAGGTCACAACATTTTTTCCCCATACGAAAGACAATAATAATAATAAAAGAAGAAATATAGAAAGAATATAGAAAAATTTATATATTGTGTTACATTTCAAGGTACAATCAATCAATAAATCAATAAATCAAACAATCAATACATGTTAGTTAGTTAGTTTGTTTTTGGTGACAGCATCATGTATTCCAATGAATCAAATCACTGATTCAATCATATCACGGAATTCTTTCCTCAGAATAGTGTCCAGCCCTGTTTATGGAATGAAATAAGTAAGCATGTCTTGTTTTTCTCTAATGCAGCCTATATTATATTTCTCTATTTTAAACCCATGTAAAGCTTTATATTATGAGCTGGGTGTCACGAAATAAAGCCCTAACACCACTAGGTACAGTATAGTGCATCAATGCAAAGAGATTAAGCTTGTCACATAAGATGACTAATCTCTCACTAAGATTACACCAGTGTTATGGACACTGTACTCTCTCTCTCCCTCACTATAACTCTCCATGACATGAATTAGCAAATACGCTTTCCTGAAACAAACATGAAACAGGTGTATAAATGACTAAATAGCAAAATGACCTCATCACTGTCATCATGTCAGTGACAGTTCTGCTTAGGGCTGCAGTCGAGCTCGTCATCAAACCCAAGACATGTCCACAACCAGGAATAGCCGGGATTAAATCGAGACATTAAGAATGTTAAGAGGTTGGAGTCCAAATGAAAGTGACACTAAGTAAAGAGTAAACAATCAAATCCTTTCCCAAGCAAGTTGTTACTGTAATTCAGCTTGTTCATTTCACTTGGGACAAATGATCAGCTCTTCTTCTAGAAGAATGAATCACTTTTTATCAAATATGTATGCACGCATAACACCAACAACATTTTTTCAGTCTCTCTGGCTAGATCAAGACGATATTTAGACCAAAACCCGAGTCAACACTAAGATAAGCCAAAGCAGAAATAGCAATAATTCAGAAGAAGTGTTGAGACCACAATCAAGTCCTACAGTTCTACTTAAAGTACGTTTGCTTACAAAGCCAAAAACAGACTTGCACCCTGCCTGAAAGCACTTATCGAGCCCCAGTGTGCATCACAACCTCTTTGAGCCACTTGCAGGGCTCAATTTGATCCACTTTATCAATGTATGAAGACAATCCTGGTACTCAGGTGGTGGCATGACCCCCCCCCCCCCTCCCCTCCCCATCTGTCCTCACATCTAAGTCAATATATGTCCATCCTACCTCTTCACACAAATGATCACATTTTGTTGTTTTTGTAACTCCTCTCTAACATTTTTTTGGGCTAAGTAGTACTCACATTGACCCAACATCAAAATATATTTTGGATCAAGACCAAAAATCACTGCCAAATGTTGTAAATGCACGAGTTAACCCAAAGGGATTATGTGTGCCTTGGAATATTTATAAACCATTTTGATGGGTCGACTTACTAATGTTTTTAGGCATCAAGTGTAGGCATCAAGAACCTTTCAGCTGGAGCTTTTAGAATGCAATAACATGGTACACTGCAGGTTCGCTATGAGATATTAAAATGGAAACATGCATCACACTTTAAGAGCTGTGTACTCAGCTATGCAATAACCATCACATCATAATGGTTATTGCATATCTGAGTTCACATCACATCACACTTGCTTGTCAGTTTATTAGGAACACTTGTACTATCAGGAATTTATCCAGTAGACGAGCAAGTGGCAACTGTTCATGGTTTCATCAAACATTATAATGTGGGAGATATATGACAATGACATTGTCTGAGTATTTCAGAAACTTCTGAGCTTCTGGAATGCTCATTCACAACAATCTCTAACATCCAGTGAGCTGCAAATCTGCAGGATCTGACTCTTTAGGTGGATGGGATGCAATAGTCAAGCACCACAACACTACAATGGCTACATGAATGAGCAATGGAGCAATGGCTTTGAAGAGTCACCAAAATTGGACAATCAAAGACTGAAAATTACTATGAAAAGTCTTGAGCCCCCCTCATTTCTTCATATTAAATTAAACTAAATGAAATAAGGTAGATTAAATTGAAAAAATGGGAATAAATATTTTAGGCTGCAAAGTGCCTAAAGGTACCATTTTAAAACAGGTTGTTCACGTAACAATCTCATTTCCCCTCTCATCCGTTCTAACCACTCCGGATTCAGCATCAGCAGAGTAAGTGTGATGAAAAAAAAAAAAAAAAAAAACATTTTATACATGAAGTACAAATATCTCAATGTCTTTTTTTTTCTTTTTTCTTTTTAACCAACAATTAAGATTACATTAACATCCCAATGCATCAGAAATTAGGTCTATAGTCTGACAGCGCAGAAGCCCAGAATGGTCAGATCATACAGTATATATTTTTAGTTCATGCGGTTTAAATACAAAAAACATGCACGTTAAATACTTAAAATGTGCACACTGTACTCAAAATGAGAAAACTAAATAAGTCATTCGTGCTCAGGATTTGTTTAAAACATGGGGAGAAAAAGTAAGCCATGCACACAGACATTGATTCATGTCCTGAAAACTTTCTTACACAGTTTTCTTTAAAAGAAATGATAACAGTGATAATAAAACATGACGTCGATGCATCATTGCATTACTGTACTGTAAATAAATGAAAACTGACCAAAATATGGAAACAGGTGGTCTCTCATGCACAAGCTATAGCATATTGAGCTCTTAATGTAGTAAAAAAAAAAAAAAAAAGGCCTTGATTCTGTATGTATTGTTTTCCCTTTCTGAGCACTACAGCTCACTGTATGACAGGATACTAAGCCTTAGTGCTAAAGATGGTGAAACACAGAGAGATGATCAGCATGCTCGCTTCATAATAAACACATTCTATCATGGTACCATCCCCCTCTTATCCTGTCTCTCTACCTAACTCATTATTTGAGCCTCTTATGGATTATGAGGCATTTAGTCCCCTCTAATACACAGCTTATTCCCTCATTTATCAAGATGATGGCTTGCCAGCTAACCTGGTTCCTTAATTATCTATGATAAGTCTAGTGAGCATTAAGGACTCTACAGGTAGCATGAATAAGAAAATTGCACATGTAGACAAGAGGTTTATTACTGACTTCATACTTTTTATACATGGAAATACTGAAACTGAGTAAATGGCATAGATTCTTTAAATTGCTTTCTGATATTTTCCTGTTGAGTTGCATTGGTTCAGTTAATGAGAATTATTATAAGGATTATATATCAGCCATAACATAAACACAACTGGCAGGTGAAATGAACAAGATTGACCACCAACTATACACCAGTAAACTGGTGACAGGATCATGGGCACCCAATGCTCTCCCATGCCCATGGACACCACAGGCCAGCCCATCTTGTCCAATCCCACCGAAAAGCCAATGCAGCACAGATCATGTCAATACTGGCCACAATAGAAAGGCACCATAATATCCAGTGCATCACAGTCTTGCCCTGCAGGCAAAGAGCCCAAAGCCACTAACCCAGCCTTGAAACTCCCCAGATCCTAATTCATGGGATATGTTGGACAAAAAATTCTGATCCACAAAGGCCCCACCCCACCATCCACAGCATGTGTTGGGCCCGACACCACTGAACACCCCCAAAGGAGTCATGCCCTGAGGTGTCAGAGCTGCCCCGGTACAAGGACAATAAAAGTCACTCTTACTCAATTATTCTTTAAAACTTGGTACATTTTACTTAATTCAACAGGTTACTTACTTACATGTTTACTTACTCTCTCGTCACCTATACTGCTTTATCATCTTGTACAGGGTGGCAGGGTGTGAAGCCTAGGACATAATGAGCAGCAGTACCAATGGATGGAGTGCCAATCCATCATGTATGTGTGCACACACACATACATGTTACAGGCGATTTGGGAATGCCAATATAAAAATAATATACAATAAGTTCCACTTTCATATAATTCCCTATAAATTCCCCTATTTCCTATCATTGTTTTTCGATTTTTTTATCAGCTTGAGCTGCTATTATTCTACAAATCCCATTTGTTAGTTCAGCTTAATATTTCTTGTTTTGCCCCAGAACACTATTAATATTACTGTATGAATATGATAAACCTTCAGGCTTTCTTCTCTGCTATTTCAGAAAGTAAACAAAACAAATATTTTAAAAAGAAATGTTATTGCAAATTTGCAAATAAGTGCATTCCTAACATTCCGAAAAAGCTATGCTAAAAATTCGAGCATATTTTTATACTGCATGTCTAAGCCCCCAGTCACACTGAGCTAGATTCCCACTACATCTGCAAAAAATTAGGTGAACGCCATGAGAAAGGTGACAGGAATGTAGTAGAAACCAGTAAAGATGTTGTATTGTGCCTTGAAATAAACCTGCCACATTTTTTTTTTTTTTGCCTGGTGAGGACGTACTGCATGCGAGGCAAGATGCAGGTGGAACTTAATAAGGACGTACTGTAGTAACGATGGCATTGAGCAGTTAATGGTATAACTGACAACTCATAGAGGCTTCATGGTGCAGAATTGGATGGTTTTCTGGCTGAGCTGTCACTATGTCGTCAATGGAGTTCCTCTTCAGGCTTATGCTACAGTATGACCATGGTAGACCCATTGTAGTAACATTGTAGACGACCACATTAAGTTCATATTACGTTCTTCTAGTGCGTACAACATTCAATACAAGCATGTAGCAGGTGATCAGCGCCTCAATGTTACATTCAGAGAACTTTTATTAATACTGGATCCGATTCCTCATACAGTACCAACACTTCATGATGCTGCATGTCACGGTATTTATACATTTAGGCATTTGGCAGACGCTCTTATCCAGAGCGACTTACAAAAAGTGCTTTAAAGTTTACATTACTGGATAGATACTTACACTGGGTTAACTAGGTCAATAACTAAGTGCGATTAGTCTAACACAACTGGGAAGAGAGTTTTTTTGGGATGGGGCGTTTAAACATAGTCAAAGTCTCTGCTGTACGAACATCTAGAGGAAGTTCATTCCACCACCTAGGTGCCAGAACAGAAAAGAGTCTGGATGAATGCCGCCCTCGATCCCTGAGAGATGGTGGGACGAGACGAGCAGTGCTGGAGGACCAGAGGGAATGCGGCGCAGTGCGTGGTGTGATTAGAGCAGAGAGGTAAGTGGGTGCTGGGCCATTTTTAGCTTTGTAGGCAAGCATCAGTGTTTTGAATTTGATGCGGGCAGCTACAGGAAGCCAGTGCAAGGAGCGGAGGAGTGGGGTGGTGTGGGAGAACTTGGGAAGGTTGAAAACGAGACGTGCTGCTGCATTCTGGATCAGTTGCAGAGGACAAGTTGTGGACAGAGGCAGGCCAGCCAGGAATGAGTTGCAGTAGTCCAGTCTTGAAATAACAAGGGACTGAACAAGCACCTGAGTAGCCTGTGAAGAAAGAAATGGGCGGATTCTTCTGATATTGTACAGAAGAAATCTACAAAAGCGAGTAAGGTTAGCGATGTGTGGGGAAAATGACAGATGATTGTCCATGGTTACCCCAAGATTGCGGGCAGTGGCTGAAGGAGTGATTTGATTGTTGTCCAGGGATATCACAAGATCTTGACCTGGGGATGAGTCACCATGAATGAACAACAGTTCGGTGTTACTGATGAGCTGCCATCCAGGATGAGATGTCTGCCAGACATGCTGAGATCCGCGTGGAAACCCGAGTGTCAGAGGGAGGAAAGGAGAAAACAAGTTGAGTGTCATCTGCATAACAATGGTATGAAAATCCATGCGATAATATGACCTTACCAAGAGACCGGGTATAGAGGGAGAACAGAAGAGGACTAAGTACTGAGCCCTGCGGAACACCAGTAGAGAGTCTACATGGGGCAGATGTAGATCCCCTCCATGTCACCTCATATGACCTATCTTCTAGGTAAGAAGCAAACCATTGCCACTCTGTTCCACAAATACCAAGGCTTGTGAGAATAGATAATAGGATCTTGTGGTTCACTGTGTCAAATGCAGCTGACAGGTCCAGGAGGATCAGGACAGATGACAGTTTAGCAGATCTAGCAGCATGGAGCTTCTCAGTGACTGACAGAAGGGCAGTCTCTGTGGAATGTACCACCTTGAATCCAGATTGGTTGGGATCATTAAGGTTGTTCTGTGAGAGATAAAGAGACATTTGGTTATAAACAGCCCTTTCAAGAATTTTGGAAATAAAAGAGAGAAGTGATACGGGACGATAGTTGTTAACTTCTGATGGGTCCAGGCAGGGTTTCTTGAGGATGGGAATAACCCATGCTTTCTTAAAAGCAGCAGGAACATGACCAGATGATATGGAATAGTTGATGATGGTTGTGGTGAAGGGAAGGAGGTCTCGTGAGATGGCCTGGAGCATTGTGGAAGGGATTGGGTCTAAAGAACAGGTAGTGGGGTTAGATGACGAGATGATCTGCTGAATCTCATCAGATGACAGGTTGGAGAATTCTGCTAAGGGAGGGAAGGGAAGTTCCTGAGGTTCTGCTGTAGGAGTTTGGTTGGGAGCGAAGGACTGGCGGATTGCTGCAATTTTCCCATCATAGAATGTGGCAAAATCGTCAGCAGTCAGAGAGGAAGGGGCAGGAGGAGTCGGTGGGTTGAGTAGTTATGGAGTTTGCCAGGATCATGTGCAGAGGCTTCCAGCTTTTCTCTGTAGAATGCAGTTTTGGCAGAAGTCACGTCACATGAGAATTTGGAGAGAATAGTCTGATAAGAGACAAGATCGGCATCAAGCTGTGATTTCTTCCATCTTCTCTCTGCCGTTCTTAATTCTCTTCTGTTGTTGCGCAGTACATCAGATAGCCAAGGAGCAGGACAAGATGTCTTCCTTGGTGTAGATGACGCAGCGGGCAAAGGAGCTCTATGGATGAGGAGAGAGAAGAGAGGAAAGTTTCAGTCGCAGTCTCTAGTGGTAGAGAGGAGAAGGAGTCTGGGTCTGGGAGGAATGATAGGGTGCATGAAGACATAGAGGAAGGGGAAACAGAGTGAAGGTTTCTGCGGGTAAGAGAGAAATTTTGGTGGCTAGTTTTATACAGAATAGGAAGGGTTACGGTGAAGGATACCAGGTAATGATCAGATTTATGAAGGGGAATAGTAGTGAGATCTGTGACTGGGGAAGGGCGGCAAAAAACGAGGTCAAGAGAATTCCCTGCCTTGTGTGTGGGAGGGCAACTGTTTAGAGTTAAAGAGAAAGAGTTAAGGAGAGGGAGAAGGAAAGAGGATTGGAGTTTGTCAGAGGGGAGGTTGAAGTCTCCTAGAACAGTGAGAGGAGTGTTAGCGGAAGGAAAAAGACTAAGAAGCATGTCCATTTCATCCAGAACGTTTCCTAGAGAGCCAGGTGGACGGTAGATAACTAAGATGTGGAGATTAATTGGAGAGGTTACCTTAACTGCATGAAATTCAAATGATGAAAAACTGTGATGAGACAGGTCAATAGGCGAGAAGGACCATCTCTTAGACAACAGCAGACCCGTACCACCACCTCTCGCAGTTTCTCGATACTAACCCTCCGGACACAATGACAACATACTGTTAATATGATAAGCGCCTGAATGGATGAGATCTGATAATAATATTATTATAGTAATAATAATAATAACTCGGTTCGATTGTGTTCGACCTGATGAGCACATTAACATTAGCACTGAGAACCTACCAGGGACATGGCTAGAAAGTTGGACATTTTTCCATTTTGACCCCATTCCCACCACGTACTTCGATATTTTTAGGATGCAGTGGGAACTTCGTGGTCTGTGTCGCAGTGTGAAGGGGGGCCTAAATAGCAGATCCCCACTGTACAGTACACTGTACTATACACATAGTTGTTAATGATTGCTATTTTTCTTATAATCACGAAATCTATAGCCATACAAAATGTATTTTCCATGGGCACAGACGTGAAGCGTTCTGTTTGTGTGATTAAAACACTGATTAACTCTGATTAAAACTGATTGTGTGTGTGTAGGCTACAGTGAATCATCAAACCCAAACCAATGGTGACCCACAACAGCTATTTGTTAAAAAAAAAAAAAAAAAAACACAGTGCCAAATTACTTCCATCTGTAACTACTTTAATAATAGTTTTATACATGTAAGTGTCTGAACCCGTAGTATAATGTGTTTGTCATTAATCATCTATAATACTGAGTAAGAGCAAAGAGACACCAATAGTTATACCTATACTTCAGAAAAGACATACAAACAGAACCACAATTTGAATGTTTTTTTTTTGTGTGTGCCTTCATTGAGAAAGCATTTCTTGAGACCACTTATACTCCACAAACTGTTTATCTGTAACCAACTGTGCTAATGATTTTTTTACTATCTTCCCCTTGTGTAATCTCCTCAAGAGCTGCAGCACCCTAACAGTGCGGATAACAGTGTGCATCCTCTATCGGCTAGTCTAGATTTATTTTGGCGTGTGTGTGTCGACGCAGTGGAGGCGTCCGTGGGTGTGTGATTAAGCGGAGGATTCTAGTCGACGAGCAACCGTGTTCATGCAGTAGAGAGAAGTCAGACCCGACTGCAAGGCCATATGAACTGAACATATAGTGCCGTTCTCATATCCTTCAGAACACATGATACAGTATCAGTTTGCATGGAGTTTGATTCATTTTCTTTGCAGGCTCAAACTTTACAGAGAGGAAAACCTTAGGATCAGATATTTCTTACATATTTTTTTAATTGCAACATTCCATGCGTTTTGTGTAAGTTCAAAGGGAGTACAACTCAACAAATCCAAATCTGCAGTGTACAGTAAATAGGACTAATGACGATGCCTTTTAAATTTCTGAATGATCACAGGTAGACTATTCAACAGGGGCACTCACGTCTAGGGCTCGTCAATGAACGCATCTACAGTAATTGGCACAGGAAACGAGCGGCAGAGGCACACATTTCAAAACAAGAAGCCAACTATATTTCTATAACTCTCTGCGCAAGACTCATCGCAATGCTAAAAGCTGCTCTGACTCATCAGTCATTATGTCATTATACTGCTTGTCATTTCATAAAGGATGCACAGTCAGAAAATAATAAAAGACAAACGAGGCTAATTTGATTCAAGAATATTCCATCTCTGATGCCTCTCCCAGACAACAGACTGATACACTGAGGTATATAAACTTTTATATCAAATGATGCCTATACAGCTCAGAGTATTCAGCATGTAATATTTCATGAATTCTTAGCAATTCTCTTTGATGTGTGCACACATGGCCTTGTCCAGGTTTTATCTGGGAAGCGATCAATTCAGCATCACTTCATCAGCATCTTGGCTTTATCTTTATACATCACGAAGTCAAACTGCAACTTGGGATAAAATTTCTAATGAATAAAGGCATAAAACCGATTATTTGACATTAACAGAAGACTTCAACGCCTGATCCTTGAACATTGACAGATAACTTGTCGGCAAAAAAGACACATCACTCTGTCGGAACTTCTATTGCCACATCTCATGACTTTCCTCCAAATGATTTCCATATGTTGGGCCATTTAAGGAGTTCCTGGGAGGCCAGAGTTGTTTTGTTTCCAGACGTGACGCACGTAGTCTAATCATGGCTCCGGTTTACTGAGAAAACTTTCTTTGCATATCTTGATGGTATCAAGCACTAGTGACTTACTAGTTATAAGTGTACAGTATTAGTGTAGCAGGGGATTATATAGAGAAATAAAAGTACTGTAGTTTTTATCCTCATAAACATGTTCTGTTATTCTGCACAATCAAAAAGTCCCAGTTTGACCTTAATGCCCCTCTTACAGTGTATGGAATCACTTGAGTTAATAGACAAATGGAGAGACAGTTCTAGACTATTTGTACATACATAACATAGTTCAGATATTGTTTAAATACATTTTTTTTCATATCTTCTGAAGGATTATAATGAGTGACCATTACCTTGTATACATTGCAGCCTACAGGAATGTGCATCATACATCAGTAAGATTAGATTCTGTAGAAAGACACCATGCAACAGGCTGCTGTTCACACTGAGGCCGTGGATCTGAGCTGACCGGATGGCGTTGAATCCAAACGCTTTTGTGGGACACACTATTATACAGCAGGACACCTTATTGGCATACAGATCTACAGTATGTACAGTAGGTAGAAATCTAAATCTTAAATGGTAATGTGCATGGATTCCTAACCATAGTCTTGGAGTTTCTTTGGAGTTTAGAATATTCCTGATCTAACTAACCTACTTGAACTATTGAAGGTCTGTTCGTGAGCCGAGTATGATTCCCAGGGTTCAAACCTTACTTTAGTTTAGCTTAGTTTACATGGGCCATCAGTATAATAAAAAGCTTTGAATGAGAAGAGCCAGTCAACTTGTATATGCGAGTATACAGTGAGCACACATGCATCTACAGTATGTATATATGTTTGTATGCGTATATAAGGAATTGCACAATATAGACAATAATTTGAGTCGTCCAAGGACAACTAAAGTGTCCGAAATATGCTGCGTGTTAATGCATTGCAATAATATTGATAATAAACTGTAGAATACAGTATACTGTATTATTTAGCTAATAGTGTGGATATAATGCCTAGGATACAGCAATACCTAATAAGAAATCAACACACTGTGTTCTAGACAAAAGTTTTGCAGCAACCTTTCGAGAACATCTGGAGGTGTGAACACCAAAGAGCATCAGTTCTGCAGCCTGTTCTTATTGGGATCTCGCAAACGAAGCATCAAACCTGTTGGAAACGGAAAAAGCCTTGTATAGAGAGACTGCTGCGGATCCTCTGGAGCTCACCTGTTTATCCAGCGTCTCTTTGCCCCCCGTGGACACTTTAGGCGCCGGGACTCGCTCACAGCTGCAGCCCTCCAGGAGATAAATGCCTGCGGGTCGTGCGCTTTGCTCGGAGTCGAAGTAGAAGAGCACGTTTTGGTAAAGTGCGAAAAACTTCTCGTGCCACTTGCTGTTTTCCGTGGTCTTCTTGCTGAGGTAGCCGCGCTTGGTGCCCTCTTTGCGCGCCACCACGGAGAGATACAGAGCGTGTCCCTCATTGTAGCGAACGCTCTTCTGCATTTTCCGCCTCGGTTCTGCTCCGATCTCACCTGCTCTTCAGCACCATACCCGCTGCTCGATATCGTTTTCGTTTTAGTATTATTCAAGCGTGCGCGTTGCAGACACACACTGGAGAACTTTGCACAAACCCAAGCGCGTCTCTCTCTCTGTCTGTCTGTCTGTCTTTCTGATCCGAAGTTCAACGACTTTATCCAAAGGAGTTTGCTGCCTGATCCATGTCGGAACTTTGAGAGCTTTGTTTAGAGACCGAATGAGAAATTCTACGCTGCAGCGCAGACAGACGCGGAGACAGCGCAGCGCTTAGGATCGGATTAACTCTGATTTGACAGCTCCTTAAAGAGACAGCTTGTATCCGCGCTCTGGTCGTGAGGACGCGCGACGCCGCTGATTGGCTGAGAGAGCAGAGGGCGGGACCTTGCGTATGCGCAGAGACGCCGCACTTCTGACTTTAGAGACGTTCACACCGGAGGTACTGTAACAGCAGCCGAAATCAGATTTTTATTTATTTTTATTGTTAAGAACATCACACGAAACCCGATTCTTATCGTTCTTATCCCACATGCGTTCCCAATTTAAATCCATCCATTCATCCGTCAGGGGCGATAATAGGATTTTGTAAGTGGGCGGAGACAGGGGCGGGGCATAGAGAATCCGTATATTTTCAAATTCAATTAGCAATATATAACGGCTTAGAAAACATTAAGCATGATTTCCAATTTATATATATATAGCCCTTAATGTTAGGATTAGTTAGTATTTTCGTAAAAAGATTTTTGTACATTTATTCATTAAATCAGCTGATAAAGTAAAATTTATCTATTTTCTATTCATGTGGTAATGTTGATGTATCCGCCTGTCGTTTGATTTTGCATGTACTGCAATCGATTGGCGTTCAAGTATATCTCAAAAAGAAATGTCTGAGCACCGCCAAAGGAGAAGCTGATTGCAGAATATAAGAAAAGATAAAAGTAAGAATGGCAACAGTATAGTGGCATAGTGTTTCCTTCCACCTAAAGGATCAAGGGTTTGATTCCCACCTAGGGGTCTGTGTGCTCTGTGGATTTCCTCCGGGTGCTCCGGTTTCCTCCCACAGTCCAAAGACATGCAGATTTGGCCGATTGCCTCTAGTGTGTGAAAGTTGAACGGAAAAATGGGAATAAATACAATAGTAATCACAACTGGTCTTCACGTGATCTGTTCAGAATGATGCAGAATTTGGTCATTAAATCAGATATTGCTCACTTTTGGCCTGAAGTGTAAAAATAGCATTCCTCGCTGATGCTATGAATGGTTTCACATGTGCACTTGGTTTACATTAAATACTGCCTTAGTATAATCTTACCTGGATAGGCGGAGGGTGTGGGAGAAAATATGCAGCTGAAATATGGCAGTACGGAGAACAAAATAGGTACAGTTAAAACTTTTTTTGTACATAAATTAAGGCTGTAATGCCATAAATGGGGATTATTTAAATAAATAAACACATAACATTGTCATTGATGTCCTTTTTCCATACTTGTCGAGCTATTCTATGTGGTAATACAACTGACCACTAGGGGCGCTATCCATACCGATTAACATTTAGCACACTGACTTCCAGTTTGGACATCTTAAATGGTATTTGTTAAGTTACAGTTTTAAAAAAAACATCATTAAATAATTGTAAAAAAACACATTTTATTAAATACTATAATATTTTGTTTGTTAATCATTTCATTTTCATATAAGAACCTCTGTAATTCACCTAGGGACCTGGAGGCAGAGAGTGACCATTGTATTTATTCCCATTTTTACAACTGTGGGTGGACCACTGTTTAACATTTACACATGCATTCACACACTACAGGCAATTTGGGAATGCTAATTAGCCTAATCTGCATGGGTTATTTATGGGGCAATTTAGAGTAGTAAATTCAGCTACATGCATTCTTTGGGAGGAAACCATACAACCCCGAGGAAACTCACGAGGAGAACATGCGCAAAACCTTCCAAAACATTAAGGTCAGACGGCCAGGTCAGGATCGCACCTGGGACCTGAAACAGAAAAAATTAACTACAATTACACACCACTGCATCTATTAAGACCTGGAACATTAAATTATATATGATTCACTTATCAACATAACGTACTGTACAATAAACTCAAGAATTTTTTCAGTTGGTCTCTTTAATAACAATTATGTTTGAAGTCACAGTTTTTCACACTTTATTTGAGAATGACCTTACAAACATTTAGTTTACCAGGGATAATCAGTCAGAAGTCTCTGTGTATTGGAACTACAAGCCCAGTTTGTGCATTAAAATTTATTTATTCATTCATTAGTGGCCTATCACCAGCTTTGGCAGATTAACAGTACAATATGGTAATGTTTTATCAGTAAACCAGTAATCAGCTAATTGAATGAAATTGATAAAAAGACACACTTCTTTACTGTACTTACTCAGCCATGGCAAACACTAGCACACTAGAGGTCTTATCTCTTAGAGTTGTCAGTGTGAGGTGGAAAAGTACCATAATTCCATCGAGATCTGTCTGTACAATACACCCAAAGTTCGCTGGAAGTGCTTAGAAATCTGAAAAGTAAAAAAGTCGTAATCAGCAAGAAATCCTGAGCAATGCCAAGGCTGCCATGTGTGATAAAGGAGTGAAAATTAGATGACCCACATTTCTCTGTAAAACCAGGATTTTTCAAGTACAAGTGTCTCATTTTTGTACATTTGAAGCCGTCATGAAACGTTTTCCACTTTTATCTGCCCATCATCGGCTTATTTGGCAAAAAGAAGGTGAACAGATGCACGTCACACCTGTGGTAGGCTGGCAAATAAAATGTTCAAATTGTTTCCCAGAAAAGCCACTACAGTACACGGCAAGGATGGCGTGCGCTTCATGTCCACAGTCCATCTGTTTACGCAGAAGTTCATCAGAATGCACTTCAGCTCTCACCTTGCGCCATGCGTTGGTACGTGCAGAAGTTTATGTTAACACAACAGCAGGAAGTCCCAGGAAATCAAATGGAATATTTTCAGTCAGTATCCAGCATTTGGGTTTTTGAGTTTTCTTCTCCTTTTTAAAAACAGAGCCCAAGTCACACTCCGTGATCGTGTTATCTCTGACATAACAATGTAACAAAGAAATTCACAGGTTGTGATCACACTTGTACACAAAATCTTTAAAAAAAAAAAAAAAAGAAAAAGGCAAACTGGGAGTGTATATAGCAGAGAATTTAATTATTTTTGATTCATCACACAACAGTAATGCACATCCATACAGTACATGTTTTTCTTTATCTTTCTCAGCAGTTTGTTTTTCCACAGTGCATAGAACCTTTAATAGAGCAACATGAATCTACAAAAGGTATTCAACTTTCTCGAGTGATCGTGACACAAAAACTTTACAGACCTGAAAACTCATAATTGTATACAAGTTAAGGAACTACAGCAGCATCTCCTTGCAGACACACACACAAATGCAAGTCTTATTAATGTCTGACTTTTTTCCACTCAAGTAATGATTCCCTGTTAGTGATTTTCCAAGCATCGGTAAGCAGCTTCACAGGTTTCCTAGAAAAAGACAGAAAGAAAAGCAGCATGTTTAACTTTGTTTACCCTTTTCTGCGGCAGCTCGCATTGTGGGCTGTTCAGCGCATGACATGACAGTCGTTATGTTCACCCATAAACAGGAGTTATTATTATTATTATTATTTGCAACCTCATTTATACTCAGCACACTAACTCTTCGTAAGCACGGGGATGATACTTTGATGATAACCAAGATAATAATGGCTCTAATGGGAAGTGCATGCGACTCATCCCACTGGCCTACATACCCAGTAAAGTGATAATGATCTATGGAAAGCAGTGTGCGCTGTTACAGCAGCAGCACCCATTCAGTTCGTCACTGACGTTATGATTTAGCTCTTCACAGCAATGATCCAATTTGCATTTAGATAATTCAATCACACTGCGATAACACATATTGCATCAAGATGTATGATCTGATGTCAAAAGCTTCTGCGTGAGATTAATACAAAAGCAAACAAAGCACACGCACACCGGCGCATATCTCCATATTAGATGGGTTGAAATTACAGGAAATTTCCGTATAGAGTTAGTACAGTTTGAAAGCGTAAGCTGTCTAGTTCAGAATAGTGTTGATGTTCTGTGCAGTTACCATACAGTGATCTTTCCTACAGTATGTTACTGTGTGTATTAGTTTATTCCTGTACTTATTAACTTGCTGTAAAAAGTTGAAAGCTCTGCATACATAAAAAAAAATAAAAAAAATTAATCAATCAATCAAACCTATATCAAATGCAAATTTAAAAAATCAGATATTATAATAATATCCACATTCACCTGAATATTTTTGCCTCTTTTTGATACAGTTATCAGTTTCCCCTGTAGGATTACAAATTTATAAAATGTTTAATCTAGGTTCCAACAGAATAGTATATAAACTGAAAAGTTATGTACATTGGGTTTTACATTTTGAGGTAAAGACATTAGCCTGAGACATTAACCTTTTTGTCTTCATGTACTTCCTCAAGTACATGTAAGGCCAGGCTGTGCCATTGTCTCTATGGTAATGTGAAGGTCTGGGCTATACTGTCAGGCTGATTAGATTAGCACCTATGCATTTGAAAGGCACTGTTATGCTGATGAGATCAGGGCTGGGGAACTTCCGGTACCAGGCTGATTCCTGTACTACACTATGCTTTGTTTAGATTGTCTCCACCTCTTTGTATACCTCCCCCTTGTAAAGTATAAACTCTCCAGAACGGAGTTATAAGTTTAGACTTGGATGACTGCAGCGACGTGCGGCGAGTCCTCAATAAAGAGTAACTACTGCAGGAAAGATACCCCAACATCTCCTGGTCTCTGATTCAACAAAGGGGAAAAAGTTCACAACACCCCCTAAAGCACAGACTACACAATTTTTTATCGGATTTCTACTGTAGGGAATGTCTTTCAATAAATAAATAAATAAATAAATAATAAAAGTTTTTATTTTACCGTTTTATTATTTCATTATTCGCTCCTTGTTAATTCTTGCCCTCAACACTACTCAATGAATTGGATGGAAGTCCTTCAGAAATAATTCCAGTTTGCCTCATGTCTCACAATCACATGTTTTTAATGCTTTCTTGACGGCCCTCAGTGATCAATTTTCTGTCCTCATGTTCATATGTTTCTGAATGACAATCACCTGTAAAAATCCAGGAGTATTTAGTTATGCTCAGAAAACCCTTCCAGTAGTCAAGTGCAGCTCAGTCTTTACAGTACGATGAATTTGTCTTGTTTTTATTAGAGTGCTATTTGTCTATTTTTATTGACTGCCTTTTTACGAGGCTTGCATTGTGGCCTCGTACCTCCAGGGTAAGGGGTTCGACTCCGGCCTTGGATCTGTGTGCATGGAACTTGCACGTTCTCCACGTGCCTGGTAGGCTTCTTCCGGGTACACGGGTTTCCTCCGAGAGTCCAAAAAAAATATATGCGATCCGAGTTGATTGGTTCTAAACTGCCACACTGTGCGAGTGGCTGTGCGTGGGGGACCCTTATTGCACTAAAAATGCACCAGTGACCGGAATCAGCCAGTTATTACCTTGGTGCTCTGATCACTTTCAGACATAAGCAATTCTGTGTCAGATGATGTGAACGAAGGAAAAAAATCCACTCTATTATCTGTAAATCACAAATTTGAATCCCAGTATAGCCATTTGAAGCCAGGAGTCTAGGGAGCAGATTGTCTGTGCTCTCAGTGGGAAGCGGTGATCCGTCACATCAGTCATAGCGATACTGGGCAAATATGGCCGTCTGCGCTTTATTCCTGTCCCCTGTGACTGTGCAGCTGTTCAAGATGATGTGATTATCACTTGCTGGCATCACTTGTCTCGGGGAACGAACCTGACAGACCTAGTTGAATGTTCATTTTCAGTTGGGGGGGAAAAAAAAAGGTTCAAACCAGTCCGGTAACTGTCCTGTAACCGTGTGCAGATTTGAAGAAAATATAAAAGTTATTTAATAATCCATGTTTTATAATGGACCCTGCCTTGTGTCTCTGAGTTTCTGAAAGGGCTCCGGGCCCCCTGTGACCCTACACAGGATGAGCGCTATTGATAATAGATGGATGGAAGGAATACTGAAATAGCTATTTAAAAGTGCTGATTTAATCTTAGTCGAAATTTGTAGTTGTGATACAAACCTTTTTCAGACTTAACTAATGCGCCTGTAAACAACTTACAAATAAATTTGTTCGTATCCATCTTGATGAACCAGAACAATTCAATGAGGAAAGTGCTGATGTTTCAGATCAGATCAGATCAAAAGAGATCTTTCTGTGACAGCGAGGTTCAAACAGGAATTACTGTGAGTGTTTGATCATTTGTTTGTCCTGTCCTGGCAGCAGATGGCTTCTGCACACGGCAGCCCTAAAGCCAAATCCAGACTTGTTTCATTCAAGTCATGTGGGATGCACTTTTCAATTTCTCATACATGCCGAGCACTTGCCCTTATTTTATTCATAGCACATACAGCATTTTTCAAAAGTTGCATAAGGTTTCCACGGCCCACGTCGTGTACCTGCGGTTGTTGACGATGGCCTCCAGCTCTTTGGACTTGAGCGCAGCAGATGCGAGAATGCTCTGGGGGATGTCAGCCAGCCGCGCCACGTTTAGCCCGTAGCTCCGAGCCGCCGCTCCCTCCGTCAGCTGATAGAGGAAAGTGATGAACTCGGGCTGCACCTCCTCCTCTGCAGGGTAGGAAGACGAGTTGAAAAAGTGTTACATCACAGAGAAGCACTCGAGAAGCATGAGGCATAGCAAGAGCAAATCCTTTTGAGAGAGATATCTAAATCCAAGGTGTACATTGAGGATGAAACGACAGAAAAAGTAAATAGTGCTCGTTTAAATGATGGACAGAATAAAAAAAAAATTAAAAACCCACAACATCTACCAACCCACGAGGGTGAGGGCTTTCTGAGACATGCTAGGAAACAGCGTCTTTTTAAACTTTATCACACACTCAAAGGAAAGCGATATCCAACACCTCTACCTCATACATAAGCTCTGACTACTGTCACCTTGACTGTTAGGGGGAAGAGAGAGAGAAAGACTTTGACTTTTAACGTTCCTTTATTTTACAAAAATATTTGTATCCACACTTTTTTTTTTTCCAGGAGACAAAAAGATCTGTCAATAAGATAAAAAAATGGATAAGGTAAGAGGTTGCGTGAAAAAAATGCAAATAAAATAAATAAATAAGTTAATCAATTAAAAAAACTAATTAAATTATTTATTTATCTACTTAAGAATGGAGAGGTTGACTAGTTTTTTTGTAAGTGGAAGAGAAAAAAAAAAGTAAATAGGTAGATAAACATCAAAATAATAATAATAATAATAATAATGCAAGCTTACCAATGAGACTTTGAAATGAATTCAGTAAAACAGATCAATGAGAAAAGTTAAAACTAAAAGAAAAGAAAAAAAAAGAAAAAAAAAAGGTCGCGTGTGTACAGTGCTGAACTTGTGTACTAAAGCAATATTTAAAAAATATGAATAAGTACAGTAATACACATACTATATAAAACCAGCACCTAAAAAGAGATAAAACACAGGTAAAAAAGAAAAGAGATAAAAGGGATTACACACTTGTCTTTAAAAATTGAGAGAGAGAGAGAGAGAGAGAGAGAGAGAGAGAGAATGTGCCTCTCTTAGATTTTGGACTCCAAATCTTCTGGACTGGAGACTTCGGAATCAAGACTTATGATTTATACAGGATACAGTGTTTTTTCCTGTCATGCCACTCGGGGGACCAAAATATGATCTTTCTAATTATATATACACACATTCACTGTACGTGTCATGATTTTATCCAGTTATGTAACAATATCATGATGTTTTTTTAAACTCAAAATACAAATGATCAGATCTTTACAAGACATAAAAAAATCAGTACCACGTTGATGTACTGTTATTTAGTTCCACATTTTACTCCTGTACTATTTGTCAAACGTTTTCCCCAAATGATCCACCCACTCAGGAGTTGCCTTTTAAGGACAAAAAGGAAGAGCTGAGCAGCTTCAGTCTTCCAGTTGCAGTCAAAAATAATATCAAAGCCAGGAAAATGTAAACAGAAGCGGAAAATTTACAAACTTTGAAAGATCAAAGTATACTGTAAATAAATGTTTCTAAAGGGTCTTTGAAGTATTAATTACTACAGCGCTAGAAACTGTTATTATCGATATTACACAGTGCTTGTCTGCGAATGTGTTACAGAATGCGTGTTAAACATCCCACTCATACAGGATGCAACTTTTCTATTAAACCACCAGACAACTGAGATTACAATGATGAATTCTCTATTCTTCTCCAGTTCACAACTTCAAGCAACGCTATGCTATAAAAGGGCTCGAGATACAAGTATGACTCACACGAGACTCGTTGCTCAAAATGAATTGTCAATTTTATGTCTTTGAATTTTTATTAAACAATATTTTCTCGTATCTTTTTTCATTACCATCTTTGTGACGTCCACTGGCCGATGGCAAGGCTTTCACGCGTCTACATACTTCAATGCGGTTTATTGATGTCGTTAATGCCTACACCTAGGCAAGCCAAATGTCACAAACGTCAGCTATCCATATCAAACGCTCATGCACACACCTCTCGCTTACCTTCAGATGGCGTCTCGGGCTCGTTGAGCAGGAAGGCCATGTGGTAGTTTCCGACGTGACCTGGGTAGAGCTTCTCAAGCTCGCACAGGGGAGGGTAGTGGGTCACAAACAAGGTCAGGCACCTCACCTGCAGTGCAGTGAACAAGATATAATATTAGAATCAAACACGAAATCAGCTCTTAAAAACTGGTTGCTCATCAGCATGATGTTGGACACAAAAACTGGAACAGGTGTTAATATTCCTAGCTGCATAAATCAATAGTTGTAATAAAAGGAAGAAAAAACATATCCTTCACAGAGCACAAAATAGATCATTTGGAATATTATACTTATTTAAATTATTATTATTATTTTGTTAATTATTAAAATGTTTTGAATGTGGCTACTGGCATTCCAGTCTTATTAAGCAAATTCTGTATAACCATCTGCTTCCTACAGAATGTTATAGAGCCTTTGTGTTCATATACAGTGGTTATCTGTGTTTACTCAGCATTAACCAATCACATACAAGCAAGTATTTAAGCAATATCACACAAGATGTATTGCTGAGTTATCATCACAGCCGTGCTGATAACCAGCACAACAGCACGCCTTGAGTGTGATATTGCTTTTATACAACAGTTCCACCAACACCATTTGTAATCAATAAATTAAGATTGGTTTCTTTATTTAACAAGTGATTTTGCTGAGCTGAACACATATCCTTCCGCAACTAGCGGAACTAACTAAACGCTACTGATGGAGCTGGCAACCGACAGTTAAAGAACGGTTGTATAACATTAATTATCATACACCTGTCGTAACTGAGGTGATTCTGAAATTTTAGACCACCAAGTAATCTACAGCATCATTAAAGTAGCTGCAAAAATATTTGGCAAATACTGACGTGCATGTTACAACAGTCTCTCACTATCCACATGCCCAACTATGACACCAAGCATTAGGATTACCCGTCACATATACTACGACGCCCAAATACAGTGGAACCTTGGATTACGAGCATAATTAGTTCCGGAAGTGGGCTCGTATTCCAAAAACACTCATAAACCAAATAGACTTTTCCCATAAGAAATAATGAAAACTCAAATTATTCATTCTACAACCCAAAACAATAAATACATAAAAATAATTAATATAACCTATAAAGTAAAAATAAAACAAATTAACCTGACCTTAACATTAGTAAAAATAAAAGTAAAAGTAAAAATAAATCCAGACAGTTAAGTGTTTCCATTTGTGCGCGCAGGCGCCATGCATTTGTGTGTGTGTGTGTGTGTGTGTGTGTGTGTGTGTGGAATTAGCCCCTCGCCTCGTTTTAAACAGTAAAACTCCTTCTCCCTCCCACACCTCGCTTTTTAAGGTTCACAACTAACATACACAATGCAAACACTGTTTTAACGGGGGAAAAAAATAAATCTCTCTAATGATACTCGCGTGAGCATACTAACAGAATCACTGCTGTAAAGTAAAAAATAACAAATGAACCAGCACCTTACCTTTGAAAAGAATCGCGACAGAGCTGAGTTTTCTGTGTGAATAAAGCGCGTCTGAGATCTGTGTGTCTGTGTCAAATTACGCGCGCACATGTGTGCGCATACACTAAGTAATCATTGGCTCAGTTGTGATCGCTTGCCGCTCGGTGTCAAAATAAGAGTCGCAGGCGTGATATGTGATACTCGGCGCTCGTAAACTAATACTTGCTCGGTTTCCGAATAAAAATTTATTCAAAATCTTTGCTCGGTTTGCGGAACACTCGTAAACAACATTACTCGCAATCCACTGTATGTTTTAACATGATAATGCCCGAATACAGAAAGGACATTTCTATACATAAAGACATTATTTGCCAAAGGTGGTCTCGAAGAACTTGAGTGGCCTACAAGGAGCACAAAATGTTTATCATGCATCTTAGAAACACCATACCCAAATGTGAAGCATGGTGGTGGTAGCATCATGTTATGGGTCTGCTTCTCTCCAGCTAGGACTGGGGCTCTAGTCAAGATTTTTTGTCTAGTCAGGGATGTCTAGTCAGGGCTTTATTAATCAAAGGCAATAATTTGAAGCATTGAGCATCAAAAAACTAAAAACCTATCCAGGACCTGACAAAATAGCATTAGCGTTAGAAGCAATAAAGCGTGAACTCCAAGTTCATTAACATTCAGCAAAGTAAACATCAGCTGCACAATAATGACAAAAATAATAATCACAATTATTTGATGGGATATCATTAACATTTATCACAATTATTCAGGCAATTTAGGCACAAAGGTGTTTCATTTAGTTATTTAAAAACAACAGAAGTCAGTGTTCTCTTTCGCATTAAAAGCCTGTGATGCTGAATATGACCAAGACTCCTCATTAAACACATTATTGGAGTGCATTTTTAAAAAATATTAAATACGAGTTGTAGCATAGATAATAAATAGTTTATACTATATCCAGTATATATACTGTGTGTGTGTGTGTGTGTGTGTGTGTGTGTGTGTGTGTGTGTGTGTGTGTGTGTGTGTGTGTGTATATATATATGATATGATATATATGATGTTCCATCAGGTGGTTCCATCATCACATTTCTGTCAGGTTCACTGATGATGTGTGAAAAAGATATCAATCACATGCTCTGACCTTCACACACACACCAGCTCTCAACCAAACTGAACACCTACGGGAGGTTATTATCATTATAACACCACCAAGGGAATATTTTGGGGGAAAGAATTATGTGTAGAATCTATGCAAGCACAGAGTGAAAGTGCTGTTCTCCCCCAAAACATTAGAAAGCCATTGTATGTTGTTTTTCCTTTAATTTGTTGCCAATCTACATACATTATAGAACAGTCTCAAGCTGTGGCTATCAGTCTAGCCCTCTTTGTCTAGTGATCATTAGCGCTGTTAGTGTATGGTATATGTCCTCATCTTTCTGCAATCTGGTTGGTCAAGACTTGACATTTGCTTCCCAACCACATGGTTAAGTATTTGATAAATTAATTGCTGATTAACATGCAGTCATAGAATTCATATAGCATGTAGTATCTACTAGTATTATCGCATGTAAAAACCTGGCCTGGTCCCGAAATCTTCCCTGCCAGCTGAATCCATTTGTGACTAACTAAAATGCTAAATCATTAATACACACAGACACGTCTCGGACTAATCGGATTTCCATTGACAAGCGAGCTGAAGTAAAAGAGAGGTGAGAGACATGCTTGTGGGCATGTGGGGAGCTGAAAATAGTCACAACATAAGACATGATGACACAGTAAAAGAACTGTTTATCAGCACAGACATTATGTTTACAGCTTAGATTCGGGTTTAAGACCCTGATGTCCCTGTGCAATTTTACCAGGAGGTAACGATCATCAAGGTTGGATGCTGAGGGTATACAATAAGGATCCGATGCAGTGTAAATATATTATTTGGAATGAACATACATTATGTTTTGTCGCTCAACCTGATAGAGAACAGAAGTGTGCATTGGAAATGAGAAGCATGAAGGCATGTGAGAGCAGGCAGATATAAAGTGCAGTGCATTTACAGCATCCTTACTAACTGCCTGGTCGGGGTTACAGCAGCTCAACTGCTCAATCAGTGCACAACCCAAGTTATGAATGAGTGATGATGTATAACAGAGTTTGAAAATTTACAGATCCTGCTTAAAAAAAAAAAGAAGAAAAAAAAAACACCTCTTCAGGTTGAGGCCATACCACTTTCAGGTACAAACTCATAGATGTACAGGAGATTTTGGCAGCAGAACTAAGCTGATACAAATAGTTTTACAGACCTACTGTAGTAACATCAAAGTTTCATCACAGTGTTTGTCCAGATTTACATTTAGCCATTCGACGAACGGCCTTTTCCAGAGCGGCTTACATTTTACATTTTTGTAATCTCATTATACACCAAAGCCGTTGATGGTTAAGGGCCTTGCTCAAGGGCCCAACAGTGGTAACTAGTGGTAACAGTTATCCCTGACCCCACATCTGTTCCTGTAGTTTGTTACGGTGGACCCTAATGACAAAGCGCATGGAAAAAAGAAAGCACAAACATTACTGAAACACACTAAAAATGGAAAAAGCACATAAAGAAAGTTAAAGCACATGCAAAAAGAAAAATGGCACAAAAGAAAGATGTCTCATTTTATTCACTGGTACTTCCTGGTCTGTGCAGCCGCTAGGTCAAATTGAGCGCATGAATCCCAGAGAACGTCTGGTGTAGCAAATGTCATTTATATGTGTGTATAAATATTTTCCATTTTGGTACGTGTTTTGCCTCTGATGGCCACCGTAGTTAGCTGGAGTTACCACAATTTGCATCATTGTAAAGGGATCAAAGGTGAATTCACTTTCTGCATCAACGCTAGTACTTTTTCAAACTGATATCTGTAACTAAATTAAACCTGTGAAAGGTGCGAGGACTTCATTTTGACACTAGTATTCGGCCCGTTACGGCAGTAGTGATTTCATAGTGAATTGTTATAGCAATGCAACTTCCAACCACCTCTTCACTTCTCCCCAGTCGTGCATCTCGGCTCGTTTCAGATATATACAGTATGCCAGCTGAGAGTCGGTGAGCTCTGTTTCCTGCGTGCAAGCAGAGAGCTTTGCTATGGCAACTGGCCTTTCTCTTGCAGCCGGAGAGCAGCGATGCACGGAACAAGAACGCAGTGCGCAGTTAGACAGGGGCTCTGTCAACAGCGCAGTGTCAGAGAGCGTTACACAACAAATGCTGCTTTTTTTTTGTTTGTTTATTACATTCTCAAATATGGGACAGGTGAATGGTCGAGAGTGGGTTGCCATGCCAACCTGAATGCGTGCACGCGCGCACACACACATAATGAAGCCCAATTTGTTGCAACACAGGCATGCAAACCAGTAGTGCATGTAAATAAAGAGGATGCATTCATCATGTGGCTCTGTAGTTTGTTTAAATGCAAAGTGCACAAAAGTACAAATGTTCTACACCGCTCAATAGATAAATCAGCACAAAAAATACAGCATTTAATATCAACTCTGGTTATATAATCACTAGATCACACTACACTATACACTCCACATCAGGTTGCATTTATAAATCTTTAGTGTTCTTTTATTTGAAGGGAATCCCACACATTTTACGTAAAACCTGTTCCTCTCGTTTCGAAAAAGTTTGGATTTGAACCCTTCGTGGAAGTGTACGCTGGTATGTACAATCTGTGCAGCCTCATAGTATCACAAGTTCAGGAGTTAGTTATGCAACGTGTACAAAATAAAACACGACAGGTTTTGTGGTTATGGGAAAACTTTCAACAGTAGAGCGAGGCAGTGTTTACAAGGATAAGAGTTACTGTTATACCCGGGAGCTGTTTTCTAATAACCGCACAGACTCGACTGCTTTATTCTACTACAGCAACTTGCAAACAAACACACAGTTTTGTTTCTTAAGAGCGTTTTAGTTATTTACAGCTTTATACTGTATGTTATACTGTGTAATATTTGTTGAACAAGTTACAGCTTGTTTTACGTTCTAAACATTTATTCACTTTCTGATATTTCCCTGCTTTCTGTGCAATGGCAGGAAAAAAAACGGAATTGTGACTGCACTTATTAATCTGTTAATTGTTGAGCTACGTTAAATGCGAAGCACCCGAGCTTGCCCTATCATCAGAGATTGCAAGTTGGAATTCCAGGTGATGATGTAACTGGGGGTGCACGGTGGTGTAGTGGTTAGCACTGTCGCCTTGCACCTCCAGGGTCCAGGTTCGTTTCCCGGCCAGGCTCGATTCCCGTCTCTGTGTGCATGGTGTTTGTATGTTCTCGCCGTGCTTAGTGGGTTTCCTCCGGGTACTCCGGTTTCCTCCCGCAGTCCAAAGACATGCAGATTAGTGTGTGTACGTGTGTGCGCCCTGCAATGGACTGGTACCCTGTCCGGGTGTACCCTGCCTTGTGCCCTAAGCCTCCTGCCCCCCCCCCACGACCCTGAATAGGATAAAGCAGTATAAATGATGAGTGAGTGATGTAACCTAGGGACTAGATGGGAATTGTATACAGAAAAAAAACAGTGATGTACTAGAACAAATACATTCATATACAATCGGCCAAAATACAGTATTGGTGCCAATTTTATTTTCTTATGTTATACATATAATACAGGAAATGTGTGTGCCAAAGAAGCTACTTCTGAAGTTTATGCAACGTGGAAGGTACCAGTCTTACTTCCCAAACAATTTGCTGACTTCAGATGTTTTGCACTGACGATTTCATATGTCCCATAAAAATGGCCATTTTTCAGTGTTATACTGTCTCGTTTTAAACAATAATAATTTAAAATGCAAAATAAATATTTCTAATACATTCACATTTATTCATAAAATATTTCCAAAATAGGTGTCAGTGTCTAGAAGCATATGATCTGTAAAAATTGTTGCTTAAATTAAGGCATTCCCGTTTTCGGTAAAAGAACAAAAGAATCTGTAGTGTCCGTAACCATGTCAAATTCATGTTGCAGTATTTTTAAAAATTTAGCATTTTACAATAATACACTTGCTTAGGTTTATACCTTTGCAGATGAAATCTATATCAGACAAGTTTCATCTGCATGACAATTAAAATCACTGAAAGATTTGAATTTAACCGTTTTAAGGTTACGGACACTACATTAAAGAGCATGAAATTGTATTTGTGTTGCTTTTTGTCTGATAAAAATATAAACATTTGTGCATATTTACAAAAAACAAAGCATGGATCTGGAGATAAGAGGCATGAAGTATTATGAAAATGGACCTAGATGAGAGACTTTTTACCACCAGTTCCTGGTGAATTGTACTGTAGAATTACTTTAGTATTTTAGACCAAAGTATTTTGTATGCATCAATTTGCCAATCATTACAAACTTTCATTTATTAAAATCTATTATTATTAATAGATTTTATTTATTTATTCTTTTATTATTAAAATGTATTATCCATTTTCTGTTTTGAAACAAATTAGTGCTGGACTTCTTTATTAGTTCCAGAAGGGAAGAGAGACAGTGGGGACATGTGCAAGAGGAAGAGAGAGTAAGAAAATTCTGAGAGATTTTATTTTCCTGACAATCAAGTTCTATCATTCTGGCAAACAAGGTCGCTTAAATAAAAGCTTTTGCTGCCGTCAAAATGTAAGAATTTAGGAGGGGGTGGGGCGATGATGACATCCAGCTGAGGTTCTTCACAAGCACATCCAACAGTGGTGTATTGCCCAGAGATGACATCTTTACACCACCTTCCATAGCACTCACACTTCCTTCTACTCATAGCTTATTTACCCAATTAGCACTTTAAGTGTGTGAAAGGAGTGGTGTTTTGCCCTTTACATTTCACCTTGTGTTGCAATAATACCCCTCTGGAAAAAACAGAAGGTGCAAATCTTCTAAATATAATGGCAATTTTCAGGCTCGACAGCCCCACGTCAGCCTTCACATCAGATTTATAAATGCAACCTGATGTGGAGTATATAGTGTAGTTTCACCTAGTGATTATATAACCAGAGTTGATGTTATATGCTGTATTTTTTGGGCTGATTTATCTATTGAGCAATGTAGAACATCGGTACGTTTGTGCACTTTGCATTTAAACAAACTGATTGTCGAAGCATCCAGACAAACTGATGTTTAATTGTTATTCAAACATACCACATATGGTGTACGAGATGGAACAGATGCTGGTGTATCTAGGTTACAGGTGTATCTTGCTTCGTTGTGCGCGCGTGCAAGAGTTGTCCTCATGTCCATTGAGAGAGGGGACTCTGCTATGTAGCAGGACAATTATGGAACATTTGAAGCCTGATTGCTATAAAGTAATTGAAGCACATTAATATTAAGACGATATAAATAACATATACACCAAATAAAAGTGAAAACGAATTCATGGCTAAGGTTTGAGGTTAAAGTGAACATGGTGGTTTTCAGTGTAGAGGAAAGGATTATACGTTTCCTGCAATAGAAAAATAATCAGTGATGTGAAAAAGGGATGCAGGCACTCTGCAAAGTGGAATCCTCTACTAGGAGAAGTTAAATTTCATTCCTTTTATACCACAGCAATTTGCAAACAATTGAAATTTGTCATTTTAATTAAATGACACATTGTTTTTGCCTAATTTATAGATTAGAGTTTTATCTTTTCCTTTTTTTCTCCCTCTTTAATAAGTTAACAAGACCACAAAGCAAGAGGTCATATTTTACCTTTCTATCCTGTAGATATTAAACAGACATCTCCTTACAGAAAACTTCACCATATTAACAATAAATATGTTTCCTTTATTATATAACAGCATGTTTAAAAAAAAAAAAAAAAACCTATTATTAGCCTTAGATTATACAGAGCATCTGCCATAATGGTCTCTGAGCTGTTACTATAGAAACATATTAGAATGAATGTATTAATAAAAAAAACAAACATGCGATTCCAATTACATCCGGGAAAACGGCCAGTGCTGCTTTTACAGAAAGTGAATTAAACCAATCAGATTAGAGAGCTTGACTGGGCTGTGGTGTAAATAACAAAAAATAAATTGCTAGTCAATATATTATGTATATAATGGTCCCATGGAAGAGACCTTCCCTTCTTAAATTTAAGGTCAAAATTATTCTATTTTAAATGACACACACATATATAGTATACACCCGGATTTTATCCAAAAAACATAAAACAACTCAGTGCAGATTTAAATGTGCACCTCAACTCTCTTGTTTCCACCAAAACTGTTCTTCAGGAGCTCCACAGGGTCAATGTACATGGCCGAGCAGCTATAGTCAAACCTTTGGTCACTCGTACCAATGCCAAACGTCGGTTTCAATGGTGTCAGCAGAGAAAATTTTGAGCTGTGGACAATGTGAAACATGTATTGTTCTCTGTTGAGTTCACCTTCACTGCCTTTCCCACATCCGGGAGAGTTACGGTGTGGAGAAGCCCCAAAGAAGCGTACCACCCAGACTGTAGCATGCCAAGAGTGAAGCATGGGGGTGAATCAGTGATGGTTTGGGCTGCAAATATCATGGCATTCCCAACGTCCAATACTTGTGCTAGATGGACACATCACTGCCAAGGACTACCGAACCATTCTGGAGGACCATGTGCACCCAGTGGTTCAAACACTGTATCCTGAAGGCGGTGCCGTGTATCAGGATGATAATGCACCAATACACACAGCAAGACTGGTGACAGAGTGGTTTGATGAACATGAAAGTGAAGTTGAACATCTCCCATGGCCTGCACAGTCACCAGATCTAAATATTATTGAGCCACTTTGGGCTGTTTTGGAGGAGCGAGTCAGGAAACATTTTCCTCCACCAGCACCACGTAGTGACCTGGCCACTATTCTGCAAGAAGAATGGCTCAAAATCCCTCTGGCCACCGTGCAGGACTTGTATCTGTCATTCCAAGGACAAATTGATGCTGTATTGGCCGCAAAAGGAGGCCCTACACCATACTAATGAATTATTGTGGTCTAAACCAAGGCGTTTCAGTTTCATTGTCTAACCCACGCATGATGTGTGTTTGTATAAAATCTTTTACAGATGTTGACTGTAGAAAAAATGCATGCGCACTGAGGCCGAGCATGATTACCCACAATACTCCTTGTATTTCAAGACATCACTCATTTACCAAGTTAAAAAACTCCAAGGTACATACATACTGTATGAGAAAGAGAGAGAGCGAGAGAGAGAGAGAGAGAGAGAGAGAGAGAGAGAGAGAGAGAGACAGCTAAGACTATTTTGATCAGCATTTCAGTTGATCTGCTGTTACAGTGACTCACGTCTCTGATTAAGAACTCCAGGGTGGCGTGGGCGATGGCGATTCCATCATGTGTGCTGGTGCCACGGCCGAGCTCATCCAGGATCACTAGAGAACGTGCCGTGGCATGAGAAAGGATCTCTGAGGCCTCCACTAGCTCCTCCATGAAGGTGCTACGACCTCTTGAGATGTTATCTGAAGCCCCCATCCTACCAAAAAAACAAGTTGAGCATGTTAAACTTTACCTGTTCATAGACACAACACCTACATAACATGACTTTCTCATGAATTTCACCCATACCATTGGTAAGCTTTTTCTACAATAGATTTAGTTGAGTAACCAGCAGCATGATTACTCCTAATTTAACTGTTACATCGAATATTAGTTGCCCTTCTTAATAGTGTCTCCTGGCTGAAGATTCGGTCTCACTTTAATCACTCTAATTAAAATACATTAGGGACATTACAGGCGCTCTAGTCGATGCATTGAATTAGCTTTCTGGTCAAACAGACAGGATGGCTAATAATAACCAGTCACACCAAATCATTACAACTCACTATTAAATGAAGATAATTGAGAGGAAATTTCAGTATATTCATACAGTACACTATTCACATACTTGGTGTATTACATTACACAGATAAATTAGCTAGAGTATTATGAGCAAGAGTGTGCTATATAATCTAGCATCAACCTGAGAAGAAGAAGCAGAAGAAAGAAAAAAAAAAAACGTTGCTCATTAGAGGAGATTATGAAACAAACAAAGGGACAATTATTTTTTAATTCTTGTAAATCAAAATAATTTTCAGCAGCATAACTGGTCAGCAGGTTCTGCAGATACATTATGGAGTGTTTTATTCAAAAACTCAAAAACAAGAGGAAATAAATACGTTGACAGGGTCCAAATAAGTCATTTGTTGTCCTGAAAGGACATCCAGACTTCCTGGGAGGACTATACTGTATGGTAGGATTATAAATCATTACTCTGGGATGCGAAGCAGACAGTGTAAACTGCAACATTCTTAGAAACAGGTCAATCTGACCACGGATCCACTAACGCAATAGTGAGATTTAGCAGTTTTTAATAGCAGAAAGTGAGACCCAAGCAGAAATAATTAATACATACTGTTAATACATAATGGGCCATGATAGTCACACATTTACACAATCAAGTAAAAGATTCTATTTTTTCAATATCCCACAGCCCTTTAATTTGTCTCTTCTGGGAATCCTTAAAAGTTCTTTGCGGAAATTCTTTGCAGTGTTCCCCTTTCAAAGGTTCAAACTAAAATACCTTTAAAAAGCAAGAAATCCTTTCTAAAAGCGCGTTGCCGCTTTCTGAACAGTGTTCATCTCTGGTCAGTTAAGGGCAACATCTGAATTTATGCATATTCTCCACTCTAGAGACAATTCAACAGTAGCTCTAGGTCCAAAACAAAATCCCTTCCTGTCACTGAGCGATGCAGTACATTGCTTTACAGATTTAAAACTACAAAAAGGAACAGATAACTGTGATAAAAAACCAAAGACGCTTTAGCATCAAAACCTTGAGAGAGAAGTGCTGACAGCTTATTCTTTTGAATAGCTTCATCCTTTTAAGCCTTTTTTTTCTTTTTCATTTCATTTCCTGTTTCCATAGTAACCTAAAAGCGATGAAGGAAGAAACGCTTGGTAACCTTGCTGTTCGTTCAATAAAAGTGCATCAGTGCTCATGACCAGCCAGAGCATGCCAACTTCCAGACCAAGGACATGATAAAATGTAGGCAAGCGATTAGGTTTCAGAGGTGCTGCTCCGGAAATAGCCATACTTACTGGCTCTTCTGTAAGATTTCACATTTCTCATCAGTTCTGCATCTTGGACTTTCAACCAATTCTTCAATCATGCTGCATATCCATTATGACCAAAACCACTTTACTGATGAAGTATGCACAACATGCCAGGTTGATTTGTTTTTTTTTTGTTGTTGTTGTTTTTGTTTTTTTTGCATATGAGTCACAAAACTATTTGACATTTAATGTAATCCATCTGACTCATACAGTTTAAGTCCCTGTCATTTCGTCCTCATCCCAAAGTTGCAAGGCATACATGCAATTAGCATTGTTTGCTTGGATGAGTCCAAAGTGCACCATGGGCCACTGAACCTTTCAAGATTTAATTGGCTGCTGTTTGAACATGTTTTTCACCTGTTAATTAGAACACGCATCTCTAGAGAGGGAAAGCAACAACGCCAGAAAGCTTGGCAGATCTGCGTTAGTTAACCGCCTTGATGGCGATTTAGGAAGCAGCTCTAAATCTTCCCTAATCCTGTATTAAAGACTAAAATCAAGATCATTTTTAAATGAAGCAATCAAACCTGTACATTCTTCCAGAACAGCTCTTTAATAACTGTCATAATCTGGACAATAGAATAACTAGTAGTAGAACTGTCGTAGTAGTAGTAGTAGTAGTAGTAGTAGTTAGCTATCAACGTTGTCTTCATATACGATTTTTATTTATTTGCATTTAGCACCTATTTCTTACTGACACAATATTTTACCTATTAACTCACTCCATTTTAATCAACTTCAATAAACATTTCTGTTGGTATCGCATGTTCATCGCATTCTGTTGGTATCAGCAAAACAATAACATTACTGCCAGTAAACTGGTGGCATGATCATAGACTCCTAAGGCCCAACTACGGTACGCCCAACTGGCCCAATCACACAGAAAAGCCAATGCAGCACAAACCACTGAAAACAGTCAATCATGCTGAAGACATAGGAAAGGTATAAGAACACCCAGCAAAGAGTTCAAGGTTGGTGACCAGGGCTCCAATCTCCCCAGATTCCAATCTAATCAAGCATCCATGAGTTGTCCTGTACAAACAAGCCTAATCCATGGTGGCCCCAACTGCAACCCACAACAGCCAAAGGGTCCGCTGCTAACACTGGCATCAGACACCACAGCACACTGCGAGAATTCTTGTGGAGTCTTGCAATAAAAGGTCAGAGCTGCACCGGTGGAACAACCTTGTGGTTTTATTATACTGGCTGATTGTTGTATAAACATGTATTAGACCACAGTACATACATAGACTGTTTTAAGAATCTTTATCTACCTTGCAAAATATTCATTGAACAATATAAAACAAACGTAAAAAAAAAAAGCAGCCCACAACTGTCATTTTGTTGTACTTTAGTAGAATTGTGGAAATATGACCCTATTGAGTAGGAATGCTTTGACACAAATACTGGCATCGGTCTGAAAATGTGCTTATATTTGTGCTCGACACGAGCTGTTATAGGTCTAGTGTACACTGCTGTGGAAATGAACTGACAGCACAAAATGACAGCAATCTGGACATATTTCATTTTGCCAGTCCAAGCCAAGAAGACGAGAAAAACTGTTCTTGGTGACATTGGTAACTAAATCCAGCATTTTCCTTTGGACAAAAGCAACCATCATTACAACAAGGGCAAGAAAAAAAGTTTTAGACATTGGTAACTGGGCGAAACAGCAGTGAAACCATTCTTACCCAGTAACTTGTACTTGATGCTCAGCAACTGTACTATTGGTTGCTGACAATGATGGGTTATAATGCAATGGAAACAGCTGTATAGCATCATTATTTCAAAATGAAACAATCCACTCATCCCCACAGCAACCCTACTCCATCCAAGGTAACTAAAGCAGATACCCAATGCTACCTTCATTTAAAATCAACTACCTATACACTATATGGACAAAATGGACTATATGGACACTATATTTTGGACACTATAAACCTGCATTGACATTGTATCCAAATACATATACATCAATATGAAGTTGGTCCCCCTTTTGCAGCTATAACAGCTTCCACAAGATTTTAGAGTGTTTCAGGGGGATCCCGTGCCCGTTCATGAGGTCAGGCACTGATGTTGGACGAGAAGACCTGACTCGCAATCTCCGTTCCAGTTCATCCCAAACGTGCTCGATGGGGTTGAGGTCAGGGCTCTGTGCTGGGTCCAGTCAAGTTCTTCCACACCGAACCCATCAAATCATGTCTTTATAGTCCTTGCTTTGTGCAATGGGGCACAGTCATGTTGAAATAGAAAGGATCTTCCCAAAACTGTTGCCACAAAGTTGGAAGCATCAAGATTGCTCTTCACTGGGGATCAGGGGCCTGATGATTAAAACACCTGAATTCAGTAATTAACAGGTTTGGCAAAATAATTTTGTCCATATTGTGTATGTAATGTTACACGCAACAAACTTGGTTATTATGGAAACCAGGGGAAAATATGACATGTATCAAGATGCCCCTGGTTGATTTATACTAAGTAGGATGCTTTTTAACATTTTACCTTTTACCATTCTATATCAAAACTGCCACAGGTCAATTTTATATCCTACAGATGTTCTAGATGCCTGCACTAAGTGAATCACACAAACCCAACCCTGGTATCAGATCAGTAAAGTGAGCTCTATAATTCAGTTCCTCAGAAAAACATGATTCTATTGCTTTTCAAAAGCGTACAGTAAGTGCTTCCTGCCATTTCATTGTCTGTCATACGTTCAATCTCCAAAGTGCACACTGCCTTCAGCAGACAACTTCAATAAAAGGTAAACGATGTTTAGTGGGGATCCAATGAACTTCCACATTGCATCAAACGGGGAAAAACGGAGCATTAACCACTAGCACATCAGTTCTCCATCATGCACCTGTTCTTCATCTCCAGCAGAACAAAACCATGCAAAAGACAGCCTAAGGCACACATGAAACTAATTAGGAGATCACTATGGTGTGTTTCTGCTGACAGTGTGTTAACATAATTACTGTAGACCAACAACACACAGACACACGCTCTGTTAATAAACAAGTCGCTGCTAAATCATGATAGCATTTCCCTGATACTGTCAGACACTATTTAGAGCAATAACCAGCTTGAAAATGCTTCAGTTGCATTATGCACGCCCATAGATGATGAATGGACTGCTGGTCATTACGTCCAAAGGAAATGTGATGACAGCATATTAGCAGGCCTGTCACACGGCACAGCAACTACACAACCAAAGAACGTACGTAGTAAAAGCCTGATGAGCCACTTAAGTGAGCTGTATGCGAAAGACAAGACACTTTTTAATTGTCTCTAAACTATAAGAGAATTGGAGATGAATACATGCAGAAAACAGCTTTAAGTAAGAGACAAAACGCAAGTTTAGCCAACATTTGTTACTTACAACTTACATATGTGACCTCATCAGAACCTATTTTTGGATTGGAATAAATATGCAAAGTCTTTAAGAACCAGGAAAGATATTACCTTTCATACAATTCTACACAAAGTGACACTGCACAGAGACTGTGCTCCCACGACTGGAAGAGCGGCTGAGCTCAAACCTCAAATCGGGATCACACACACTTTTCCTTTCTATTTTCTTCTCTTCTGACCCTTTTCTTCTTTTATTTTTCTTTCATTTTACTTTTTTTCACTCGTTTTGCACTTTGCTTTTTCATTGTATTACTTTTACTTCCATTTTTGCATTCTTCCTTTTAACTTACCTTCTTAACTTTGCTTCATTTCCCTTTGTTTGTGTCCCCACGTCCTTCTTTTTTTTTCTTTTATTCTTTCTGTTCAGTTTTTCCCTTTTTCTTTTTGTTTTGTACTTTTAACTTCATTGTTTTCCTATGGTGGCTCAATCCGTTAAGGCTGTGGGTTACTGGGTTACTCATCGGAAGTTCGGGGGGGTCAAGCCTCAGCACTGCCAAGTTGTCACTATTGAGCCCTGGGGCAAGGCCCTTAAGCCCATCTGCTCCAGGTACATGTAACTGCCTGAACCCGTGCTCTGTGACCCCAGCTTCATAACTGGGATAATGCGAAAAAATTATTTCACTGTGGTACATGTGACAGATGACTGAATAATTATGGAGGAGCAGTGATGGCTCAGTGTGTTAAGGCTACTGATCCAAAGGTCGGAGGTTCGAGCCCCACCTCCGCTAGGTTGTCGCTGTTGGGCCCTTAACCCTGTATAATGGCTGACCCTGCACTCTGACCCCAGCCTACTAACAAGAAGACGGGAGAAGAATAAAATATTTCACTGTGCAATAATGTGTGTGTGATGAATAAAGGCTGAACTTTCTTTTCAGTCTTCCAATAACCTTCCCTGTGTTTACCTTCTGATCTTTGCTTTACTTCCCATCTGATTTCTTCTCTTTCTTTCGCTCATGTTTAATTTTTCCTTTCCTTCTTTCCATTCTCTTCCCTTTACTCTCTCTGGTTTTTCCTTTACTTATGTACCTCTACTTTACCTTCTTCTCCTCCCTTTTCCTTACCTTTCCTTGCCTCCTGTCTTCTTATCTTCCTATCCTTCCCCTCTTCCTTTTTATACTTCTCTTCCTTTTTTCTTTCTTCTTTCTTTCCTTTTAACTTCTCATCTTCATTTTTTGAAATTTCTCGCAATTATCTCAATCCTTCATCCTCATTCTTTCCATCTTTTACATACACCTTCTATAAAAATCCCTCATGGACCATTTTTTGAAAATTCAAGAAGTCCAGCATTCTAAAGGCTCTCCTGGAAGAACTCCTAAACGTAAAACCCTTTGTGTTGATGTACAGTACTGTAGACGGAATCACCAAAAAACATAATGAGTTCCTATGATTCTACAAGTGCACACTTGCAGAGCTAATTACAGTAAGCCGAGGCACCTGCACCAGTGGCCATGGTTTCACTTCCACCAGCTCTAGACAATTCCACCAGAAGCCTGAAGTCTACCCGGCATCTTGAGTGTTGTCATGGCCACGAAGGCCCAAACTGTCAGCTGTCCTTTATCGACCCGCCCATTTAACAGACAAGGAAATGAGAGAACAATAGCAACATGCATGCAGAGAAAAATGACAAGTACATTGTCGAACGAGGAGTGTTTCGAAGTGCCTGACTGAAAATGCTTCATTACTCTGTCTGAGCTCCTTATTTCCCAATACAGTAACCATTAGGGAGGAAAGCATAGTTCTGCATTAGAGGAGAGCAGGTGGGCGGAAATAATCAATGTTCTTTGAAAGAGATCTTGTTCGTAAGAGGTGGGCTTTTAATGTGGGTGTGGAAGCTGAAGACCGGGGGAGGGAAGCGAGTGTGAAGGATTCTGAACATCTTTTATTAGAAGATACGATTATGTAAACCCTACAGATTGGAGTTGTGCATCGTACACCCATCAACGAGATCACCTGAATACAAATGGTGCTCTGTCACAATTCACCAAATGTTCACCAGGTGTGTTCAAAATCTCAATCAATCTGCAGGCTTAAAGTTTACTATAGATGGGAACTGAACTCTCTCAGGAGGATTAAACACGGGTACACACTTGGAACAAGTGACCTCCAGAAACCCGGGCTCAGGATTAAAATGAGGACCGTTAAGCCACTACCTTTTTAAGTATTTACTCAGATTTAAATATACAGTGTTTAATAGATTACTATATGCATATAGATTTAGGGATAGATTTACTAAAGCAATTAGTGCCTAAACATGCAAATGAGGTGTGAGCTTCCTTTACAGTCCAATATACAGTACATATTCAGATATACAGTACACACAAATACACACAAATAAACACTGATCAGACATAGCATAACAGGTCAAAACATTACACACAGTAGGTTCCCCTTATGACGCCTGGGTAGCTCTGGACCCTCAGGGAATGACTCGGCAAGACCTCTGGGGGTGTGCTGTGCTGGCTGGCACCAGGACATTGGCAGCAGATCCTTTGGGTGCTGTTGGCTGTTAGGTGGGCCCTCCATGGATACGACATGTTTGTCTAGGCCTGGGAGTTTGGAGACCTGGGCCCTATGGCGCACTGGACGCTCTGGTGCCTTTTTCTTGTGGCCAGTATTGTCTTTTTTTTTTGGTTAACGGTGCTAATTTCTGTGGGATTGCACAAGATACGCTGTCTATGCCCACAATTCTCTCACAATTCTCTGTTTTATAGGTTCCTTTTGTAAAAATTATTTAAGGTCACGGAGCGGTCGTATAAGCATTTCACTGCATATCGTACTGTGTATGACTGTGTATGTGACAAATAAAATTTGAATTTGAATTTGAACCAGTTTATTAGGTATAGAATTGATAACTGATGTTAATCTGTTAATGTTATGGCTGATCAGTGTATACATAACATACATTAATACATACACTACATATGAAAGTCCTATACATTTATAATGTTATTGAATATTGAAATTAATCACAAAAGTAAAAAAAGAAGAAGAATAAGAGCATAAGACTATACCTTGTAAAAATGCCATCCACAATGCCAACTGATGCCTCACTGGCTGGCACAAAGGATCCTAGTTGGGCCATGATGGTGATAAGTGCCACCTGGCGAATATAAGAGCTCTTTCCCCCCATGTTGGGACCTGTGATGATCATGGCTCGCTTGCCCTCACCCTGAAAGAACGGTCATGACAATAAAACTGATTGGCTGTGAAGAAGGTGATAGCTGCACTGGTCAAGTCATTAATTTGATGTACTGGAACCACCAACACTATGCGATGTTAAAATCAAACACAACCACAGCATATGTGGAGTAAACAAATGCAGATGTTCATTATACAGGAACTGTAATCTTCTTTAAGGCCGATTTGGCGAGGATATTAAAAAGGACGAAAATAAAAACATGATCACTTATTTGAGAGAGGTCAGGTGTTGAAGATGAAGACAGACCACATGAATGTTAAAATATTTCCTGAAATAAGACATCGAGCTTGTGTGGCTAATACAGTGATACGGCAGATTGCAAAGAAAAGATGCTGTGTATGTGAGCGTGCATATGATTACATCATCTTAATTGGTTCCAGGAAATAACTGTAGTAGAATGAAAAAGACATAAAAGATTCAAAAGGAATAAAAAAGAATAACTATGCAAACAAATGTGCTTCTGAAGCCGTATGATCTAAAGCCTGTACATGTCCAGATGTGACTACATGTGTGTTTGTTCGTTAATGGGAATTCACTGCTACAGTATAAGACCACCACTTCCTAAGTGTTATTCAGCACAGCACACCCCCGTAGCTTTTAAGGACACCGTACACAGGCTCAGATTTTTTGTGCAAGTACAAGTTGTTTTAAATGTCTTCAATGGTTATTTTCTCGCCAGAGGATTCCTGGACATTTCTAGGTGTGTGGACTGATTCTATGGTTGACTGACAAATAAAAGCAAAAGTCAGTAATCATACACAGTAATTAAACAATAAAATTGATAATAATTCTAACAAAGGTGTTTAAATGTACAGTATACTGCAGTGGGTCTCAACCCTGGTCCTGGAGGCCTGCACACTGTAGTGTTTTCCCCTGATCTATTATATGTATCTATGAATCAGAAAACACTGATAATGAGCTGATTTAACTAATCAGGCGTGCTAGGATCTTAAAAAAACGTATGGAGGTAAACGTCCAGGACCATGTACTGGTCTACTATACATGATGGCGATGTCAAAAAGGAGAAATAGCTGTGTGGGAGAAAAAATAAAAATAAAGTCCAGTTATTTTGGAATGTCCAGATCCAGACAGATAAACCCCAAATAGGGAAGCAACAACGACAGAGAGGGCGAGAGAGAGGGAGATACCAGATACAGCATCAGTTGTGATAAATGTGGTGATAGTAGAATAGAAAGAATCTGAAAAACACAAAAGACTGAAAGCAGAGCCAAAGACAGTGTGTGGAAGGTTAATAATAAGGTTCTGTCACTGGAAATAAAACCCTTGTGACTACGACCCCTGAGCTGGGAGAGGAGCTCCAACGGAATACTTAAACAGCTTCAATCTCAGACCTGAACAGAGTTTCAACACTTGTCAGAATTCTCTACACTATATGCATGAAACCAGAAAAATTTAATATTAAAGGCAGTTATGAATTTGGTCACTTCCAGCTTATGATGTGGGGAAAAAAAAAAAAAAAAACGGGGAACATTTATTTTGAACTGCCTGCACAGGACAATACTCATATTTTTGGGTGTGGTAATATGAATAAATTTCGACCAGGTATTACTGTATTAGTACGTAATTACAATTACTATATTAGTACGTACAGTACAGTAATATGTGGTATTTTTCTTTTTGGCCTCATGTTTGAAAACACACCCACAAAATAGCCAGCTATATAAAATGTGATAATATAGTATAATAGTATGCGATAGGCTCGGACAAGATCACATTAGATAACAAACAAATATTTCCAAAAAAAATACTTTAGATTAAGAGATCAGAAGCGAAAGTGCACGAGTGAGAAGGAGAGTGTGCAAGAGAGAAAGTGTGCAAAAGGAGACAGAACAAGAGAAAGAAAGGACACAAGAGGGAGCGCTGAGAGCAAGGGAGAGAGAAAGAATGCAGGAGTGTAAGCAAGAATGAAAAATGAGAGGCAGAGAGTGATGGAGAGAAAAGAAAAACAGCACTTTGCACTCTGTGCGTATCTTTGTGTGTTTTAATTTGCTGCATCACAAAAGAACAGATTACCCTGCTGTAAAAAAACAAAACAACACCACACAGACTGCCTTCATATCCACCTCCTACCTGCCGTATCGAAATCCCTCGGTAATCGCTAAGCCCTGCAGTCCACAGACACATTTACAACTACAGGAAGCAAAGTTTCAAAGGCAGTTCTCCTCAAGCAGAGATCAATATTCCTTATAAATAATGATCTTTTTATTTCTGCTGTTAAAAGTGCGATTGCTGGCACTGTGGATCGATATCATTATAGATAGAAGGTGTTACAACTACTGTATAGATTACTCTGAGCGCTAAAGCATAAAGACAAATGTCCACAGATATGAAGACTATAATAACGCACCCCTGTGGTATCCGATATACTGTACAAGCAGTGACCGATTTATCAGTTACAGATACTGTATCTTTATTTGCACAGCAGTTCCATACATAAAAAAATAATAATAATAGAAAACGAGCAAAATATGAGCCGCAATAAGTAATTATATATAAAAACACCAATAAAAGTACTTAAAAACTGAAGAAAAAAACAAACAAACAAACAAACTCCCCTCTATGCATGGAGATCACAATAAGACCATGACTGAGCAGTTATTGTTTAGCGTGCATGCTCTGCACAGCACTAACACTTAAGCCCTGATTTACAAACATCACGAATAAATGGTTCTCATTTGCATGTGCATGGTTAGTGCAGGAACTGCAGGAGATTTACAAACATAATTGCACAAATGGCATCACATGTAAAGCAAGAGGAAAAACCGATAATTAAATGGGATTTTTGCGTGTACTAACTAATTCTGACCTCAGAGGGACTCACAAAGCAGTAAATACACTGGAAGTTGATGGAAAGTTTGACTCTCCATTTAAACGTTCCATCTTTCAGCTTCGAAACAGCTCACCTCGTCCTGAGATATTCTGAATTAAATATGGTTCAATACGCATGGCTGTTTCATGAAATCTTACCATTTAAATAAATACAAAGAGTGTTCAGGTCAAACCGGGACGTTTTTATGAGATTAACATCTTAAATATTTTTATTTCCTTTTATACAATAAGTCCTTGCTATACTACTGCACTTCTCCCAGCATTTCACTAGCGCTTGGATACCACAAAGGTATACTAAGTAGTTTTCTCAGTTCGCCCGAAGTCATGATCGGACATTCTGGAAATTCTGAAAAGCTCTTTCTTACTGCATTATTTATGTCCACTGGTAAGCCCATCAAGCTAAGATACATTAATGGCTATTGTGAAAAAAATGTTTTTAATTTATAATAATAACTGATAACCTCCCTTAATACACTAAAATACACTTAATACCTACATATAAAAAAATCGTCACCAAGTATTGTCACCAAGCATCAATGCAGGGGTCCCCTACACGCTAGAGAGTTAAACATGTGGCTCAACATTCCTGCTAAAGAGGTTTTGAGGAGTTAAAAGGGTTGAGGATTTATATCTATACATATACTGTACTAAAACTGTAAAGTTGGCGTGTCTGTACATTGAAGATATTTGAGAAAAAATTATTGTTGGGGACATAAGATGAGTACACATCAGTAGAACACATCAAGAAGGTTTTTGGAAATTTCTGTCTGTCTGTCTGTGTATGCATCAATTAAAAACTACTAAACAAATTTTAATAGGGTTTCCCAATGTGTATTTGGCCGAGCTCGAGGTAACATATACGCTATAGGAAGAGAAGATATGCTACTTTGAAATTTAAATGGAAAAAAACACATATATTAAAAAATCTACCTTGAAAAAAAATCATTAGTTCATCTATAAATTCAACAAATAGCGCTGTATGTTTTTTAATACACACTTATGATTGTGCTATTGAAATCTACGTAATAAACACGAACACCTTCATTCCGCGCACTTCACGTTAAAGTAAAAACTTTAGTACATTCCAAAATTCAACAAATGCCATTTTACTTTTTTTTCCTCTCATTGCAAGTGTGCAATTAAATTCCACACAAACAAAACTGCAGGCACATCAAGTACAATATAAACTTCAGACATTGTTGCAGTGATAAAATTACACACACTCTCTGTAATTTCTGCAAATGTTAATGCAAAGTTACTTCACTAGTAATATTACTGTATATTCACCGATCGGTCATAACATTGACAGCACTGAGAGGTAAAGTGAATAAAATTCATTATCTCCTTATAATGGCATCTGTCAAGGAGTGAGCAAGTGAACAGTCAGTTCTCAAAGTTTATGTGCTAGAAGCAGGAATAATGGGCAAGTGTAAGGGTCCGAGAGACTCGAAGAACGGGCACTGTGATGGCTAAAAAGCTGGAGTATCCAAAAGGGCAGGCGTGGCATGTTCCTGGTACACAGTGGTTAGTACCTACCAAAAATAGTCCTTGAAAGGACAATAGGTAAACATATGACAGCATCATATATGTCTGGTGACAGAGTCATTGGCATCCAAGGCTCATTATTCCACATGGAAAGCAAAGGGTAGCCTGTTTGAGCCGTACCCACAGAAGAACTACTATATCACAATTTGCTAAAAAAAAAAAAAAAAGTTTTTTTTTTTTCTGGCTCTGATTCGAGTCAGAAGACAGAGTGCATCACAGCTTGCTGTGTACAGTATGGAGATGGTTCGCCACAGACTGGTCAGAGTGCCCATGCTGACCCCTGTCCACTGCTGAAAGCATGTCAGAACTGGAGCATGAAGCAATGGAAGAATGTGGCTTGTTTTGATGGATCACGTGGATCATGTGGATGCCTGAGTGTGTGTGTGTGCATTTCCCTGAGCAATAGGTGGCTCCAGAATGCACTATTGGACCTGGCAAAGACAGTGTGAATCTCTGGGAAATGTTATTCTAAAAAAACCTACATCCTGACATTTATGTGGATGTTACTTTGACATGTAATACCGACCAAAATCGTTGCAGACCAAGAATAATTTAAGAATGGTTTGAGGAATTCAAGGTGTTGACCAGGCCCTCAAATTCCCCCAAGTCTCAATCTGATTGAGTATCTTTGGGATGTGCTAGACGACCAAGTCTGATCCGGAAATCATCCATCTTGAAACTTATAGCACTTAAAGGATCTGCTGCTAACACCTTGGTGCCAGAAACCACAATACAGTTTCAGAGGTCTTGTGCAGTCGATGACTTGAAGGTTCAGAGTTGTTGTGATGACACAAGAGGGACCTATACAATAGTAGGCGAGTATCTTTTTATGTACGTACAGTTTATAGTAGTGTAAACTGTATATTACAGTACTATAGCATATAAGATTATCAATTTCATTTATTATTGTAGGTCATTGATTATTATTATTATTATTATTGTCTTGTTGTTAAAGCCAGTCTCTTTTCACCTTTATGGTTTCTTGACATACTGACATACTTGGTTATACCTGCTTTGCTTATGATTTGGAATCCATTTGTTCAAATACCTTCCCAATATTTTAATCTGCCATAGAACCTCGAAGCATACAGATCTACCCTGAAGAGTTTTTTTTCCTTCCTGTATTTCTCCTACGGATATTACGGCAAAAAAAGTGTTTCATTTTCCATAGAACCTTGCTATTTGTGACGTCGTCAGAGGTCAGGTCTCCTTCTGATGACTCCTTTATGCAGATCATGTTTGTACAAGCAACACCAAAGAGTAGAACAGTGCAACATCACTCCTGTGTAAAATAAACCCTACTGCAAGGTAAGCTCCTTTTTAAATCTTAAGCTGCATCCATATTTTGGAGGTACCTGATAAAATAACTAATACTGTAGGTACAAACCATGCATACCTGAAGATCAGTGTCATTGGGCACATATTGATCCTGCTCTGCCATCAGCATGTTGATGACTGGATGTCTGCCTTCCCGAATCAGTATGTGGCCTTCCTGTTCCCGAACCTCTGGCCTGCATCCACACATTCAACACAACAGCATTACACACAGAGCAATGAGATTTCACCTGGCTTTACCTTAAGTGATTAAGGCACCACCAGCAGAACTCATTCTTATGTAACAAGACACACGAAAGAAACCGAGGCGTGTAGAACACTGGGCCTGTGTGATTTTCTAAATATATACATTCTGAAGTGTAGTGTAAGGAGAATCTTTAGCGCTTCGTGGAACAGGAGGAAGGGGGTGGCAGCGCCTAGCAGATGGGGGTGTAGTTGGCGTGAAACCGCAGCCTTCAAAGTCAAATCCACTCCCCCACACAGGCTGTGAGAAGCAGAGGGAGTTGGCTATGTACGCTCCGGAGGCGGGCTGGAGCCTGCTGCTGGCCACATAGAGCCCTCTGGGCCCCCCCCCCTATGCTTATGTAAGGAGTTTCAAACACCTCTCACAAAATACAAAAGACAAAAATCAAAAAGCCTCAATCCGAGAGGAACATGTGCTTTTTATGGCACCGGGAGCCGTAAGCCTAAATGTCTCAAAAATCTTGCTTATGTATCCAAACTTTTGACTGGTACTGTATTATAGGGTTTCATTGCATGATAAGTTTCGCTAATCTACCTCATTTTGAGGATCCGTTGTAATCATTTGTTGGGCTGCAATAATGTCAAGCAATTGAAACTCAAATGATGGCCATATTTCAGTCTCGGTGAAGATTACAGATAGACAATAAAGAAAATAAAAAAAATGCTGAGAGCAAACTTTCCCAGACAACATAAAAAAATGCAATAAAATCTAACATTACAATACAAGAGACTGTATTGCATAGAGACGCTTGACAACAACAAATCTAAAATATTAGACTTTGGAGATAAAATTATGGATGTGATGTCCTTGTAGTTTTTCTTTGGGTAAAAAAAATAAAAAACACAATAACTTTCACTTTCATCCATGGTTTATGCAATACATACTTGAAATATCTGTGCTGCCTGTGAAATTATAAAACTATTAGGCAATTAATATTTAAATGCCCATTACTACATATATGGGAGAATAAAAGAGGAGAGAAATGAGTGAAGCGTGATAAGCAAATATAAGTGTGGGAGGTGCCAGAATGAATTCCACACCTGCAATAATTGTTGTCTTTAGCAACCTGGGCCAATGAAAAGAGACAGTCGACAGTTGCTAGGTAACCCACCGCTTTCTTCAGGATGTAGTAATGCTCTCCAAATAGCCTACATTAAGAAAGATAATAAGATGAAGCAGCAATCAATGGTCAGGAGGTCTTTGCAGAGGCCAGATGCATGCTCAGTGATGGCTTTCAATGTTACTGCATCAACCCACAGGCACAAGAGCTTGTCTCTGTAATTAGGCAGCTCGTACACTAGGTTTACAGTAAAACCTGTTCAACAAGCCTACACTCAGAGTAAAAAAAAAAAAAAAAGGCTTGAATAAAGACAAGAAAAACTTTCACAAAATGTGACACGAGGGGTCACGATGCACGCACTGGAGGAAGTCGATCCACTCTCTGCCGCAGTCTATAACCAGCTGTTCACGCAGCCGCAACAGATGCTGATGTCTCTCCACGATGAAAGGAGAGTGGTAACGACCCACCACTTTCGTGCTATTGAGGCATGTAAAAAAATGAACGAGCTTGATTAGAGATATGGATATCGATGATAAAAGCATACGGCTCTACAGCATTGAATAATACAACCAACCCACCTGCTAATTTTGACCCAGTCTGGAGGGACAATCGAGGACATAGTGTTCTTCACCTCAATGAGGAACTGGGCAGAGCAGAGACCGGGAAAAGAAAAGAAAAAAAAAAAAAAAAAACACAAAGAGGTGCTTCATCTGTAAGAAGAAATCTGACAGTGTATCGCAATACTCAGTATTTCATTCTTAAAGCACGATTTCTATTTCCTGTCTTCATGTACTGTGACAGACCAAAGAACAGAGAGAGTAAAAAGATTAATGGCTCACATCACCTCTGTGCTTAAATACAAAAAGCAAAGGCAGTAAACAGGGACACGTCAGAGGATTAGAGCGGTAACATAACAAATGCTGACATTTCACTAAGCTCAATGCATAAATGTACTGTATGTGCATTAGTGCTGTAATTCGGTTATAATAAAATAATTTTTCTAAACATCCATATTTGAGACTTTGGTTTATGAGTTTTTATGGCATCTCATTTCCTTTGTACAGTACAATAACACCTTGCATAATTACTGTACCATCACAACCCCCAATCCCACGATCAGCCATAACATTAAAACCATTCTCAATTCCTATACTTTGCTACCAAAAACAGCTCCGACCCATTGAGGCATGACTCCACAAGACCGCTGGGGGGTGTGCTGTGGTGTCTTGCACCAGGACATTACCGTAGCAGAGGATCCTTCAAGTGCTACAAGTTGCAGAGGGAAGCCTCCATGGATCAGAGTTGTTTCTTCCAGCTGCTCAGTCATATTAAGATCTGGGGATTTGTAGTCAAGATCAACTACCTTGAACTCTGTCTGCTGAGCTCCATACACAGCAGGCTATGTGTTCAGATACCTGAATATTGTAACCAGCACTTACTTTTTCAGCAGTTTATGCTACATTGGATTTTCTGTGGGATTGGACTGGATGGACTGGCCATTTGTTCCACCCAGATATAAATGTGCCTTGAGTGCCTATGATCTAGTCATCATATATAAATATATGTCATTAGTCAAGAAAATTATCTATAATATTGACGCAACAATGCAGTAAATCTAAAAGATACAGATGTGGCCATTAAGAATGTGTGCTTTTTCCCGTGAAAGGCCGCAATTCGTCTCGCGCCGTGCCGCGGAATCCCACAAGCAACATTTAAGAATTAAAAAAAAAGTGTTGTGCGTCACTAAATGTCCGGGACTTTATCTAAAAGCCAAACCAAGTACAACGAAGAACTGTGTATAATTAGTTAGCCTAAAACAATATTGTTTCCAATGCTGAAGAAAAAAATTTTTTTTCTTTTTACATTAGATCTTTCATGATGAATGTGTACACCAAAGGTTCTTCATATTATGTTCATATTAATGAAATGAGATGCCCAAAATCGTTCTTTAAAATTCATAATAAAAAGTTTGTTATATATTTTTTGTAATGTCTTAACAGGGACAAAACAATGAAAGACATCGCAAGGGAAGGGAGGGGTGTTACCAGGGCGTGCAACTCCAGGTACTTCGGTTTCATCCCACAGTCCAATGACATGTTGATTAGGTTAATTGCAATTCCCAAATTGTCCACAGCGTGTGTGTGTGTGTGTGTGTGTGTGTGTGTGTGTGTGTGCACGTGTGTGCGCATGCGTGTGTCCACCCTGTGTATCCTGCCTCTTGCCCTATGCTTCCTGGAATAGGCTCCAGGCCCTCACGACCCTGTATATAGGATAAAGCGAGATAGATGTTTGAATAAGTAAATAAGGTTCTGTCTTAATGCGACTTAGCCTAGTGTATGTTCTGTAAATGCTAAGGGAAAACTTTTAGTGACCTTGTAGCCCAGAAATAGATGTTTAAACATTTTAAGCACAAAGCATCGCTGCAGGGGGGTTATGCATGTACCAGACAGGGCAGCTCTTACTGCTAATCACCATGCAGTGCTTCAGCAGTACACTGTGGTATAATTCATGTAAGCACAGCTTTCCTCCCAACTCAGGAGACTGATTGCTACATTAAAATATGAGACCTTTCTCTGAAGCACTGCTGCCTGCTTGATGTGTGGAGGTCTGATGCGGACGCCAAACAGGACTGAAGTGTTAATAAGGGGAATACAGTACAGTAAGGAATAGGCAGTGTTAGCACACACTGCAGGAGAAGGAAAACCTCATCACTTGGGCAAGAGTTTGGAGTGAAATGAACAGATGGAGAAGCAGGCCTGGGACTGCACACAAACTGTGAGATTTTGGAGATTGCCCTTTTGCCATGCACACTCTGGCAGAGCACCATGCTGAAACAGTGTTACTGTATGGAACCATGTTTAAGTAAGAGGTGAGATGCCCTGCTTTACAGTGAAGAGAGTAAAACAGTATAACAAATAAAGTGACTGGTCTGAGCCAAGTTTAAAATATGAACCAATCAGACTTTTAGATCATTACAAATTAGAGCATTACAAATTAGAGCATTACCCCATAATGTCACCAAAACATAATTGTATGCTTTAACCATGCAAATGTTATGACTATCCGCCAACTACAGAATTATTGGCACCCTTCGACAACTGTTGTACAAAATCAACAGTGAGACAGTGATTACATTTTGGATAAGACAATTTGAGACACTACTTACATTTTCCCAAATAATCACTTATAAGAAAAGAATGCTTCATGTGTAGGTGGTTTCTCCAATCTTTCCTTTTTCCCCCCCTGATTTCTTGCTTGATTTTCTCCGTAATTTAGTCATGCACACCTGTCTCTCTGTTTCGGGACTGACCATCACATGCTTTCTGTAAAACTTTTTAAATGGCAGATCAAGCAACTTTGGAGTTGTCGTAACACCTTGAGGAAAGTGCTATCTGGCCCTTTTCACATGCCTGTGCTCTCAGGCATTCATGACTGGCTAGTGATGTGAGAGAGAGTATGAGTAAGCTGTCCTTGCCCACCAAGGGAGCAAGGCCTAGCTGGACTCCCAACTACGGATGGCTATAGCATCACCCAGGAATTTAACTCTAAATTTAAATCTCAGGTGGGTTGGGTGAACTCATCTCTGCCTTTTTTTAAATTAGCTTCACTAACAACTGTTTAGTGCCAATCCTGTGAGTTCTGTGATTTCAGCAGGAAATGCTCTTACTTTAATTAATTATTAAACATAGCTGTGATTTCTACTGTAAATCTTATAGGATATGACTTCACCAGACGTTGAAGTGATCAACAAGATTTTTTCTGACCATATTTTTAACAGCACAATGAACGGTTTTAATTATGTGTTCAAGGCTTCTTAACCAAGGGTTACTGATTGGAAGGTCGGGGGTTCAAGCCCTGACAGCACCAAGCTGCTATTGTTGAGCCCTTGAACAAGGCCCTTTCCCCCATGATGCTAGTTGACCCGGCGCTCTGACCCCACTTTTCTAACGGAGATATGCGAAAAAAAAATATTTCACTGTGCTGTAAAGTACACATAACAAATAGTTGTATCTTGATCTTAAAATCTAAACAAGCATATCATCATTAAGCACAATTGTATTACTGAAAATTATATGTCAAGGAGTGTAATGTTTCTCAGAGAGAGGATGTATCAGTAAGGAAGGACAGGATGCCAAAGAAGAACTAAAAAAAAAAATCACAGTTTCAGAGCTGCACTTTTTATCTGCCTTACACAAATGGACTCAACTGGGAGAAACCCAGAAAACTTTGCTTCTGCAATTACAAGACACCAGATATTAACATGAACAAACCATGTACTGTTGCTCGCAGCACCTGCTGCTCTGGTTTGTTTTACTTTCAAAATATAACGACTATCCTGTATGCTGCCTTTTGATGAAAATCAGTAGTGAGAAGCTCCTGTTGGTTGTTTTACTGTAGCTTACCATTTGCTAGAAAGCTCTCTGGTTTTTAATCAATGAAATCCCTGAGCTATTCCCCCCTCTCATTAACATTCATATTTATGTGAATACAGTTTAATGTGATTTAACAGAGGACTTTCTGAATCTTTGCCAGTGTTTTAATATTTTTTTATTCAATGTGTACTGTAATTTTCCCTGCTCTTGCTAGAGGTCAACCTTTGGATATTGTGTGTTCACTAGGTGGGAACACTCTCCACTCCTTAGGGATCAATTCATGGCTGACCCTATGCTCCGACTCCAACTTCCATGCATCCAGAAGCAAAGAAAAGGATCTCACTGTACTGTAATGTACACGTGGCAAATAAAGGCTTTCTTACTTCTGACCTCTGGGCATCTGCTATCACAGATCATAAAGTCAGACAGAAATCTAATACAGTGAAGACACTTTCAGAAGCTTTTTTCAAAATTTGCCTTCCGGCCTTAATGAAGCTATTTGCATTATCCTTTCTTCCTCTCTACTGTGACTTTCGCTTCTGTGCCTGCACCACAGTTTAGGCTTGATCTCAATCATATAAAACTGATCGCTGTACCAGCATACATCCAAACTATGAAAGTAAACGATAGTAAAAAAAAAGTCTTAAACAACCCAGAACACGTTTTATATTCGTTTCCGTCCAAAGTAGCAACATTTAGATTAGAAGACAGCTTGGTACACTCTCTTGGCATTCTCTTATTAGATTCATGAGGTAGTCATCTGAAATGGATTTCAGTTCCCATGTGTGCTTTGTCAAGAGTTCATTTGGGACATCTGTTGCCTTCTTAACCGAGTCAATAGCCCTCTACTTGCGCTACTACAACTATTGCACAAATCCAGATTATAGCAAGAAACACTCCGTTCAGTAAAGAAAAAAGACAGTCTATCATTACTTTAAGAAATGAGAAAAATCGCAAAAACTTCTCAAAAAAAAAAAAAAAAGTATCCCCAAGTGCAGTCCCAAAACTATCAAACACTATGATGGAACTGGCTTTTAAGAGGAATAAGTAGCCAGCAAGTAGCCCAAGGACCAAGAGCTGCAGAGGATAAGTTTATTAGAATGACCAGAATCAGACACCGCTAATTTATAGCACCTTATATTAGAGCCCATATAAATGCTTCTCTGACTTCAAGCGACAGGACATGTTTCTACATCCACTGTTCAGTGGAGTCCAGTAAGTCCAGACCTTCATGGTCAAATTTCAACAAAGAGACCATTACTTCAGAAGAACAAGGAGAAGAGACATACTTGGGCCAAAAAACACAAGGAATGTACATTGGATCAGTGGAAACCTCTCCTTCGATCTGATTGGTCTAAATTTTTAATGGTTTATGGTTCTAGCCGAGTTGTCTTTAAAAGACACAGAGATGGTGAACAGACGGTTCCAACTGTGCAGCATGGAGGAGAAGTTGTGATAGTGTGGGGGTGCTTTGTTGGTGACTTAGTCAAAAGCTGGCTACCCCAGCATTTTGTAGTGACGTTCCATCCAATCTGGTTTGCTTTGGTGGGAACATCCTTTGTTTTCCAACAGGACAAGAACCCCAAACACATCTGTAGGTTTTGTAAGAGCTGTTTGTCCAAGAAAGAAAGTGAGGAAGCGCTGAGAAATTGCATATGCACAGCTCGCTTAAGGTTCTGCCAGAGCATTTGAGGTGGGTTGAGGTCTGGAGAAGACCAAACATTCTTGAGGCATTAAGGCAGAACAACTCAATTTTAGTCTCATATGGCCATAGGACACTGCTCTAGAAGTTTTGTGCTTTGTTCAAATGCAGGTTTGCAAACCTCAGTCATGCTTCTGTATTCTATTTAGACAGAAGAGGCTTTCTCCTGGCAACCCTTCCAAACAAACCATGTTCTTCTAATGATGCTGTCATGCTCAGGGGATCCTGTAAATGTAGAGTGACATAACTCTTGCAATATTTTCCTTTTTTTTTTAGTCTAAGCATTTTATGGTCTGACCTGGGAGAGAATGTGAGCAGTTGAGGGTTAAGGGTCTTGCTCAAGGGCCCAACAGTGGTAATTGGAATAGTCCAATGCCTTAATCAACTACCCTCTGACCCCTACACAAACACATAATTAAAAGAGGGGGTACTAATTTCTGTGTTTGTTTGATATTTACCGTTTTGGAGCCGTTTTGTGGACAAGCCATCATGAAACTGATTTCATAAATTTCACCAACTAATATCTGATTGATTATTTATTAGATCCATCTGAACTGTGTTTTTGCTTGTGCTGTCCCTGAGCTGGTTCTTTACATTTTTCTTTTCTTGTAATAAAATTATACTTTGTTCAGTTATTGTCTTGATATTTTTTATATACAAAGATTGTTCATTTAAAATATTTTGCCAAAAAAGTTATTAATAATTTTTTTGTAAACCACCAACTGTCAGTACATTTTTCTCCGAAACCTGTTTCTTTTCTGTCAGGATATTCAGATACAACAAGTCTAGAAGTGTTTTTTCAACCTTGTTAGACACGTACAGAAAGAGGCTTGATGATGTTATTGTCTCTCATGAAGGCTTTCTTATTAAGTGTGGGATGTGCAGAACATTTTGAAACCAGTATTCTGCAGAAAGAGACAATAAAACTTTCTTTGAAAAGGTGTTAAGAAAAAAAAAAAAAACAGCAGACAGATGAAATGTCACTTATTGCATATTTGTTTATGTATTGTTGTTTTTTTATTATTCTTTTGTGTTAACATACTTACATTTTTGCCCATTTTACTGCATGTGTGTTCGTACACTGGTGGTGTTTAATTACCAGAAAAATAGGAAATGCAATATGCAACGAATGCAAATCTTGTACCTCTTGTCCAGACACGGTGACGTAATCCAGCGACGGGTTTCGCAGGACGATTCGTATTTCTCTGCGGTGGTTCATAATTTCGGAGAGAACAGCTTGAATTTCATCTTTTCTTTCCTTTATTACTGGAAAATCTGTCAGATCCTCAAAAAGTTCAGTTTTATTCCCAGTCCTGATGAAAAATAAATAACGAAAGAAATTCTTTTTTTTTTATAAGCAGGAATATTTTGTATGAATAAATCATTGTATTATTGTCAAACAGATTCATTACTAAAAACTTTTATAATTAATTCTTCAATAGTAATTAAATTATTAATTTGAATCTAATAAAATGCTATTGTTATAATAATAATTTTGCCTTTTTTGAACAATTACTAAATATTTATTTGTAATACACTGAAGCTTAATTATCATTGAATTCTCATATTAATATCCTGAAAAATAAAAATTCCTAGGGTTAGTTTAGTCTGAAACAGTTGTTGGTTATATTTGTCACGCAGTGTTCACGCACTTGGCAGCCTTTTCATTGAGCACTTTGAGGAAATTGTGGGTGAGGCTAAGGAGCTGGGGTGTTTCCAGGAGCAGGCTCTTTAAGAGGGCGGAGCTGAGCTGTGATTGGATGGCGGGTACGAGGGCCTGAAGTTCTGCGCTTAGGCGGGACAGAGTGCTGCTGATGAGGTAGAACTCCTGAGTGGAACACTAAAACGTACAGAGAACACAAAAGTGAAGGGAGAACAAATAATTTATTTTTAAGAATATTTTTTAATGCGTTTTTCCATACATGAGGTATTTACATATTTGACTCGAGCACAAAACAAATATAATACGCAGACCAGTGTTTTTTATTTGCTGTGTCAAGAACCAATTACAGCTTGAACTCTGCTGTTGTTTACAAACACGTAGCCTGTTTTCCCAAAGGTATTTTAGTTCAGTACAAGCCATCCCTACTTACTATTATTATTATGATGTTGATGATGATCATTGGGTGTCCAAAGCGTATCAGAGCTGGAAAACAAGTATGACTTCACGAGTACACTTTCACTACTAAATTCATGTATAGCGCTTCTCATCTAATTTTTTGTCATATCTAAAAAGGACCATAGTTTGTTCAGAGTTGAATGGCGCAGCAGAAACAGGCAGGTGAAGGCAGGTTAATGGGGGCAAACTTTCCTCATATCCACCTCCCAGCACTCACACAGCTCCAAATAATGTCTCTCTGTACACCATCCATTATGCCTCTTGTCATTATGCAAATAGGGCCATGTGAAAGAAACACACCATTGAGCACCTTCGCCTTAGCCCACCTGCCTCATTCTGGAAATGAATGCATCAGAGGAGAATTTCACAGAGAAAGAAATTACAGCTTTCTAATTACGGGCGCGGAACCTTTCACACACGATGGAAAGCTAAGAAGTTCGAGCTTCAGAAAAAGTATGAGACAGGTTTTTCAATCCGTTGAGCCTTCATAGGGAATTCAACAAAAGCTTAAATTCAACAATTGCATCCATTAATTATACCTTTCTTGTTAAGGATAAAATATTACATTGTTATTCTACACTTAATGTATACTGTATGTTTATTTTTTTCAGTAGGTAAAAATTATTGAGTAAATTCCCACCTGACTGCTGTACGAGTTAAATCCAATTCAATCTGTAAAGATTAATTACGTTAGGGAATAAGATGAAAACACTGACCTACTGCGGTCAGATGTTTTATTTTATACTTTGACAGATATTCAATAAACTTGGGTAACTTAAAATCTTGGAAAAAAATAAATCAAGTATGTATGCCATTTTGGACACCCAATGTAAAATCTGAATAATCTGGAGTGTCAAAAAGGCGCCAAAAATTCCAATCTAGTATAATATTAAATTAAACAGAAACTAGTGTATCTAATGTTGTAGTCTTCCGGCTTTTCCCATTCTCCAAAGATCCTCTATGATATTCCTTAGAGGACCAAATTGAAGAAACCTTCAGCTTCTATTGCTAGTGGTTGCTGAATTCCACTTTGTTTAGTTGTAGTATTCTACTTTCGTCCATCTTATGTCTAGCTTGTGGATTTTTATTTTTTTATTCATTCATTCATTGCATGTATATATATTTTTTTCACTCTCTTTGCTCTTGGAGCAGTCTCCAGCACAATAATTTCCTCCAGGCCTTTCGCATGGCAGATGAGAAACCTTCCCATGCGTCACCTATGCCCAAAATATGGCATCTAATATAATGTAATGTAATGTAAGTGTGAAGAGAATCTGAAGTACATTATTAAGAAGAAGGATTCCTTAAGGGTCCCTCAAAGGGCTTTCTGACAGTAAAACACAGTTTTGGGGTTTGTGGTGGAAATCTTGGAAAACTATAAGGACAAGTAATTCATTCACTGGTTAAGAGCAAAGTTACAAACGTTTATTGATACTTCTGCAGAAGGACCAGTCTCATACTGCAACCAATTGCAACACGACGAGAGGTGCTTTCTCTCCCCGCCGTTCCATTTATATACACACACACACACCTCAGCCACTATAATCTACACCCCGTACATTTTGTTCTCTCATACAACAAACTGATTCCCCTACCTGCCCCTGAACAGATGTCTTCACCTTATCACAGCAGCGGCCGCTAGGATCGGTCCATTCCTATCCTACCTTGTTCTACAGTGGTTACATATACAGTACATCGCATTTCTACAATCCAACAGGCCAGTGTAATGCCTCTACAGTCTATATAGGAAATTTTGAAAAAATTTAGATTTTTTTACAAACCGAATAGCCCTTAAGGTTCCATTTCTATGCAAGTCTAGCATTAAGGATGATTTTGTAGCAATATTCCTACAGGTATCTCAAATGTGTTTTTCTCTTTTGAGCCGGTTTGAACAATTTCAAAACATTGGTCAACATGGAGTGTTGCACAATGCACAAAAAAGGGAGGTCATGAAGGTAGAGAACCTGGGCCTGGCGATATGAAATGATGGTCTAGTTTATGCAACACTTCGTTCTGGCCACCGTGTACAGACCCCCAGGGCCATATGTCGATTTTCTTAAAGAGTTTGGACATCTGCTATCAGACCTATTGGTTAACTCTGACAAAGTGCTGATAGTAGGAGACTTTAACATTCATGTAGATGATGCTAACAACACTTCAGCACTCGCATTTATAGATTTGCTAAATTCCTTTGGGGTTAAACAAAATATAAATAGACCAACTCATCGCTTTAATCATACGCTAGATTTAATTATATCCCATGGTATAGATGTCTCTAATATAGACATTCTACCACAAAGTGATGACATCACAGATCATCATCTCTTAGTATATACTCTACCTGTAGAACAAATTAGCTGTGCCTCCCCACGTTATCAATTCAGTAGAAATATTAATCCGACTACTAAAGACAAATTCACAGGTAATCTGCCGGATCTGTCCCAATTTCTTATCAGACCCCTAAGTGCAGACGATCTAGATGAAGTGACTAGCAGCATGGGCACTATTTTTACCAGTACATTAGACACTGTTGCTCCCATCAGATTAAAAAAAGTCAGAGATAAAACACTTGCACCATGGTACAACAGTCATACTCGCGCCCTAAAGAGAGCAACCCGTAACCACGAGCGAAAATGGAGAAAAACTAAATTAGAAGTTTTTAGAATCGCGTATAAAGGTAGTATGTACAGCTATAGACGGGCTCTAAAAGCGGCTAGGGCCGAGCATCTGAGCCAACTCATAGCAAGAAACCAAAACAATCCCAGGTTCCTATTTAGTACAGTGGCTAGCCTAACAAACTCTAAGATACCTGCAGGGAGAATCCCATCACAGCTTAGAAGTGAAAACTTCATGAACTTCTTCAATGAAAAGATTGATAGTATCAGGAAGAAAATAATGGAAATTCAACCTCTAACATCTCATGATCCAGTCCAGTCTAAAGCTTCACAATTTGATTTTCAGAGCTTTACAGGTGTAGGACAGGAAGAGCTGTACAAACTTATCACCTCGGCTAAATCAACAACATGCTTGTTGGATCCAATCCCAACTAGACTTTTAAAAGAAGTGATAAGTATAGCCGGAGCGCCACTTCTAAATATTATCAACTCTTCATTATGTCTAGGTCATGTCCCTAAACCTTTCAAGTTGGCAGTTATTAAGCCTCTTCTTAAAAAATCTAATTTAGACCCAAATGATATAATAAATTACAGACCGATTTCAAACCTTCCGTTTATATCAAAGATATTAGAAAAGATAGTATCAGCCCAAATATGCACATTCTTGCAGGAAAACGATATCCTCGAGGAATTTCAGTCAGGTTTCAGGCCCCATCATAGTACAGAAACTGCACTAGTTAAAATTGCAAATGACTTGTTTTTAGCTTCAGACCAAGGCTGCATCTCAATTCTTGTCTTACTTGATCTTAGTGCTGCATTCGACACTATAGATCATGATATTCTAATAGATCGCTTACAAAATCACATTGGTATTCAGGGACAGGCGTTAAAATGGTTTAGATCCTACCTGTCTGATCGATTCCATTTTGTAGATCTGAATGGAGAACAGTCTGGTGTAATGCCAGTGAAATATGGGGTGCCACAAGGGTCAGTTTTAGGACCTCTGTTGTTCTCAGTATACATGCTTCCCTTGGGTAACATCATCAGAAGACATGGGATTAGTTTCCATTGTTATGCTGATGATACTCAGTTATACATTTCCACAAAACCAGATGAAATACCCAAATTGTCTAGACTAACTGAGTGTATTCAAGATATAAAAGACTGGATGACCGATAATTTTCTTCTACTAAATTCAGATAAGACAGAGATATTACTTATTGGCCCAAAAACCAGTACACACCAGCTCTCACAATTCAGCCTGCGTTTAGAAGGATGTTCTGTTACCACCAGCTCGACAGTGAAAGACCTGGGTGTGATATTAGACAGTAACTTATCCTTTGAAAATCATATCTCCAACATCACAAAAACAGCCTTTTTCCACCTTAGAAATATTGCCAAGCTTAGGAACCTTTTATCTGTATCTGATGCAGAAAAGCTGGTTCATGCATTCATGACCTCCAGACTGGACTACTGTAATGCATTACTGGGTGGCTGTCCTGCATCCTCAATTAACAAGCTACAGTTAGTCCAAAATGCAGCCGCCAGGGTTCTCACTAGATCCAGAAAATATGATCATATAACCCCAATATTATCATCCTTGCACTGGCTACCTGTTCAGTTTAGAATTAATTACAAAATAGCATTACTTACGTACAAGGCTCTAAACAGTCTAGCTCCCACATACCTAACCAGTCTTCTGATACGTTACAATCCAGGACGCTCCTTAAGATCAGAAAACTCCGGACTACTGGTAGTTCCCAGAATATCAAAATCTACAAAAGGAGGTAGGGCCTTTTCATATTTAGCTCCAAAACTTTGGAATAGCCTTCCTGACAGTGTTCGGGGCTCAGACACAGTTTCCCAATTTCAAAGTAGACTCAAGACGCATCTCTTTAATCTGGCATACACATAATTAATTTCTTTACCTGATACTCCAGTACATCTATCCTGAATGGCAACCACGCTAATTCTTTTCACCTGCTCTTTATTTTTCCACCCATCCCGAGGCATCTGGAGATCGTGCCAGCTTCAGTAGACAGAGGCCGACCCTGCTTTGACCCAGAGGCATCCAGAGAAGGACCAACTCCAGCTGGATTCTTCTTCATTTTGGTTTGGATCTACACATGCTGCTCCTGAGCTCCCAGTGATCCAGACCCCCATCTGCCCTCTGCACCTGCTGACTCATCCCTGTGCTGAACTGGACTTTGTGTTAATTTAAATTAACTTCTGTTTATGGAACTTTCATCTGCATAACACACATGATGTTATACAATTTCTGTTATCTGCTATCACCCAGATGAGGATGGGTTCCCTGTTGAGTCTGGTTCCTCTCAAGGTTTCTTCCTGTTGCCATCTCGGGGAGTTTTTCCTTGCCACTGTCGCCGTCACCCTTGGCTTGCTCATCAGGGACAATCTCATTATCTAGTCACATTTTTCTTACACATATATACATTTCCATAAGTCTTCTTTTCATTTCTGTGAAGCTGCTTTGAGACAATGACCATTGTTAAAAGCGCTATAGAAATAAAATTGAATTGAATTGAAATTGAATTTATTGCTTTGTTAAAACCGTTGTCTTGTTTTGATTTACTGTTGAATGTTTGGTTGTCTATAGTCTGCAACAGATAATCAAACAGTCTGGAAATCAGATCTACACTTTATGAAGGAAATTCAATTGGCCCTGCCGTGTGAGCAGAATCAAAAAACTGTCTTGATTTATTGCGGGCAATTTACTGGCAATGGTTGAAACTACTACAGTAGTTCCCCGACCTGGGAGCATGTACGCAAGTCGGATTCGTTCGCAAGTCTGATAAAGAGGGTCTTATACAGCTTTGACACAAATGTACATTCACTTACACACTGAAAGTATTGTATACATTTGTAAATTGCTATTTTTGTACGATATACTGTATGTGAGCTACTTCTGCAATTTGTTCACATCTACGAATGTTTTTGTGGCTCCGCATTCCATTCATATCTGCAGAAATTCGTAACTCGAATATTCATAAGTCGGGGACGTACTATACTGTTTTGGCCAGGAGGAACTTCCTGAAAATCATACCTTCTTATGATAAATGCTGCAGAGCCCTCTCTCCAGATCTGGTAGTCGAGTGAGAAGGGTCTGGATGGAAGGCAAGACGACAGATGAGGAAGACAGGATTTCTGCCACGGCTTCCTGACGTGAAAGGATCTCACTGAGAGACAAAAGAACAGACGAAAACATACAACAATATCTATTTGTTTTTGTCTACTTATCAGCCATTTCGGTTATGGGGTTAATATTCCAGTCGAATATGTACTGGGACTTCATTTACAATTCTACTGTAATTTGGTCCACAATGACCTATCTACAGTAATTTGTATTCTATAACACATCGTAAGATGTCCTGAGATTGTGCTGGAGAGTGCTAGATGCTGAGGACACTTACGATGCAGACTTTAGGGGTTGGCTGACCCACTTCTTTAACAGTCGCTTCCCAAACGGCGTGCGAGTATGATCCAGAACCCAAAGCAGACTGCCGCGCACTGTGCCTGTCGTCTGAGAGAAATAGGAGGAGGTCATTAAACAACAGCTCCAGAGGTTGGTATTAAAGAAGCACTTTAAATGATAGAAAATAGCGGTGCTAATTAAGTGAGTCATGCTGAGATGTGTTGGGGGGAAAACACACAACAGCGTATTCGGGATGCGTGTAGACATTACGTCACTCAGGAACACACACAAGAAATTGCTTACAGGAACAGAAAATAAGTGTGCAATCACAAATGTTGATGATGCTTTACCTGATTACAAAAGATCTCGAGGTTCTTCAAAGTCGTGGCACTCAATACCATGTGCTCCGTATCACTCAACAGCCTCTTAAATGAACTAGAACAAAGATTTGCAACCACCAGTTAATTATTTGTCTTAAAAGAGAACCCTGAACTAAGCAATGAACAGCAGCATGCAGCCAAGACAAACAGCACAGAACAAGGCTTTTATTTCCGGCTGCCATGAATGCTAATTAAGTGTCTTTCTGGGAATCTGAGGTCAGGGACCTGTTATTTCCTGTTAAAAAAAATGTCCTCAGCCAATCCTTAATTACAATGTGTATCAAGCAACTTTCCTGTCACGCTGACCTGCTCAACAAATTGTAAATCAGCAGCTTCCCCCTGCGGCATCAGTGGGAGGAAAATAAAGAAACGGTAGCACTTGTTTAGCCATAGGGTTTTAGGAGAACAGCTGTGAAGTATATCGACATACTGTATAAGGCTGGATAAAGAAGAAATTATATTCTAAGACATCATAAGATATTTATGTTTTTAAATAAATAAAGAATAACAATAATAATGATAATGCTTAATAATACTGTACTGTATATGTAGATGTATAATTGCGAGTATAAATAAACTAATGTGTTAATGAAATCACAAAAGATATATATACACCATACACTGAGGCAAATAAGTAACTAAATATATAACTCTATACTGTATAAAATGCTGAAAATGTAGGTTTTATGACATGCAGTATAAATTCTTGTGTGTATTTATATACAGGGGTTGGACAATGAAACTGACATGCCTGGTTTTAGACCACAATAATTCATTAGTAGGGTGTAGGGCCTCCTTTTGCGGCCAATACAGCATCAATTCGTCTTGGGAATGACAGATACAAGTCCTGCACCGTGGCCAGAGGGATTTGTGAGCCATTCTTCTTGCAGAATAGTGGCCAGGTCACTATGTGATGCTGGTGGAGGAAAAACATTTTCTGACTCGCTCCTCCAAAACACCCCAAAGTGGCTCAATAATATTTAGATCTGGTGACTGTGCAGGCCATGGGAGATGTTCAACTTCACTTTCATGTTCATCAAACCACTCTGTCACCAGGCTTGCTGTGTGTATTGGTGCATTATCATCCTGATAGACGACACAGCCTTCAGGATACAGTGTTTGAACCATTGGGTGTGCATGGTCCTCCAGAATGGTTCGGTAGTTCTTGGCAGTGACACGCCCATCTAGCACAAGTATTGGACGTTGGGAATGCCATGATATCACAGCCCAAACCATCACTGATTCACCCCCATGCTTCACTTTGCGCATGCAACAGTCTGTGTGGTACGCTTCTTTGGGGCTTCTCCACACCGTAACTCTCCCGAATGTGGGAAAGTCAGGGAAGGTGAACTCAACAGAGAACAATACAGGTTTCACATTGTCCACAGCTCAAGATTTTTGCTGCTGGCACCATTGAAACAGATGTTTGGCATTGGTACGAGTGACCAAAGGTTTGGCTATAGCAGCCTGGTCATGTACATTGCTTTGGTGGAAACAGGAGAGTTGAGGTGCACATTTAATTCTGCAGTGAGTTGGGCAGCTGTGGTTTTATGTTTTCTGGTTACAATCCGGGTTAGCAACCGGACATCCCTTTCAGACAGCTTATTCTTGTGTCCACAGTTACTCCTGTTGGAGGTGGTTTGTCTTGGTGGTGTGCTGACATTACCCTGGATACTAAGGCTCTTGATGCATCACAAAGACTTGCTCTTTGTGATTGGCCACCAGGCTGGTCAAATTTAGCCATGAAACCTCCATCACTAAATTGGCCAGTGTTTCTGTTTCATTGTCCAAACCCCCGGTATGTCATGTTTGAATATTTAAAAAAAAAAAAAAAAAACCACCTGCATCTCTGTTTCTACATTAAATTTCATTTCCGTGGTGCAATAAAATATTCAGAAAGAAACAAGACTGTCGTTCCGTTTCCTGGTCAAGATTAGCTTTAAACACACAATTTAATTCTGATTGCTGCATGTGGACACCTGTTGAGGAAATTATGTCGGAAAGCACAACAATTACGCAAAAAGCTTGTTAATGAAAAGAATCAACTTAAAAACAAAACTGACCTCTATAACAATCAATATAAAAAATCTATCACGGTGACGGTGAATTTAAATCAGTGCCCTTTGTTTAATCAATTGTGAGTGTGTTTGTGTGTGTGTGTGTGTGTGTGTGTGTGTGTGTGTGTGTGTGTGTGTGTGTGTGTGTGTGTGTGTGTGTGTGTGTCAGAAAGTAGCGTGAACGGGACTGAGGTACCTGCAACAGAGCAGCACTCTCTCCAGCTTGAATTCAGTCAGATACTGGATCACTGGCCCCAAACAGCAGATAATCTGACTCTCTAAGCTTAGATAGAATGGAGGAGAACCTGTGCAGAAACACAATAATATATTCTAAAAATCCCTGTTTCTGGGTTTTAGATGCAACTTTGATTTTCTAAGCTACAAAGATAAGGTTGTATTGCACTGGTGACTCCTAAGGTCATGGGATATAATCTTAATCATTTTTATCCTTATCAAAGCATTCAGTGATTCTGTGTGCTCTGGAGATGTGGGCGGGGCCATCTTCAATGAGACCACTCCCAACAGGAGTGGAGGTTCATGGTCCATCATAGCATAAAGGGAATGAGTCAGCAAAACTCTAATGATCTGCATTGACTACTTCCCTTTTCCATGACCAGTGGACACAGATCATGCAGTAAAGTGAGCACAGCCATGTGTTTCACCTTTTATCTGTCATCCTTCTGTAGGTGAAGGCGATCTTAAGAAACAGCCGAAGAGGTACATTATTATTACAGGATCAAGAAAATGCTCACAAGCTTACTACCTAGGATCCGAAGCAGGGCATCTACAGTATAATTAATGTATATTCTCAATTTAAAATGTCATGAAAATACATTTGCTCTGTGACCAAATTATAATCAATAAAATTCTATTCGCTTCAAGCTATAGTTTATCGGATTTGATCAAACAAATATAACTTTAGAAGGATGTCTTCCTACTTTAAAAAATAACTATTAAAGGCAAATATATACCGTAAAAACTCCACTTTATACCTTTTTTAAAAATAAAACTTAAACAAAATATTAGAACAAACAGAATATTAGGCATATGCGTACATCTGGTGTTGGTCTGCATGATGTGCAAAAAAACAGCAGGGAACAAGACAAGCAGGGGGAACAAAAAAAATAAATTCAGTGATGCATCACGATTCTTTTGTGTGACAATTCATGTATCGCCACACTGACTCCAAAATCTATTTTCTACAATTAGTTTTTAATTTATACTGTATATGTTTGCAAAACATTGCCATTGTTTTATGATCGTACAGGTGATGGGCTCCAAGTTGTACAAGCAGCATCCTGTGTGGCAGGAGATATTTATTTGCCAAGTTTGTCAAGTAAGTTTAAGTAATCAATTAATTAATTAAACTATTTAATCATATCATGTATCGTGATAATATTGTATCAGGAGGTGCCTGGTGATTCCATGCCCAATTTTTTTTTTTTTTAACAGTACTGTTAAAAATGACCCCGGTATCATTAGTTCCTGATGGTGAAGGGGGAAAAAAGCAAGTAGGAAGTAAGGGGGAAAAAAAGTAGGAAGAAATGTCAAAGAGCAAATCTAACAATTGGAAAGATCTATCTTTTGGAGACTCTGCGCTTCATAAAAAATGACGACCTCGGGCCATTTGTTAACGCATGTTTATTACAGGGTAGAAGCCATGCCAGAGAGAAAACAGGCACCACCAGAGAGTGCATCAGCACCGGTGACACAAAGAGGTAATGAGTCGTGTCTAGAGATGGAGAACAGCCCAACGTGAAGTGATTTAATCCCAGATTTGGCAGGGAGGACCAGACCGGTTCTTCCTACACGCCTCCAACCTAAAGACAGCAGCCATTGATCCGCCTGCCGCCTGTCCCTCCAAGAACGATTTTTCAATTACAGGACAAAACCCACACACTGACCCCATGTCAGGCTGACCAGATAACTCTACATTCAAAAGGCCATCTTGCCTGCCAGGTAGGATGGCTTGGAGGGGGCGGTCAGGTATCAGAGTGACATTGCAGACACACACCCACACATATAGAGAAAATAACAACAGACAATTACCCTTTTTCTGATCTTCCGCTGTCTGAGGAGTCACACTGCCATACAAGGTGCTGACAGTCGCCAGGGCAGTGGGATATTCAAACTGGGTGCTGTCTCGCTTCTCGATACGAATGCGATCGTCTGCCTGGACACTGTCATGAAAAGGTATAAAGAAATTTATAGTTAAATTTACAGCAAATCGGCTATCGAGGCCAAAGCCCTATTATAGTGCTGTGAGAAAATAGTTTTGACTTCTAGATTTTCAAATATATTTGAGGTAACCTAAGTAAATACACAATGCAGTTTTTAAATGATGATTTCATTTATTAAAGGGAAAAAAGATGTCCTACTTGGCCCTAGCCTAGCTTTAGGACCTGTATGACTTCCGATAATTGACAGAACTTTACCAGAAAATCCTGAAGAAGGATGTCCGGGTTATGCAGCAGGACAAAGATTCAAAATACACAACAAAAAATATTAAGATTTTGGAGTGGCCTAGTCAAAGTCCAGACTTAAATTTGTTTAATGCTGACTTAAATTTGAGATGCTGAGCCATGACCTTAAAGAGGCCTTACATGTTCGAAAACCCTCCAATGTGGCTGAATTAAAACAATTCTACAAAAAAGAGTGGGCAAGAATTCCTCCACAGTGATGTGAAAGACTCATTGCCAGTTATCGCAAATGCTTGATAGCAGTTGTTGCCACTAATGGTGGCACAACCAGTTATTAGGTTTAAAGGGGCAATTACTTTTTCACATAGAGCCAGGCAGGTTTGGACACCTTTTTTTCCCTCCATAATAAATAAATAAATCATCATTTAAAAACTGGATTTTGTATTTACTTGGATTATCTCTGTGTAATAATAAACTTAGTTTGATGATCCGAATCATTGAAGTGCGACAAATATGCAAAAAAATTTAATTCTTTCAAAAATCAGATCAACAAATCCTTTTTTCACATCACTGTGCATTAGACTTAATGTGAGGCTGAAAACAATCTTTTTTGCTGTGAAAAAAAGCTGTGTGGAACAGATTCTTAATGAATGAAAAGTAATTAGCACATATAATTAATTTTTAATCTTTTGTGATTGTTATATAATGAAATAAATTATATTAATGTCAGTGAAAACGGTGAAAAAACTGCTAATATTTCTCAGAAGCTGTAAATATGTATTATTATTAATTTTTATTTATTTAATTAATTAATTAATTTTAGTCAGTAAACATAATGACCATTAGCTTCCATAGAACTGACTTGGCTGAATTAATTTCTCAGAGGAAAACAGTGCGGTACACGTATGCGGATGCGAGCACACAGGCACATGCACTGCCATCATTCCATTCACTCCTGCCTGCCCTCCATTCAATAGGACCACAATTTCAAGGCTCCTCACTCTTTGTCATCTCTTTACAGTTGCCGGGGTAACCGTAGTGTGTACACACACGGTATGAAGAAATGCATATATCGCAAGCTACCTTAGTCCCCTCCCTCACTCCCTCCTGTCCAGTGATTTTTACTTGTCCATAAATAACAAATTGATGAAAACATGCATCACTACAAGCAACATCCTGGCACAGTGCGTGACTGTATTTTCCCTGGGCTCCAGCAAATGAGCACAGAGGGGAAGCTACACAATGACATATGACCTCAGTTCGTGCGAGCGAGCGAGAGGGAAAGAGAGAACGAAAGGCAGGAAGAGGCCCTTCAAAACCAGCAAGTAAAAATCAATTTACGATATGACATATCCATATCCTTGAGAACCCGCAAACATGGCTCTTTACAACTCTTTTGACTCTATAAAGCACAAAGCCTCAAATAGGTCTTTATTTATTAGTGCCATTCAAGAGGCTACAAGGTGACACTGACATTTCTAGCAGTAAGACCTGTGCTCCAAGACACAGCTGCCATCCCTCATCTACAGTATGCTTTCTTTATAAAGCATCCTTGAAGTCAAAAGTAAATGTCCACCAAATGTTTCATCAAAATCATAACCATACAAGCCTCTTCTGGACCCCACTTGTCTTTTTGACATAAAGTGCTAGCCAACATTTATTATCCCACTGAATATATACTGTAAGTCTAACTGGTGAAGGCCAAACAGATCTAGCTTTATTCATCAAAGTTCTATAGAAACAAGCATATATTTAAGCTCACAGTGATGTATGGGCGAAATTTCATTGAAAAAAAAAAAAAACACCACCCAGTGATTTGATCACAGTCAATTAATCAACTTTTGCTGCATGGACAAAAGCCTTGCCACTAGTTTCCTAATTTACATGTAATGTACATACAGTACAGCATGACATACAGTAGCAGACTTTACCCCCAAATACATTCAATACCTAAAACAGACCCAGGTGCTCTAAAAGTGATCCAATAAAAAACATTCAGCAGCCCACCGCAAGATACAAGAGTGAAGTAAAGAGCAAATCAAGTTTGAGTTTAAGGCTGCGCAAAAGTTTAAGGCAGATGTACTGAACTTACTGTCTTTATAAAAGATTTTGTAAAGTACAGTATGAATTAGCCATAACATGTTCTTGGTGCCAAAAAAGTGTCTCAACAAGGCAAAAACTTTTGATTTGAATAGGATCACTTTTCATTATACTTAATGCTTCTTATCACAAAATCCATGCTTTATTTTTTGTAAATATGCATATTAATATAATATTTTCATAAAAAGAAACACATTTGCTAAATACAATTTCATGGCCTTTATGTAGTGCCCGTAACCTGTTTGAATTCAAATCTTTCAATGATCTTAATTGTAATTCAGATGAAACTTGGCCATATTAGATTTCACATGAAAAGACATTAACCTGAAAAAGTGTATTATTCTAAAATGTAAAATTGTTAAGATGTTGCAACATGAAAATGGTTACAGACACTACAAATTTTTAGCTTTTTAATCTTTAAGCTAATTTTTTTGCAGGTAATATGCTTCTAGAAACTTACACCAATTCTGGTTATTTTTAATACTCAAAGAAATATGAATAATTAGCATTTTAAATTTACACACTTAATAAAAGAAAAGAAAAGAAAACATTTAAACAAATAAAATTCTCTCTCCAAAACGGCTGAAGTTCATAGTTTGAAATTTTTATGGAAGCCATGTGGCCCAAACTTCAGAAATAGCTTGTTTGGCACACAGAATTTCTGTGTTTTGGCCGAATGCTTTTAAAAATAGAAATTGTTTTTTCATCAATTTAATCAATTTTCCATCCTTTGCCTGCAAAAAAAAAGCTTTAATTCTTCGAGATCCAATTGCACGCACTTATTGAAGGCAAAACATCACTTCCTGAACTCCTTGTTCTTTTCTATGGTGAAATTAGTGCTTTATGACTTTGGCTGTATGTGGGGTCCTTTTGAATGTATTATATTATAATAGTTTATATTTATAAAACTTTTAACAGTTTCACTATATGAAAAGCTAGACCAAGTAGTGATGTGTAAAACATTTAAACATCAAAATCAAGTAGATAATATAATAATTTTTCAAATGCACAGTGATGGCTAGACTTACAGGTATCACCGTTACAGAGTGGAAACATTAGTAAAAAGCAAAGCAAGACAACAGAGCAACCCAACAGGTTTTCAACCTGAGAAACAGTCCATAACACCCTGGAATTAGGAAACGCTGTGAGTAACATTCTAAAAGAACGGACCATGATTAAAATTTAAATTCCTTAAAGGCCAAAAGAAATCAATTAAAAGCCAAAAACAGACTGCCTATATTAATATGCCAATTTTTTTAAGCCCATGGTGCGCTCATCCAAGACTCTGCATCCATATTAACAATTTCCTATAATTATACTAACACTAACTAACTAATTATAACACTATAATTATATTTTTGCATATAAAAACAAATCAAAACATTTAGAAAAGACATGTGAATGAAGTAAAATATGAAATAAACTGACGCAAACAAGTTTTAAATGGCTCCTGGACGTACGCACAACTTAGCCAGCGATCGGTTCAGCTAGGTTATGCTCGTTTCGCTTGTACATAGTGACGGAGAACAGATTAATTCTTTTTACATGTATTCATAAGGAAAAAAACGGAATCAGTGTACAACCAAATCAGTTCACGATGAATGACGAACACAACCAGAACAGGGAACAAATTACGCGAACAAAAGGTTCCACTGTACGTAAAAAAAATAATTTAAAAAAAGATTTAAACAGTACCATTAAACAAATCCTGTGGTAATTTGCAGTACTGGAAAGAGGGGAGAACAGCTGCCTGTCAAAACTCACGTTCAAAACGAATCACGGTAGCTCCCTCATCAAGAAAACTCATGTGCTAACGTTACGTCATCTTAAACAACACTTTGTCTCCTTTTTAGCTGCTTCTATTTTGTTCCGAACTGCCTCCACCTGTCTGCATTCTGTCTCGATTATTCATTTCCATTTATTAACGAGCGCACTGACAGACTTATGACTCACCTCACCATTTTGATCATGGATAAATGAGCTACAAAACTAACTAGCCTCTAAGACAAGGCTAAATCCCAAATACTTCTCTAAATCCTGAACTGCACACTATCTTTCCATTTTATGCTAACAGTTAGTTAGCTGAGGCAGAAAAAGTAGAGACATGAAGAGAAATTTATGAGATTTACAGGACTGTCGACAACCTAGCAAAAGCAAAGCCCCTAGAAATGAACGTAGCAAACAAAAAGAAACAAGTAACTAGCTACATGAAGAGCAATAATGCTATCCATGAAAAACTGATTTGAAGTTAATGAATGTTTTGGAACCCCATAACTACATATCACAACACAAAGCTAGAAAGGTTGTTTCTGCATCAGTGTTCCAATGTGTTCTAAAGGCTTATCACTTTCCCACAGAGCAGAAATGTTAGGAACAAGCATAGCAATGCAACAGAACAACGTTTACTATGCACAATGTGGAGAAAAGTCAGCAGGTGGCCTGTTTCGTGGGTTCCATGTTATAATAAATGTTCTTGGATCGTGCTCAACCGTAGGCTTATTGCACATTGTTTCGTGAGAAATTGAGCCTGTCGCCAAGTTTGGAAATAATTGACTCTGGATTGGCTCTGCATCTCCCAAGAGGAAATGAGATACAAATTGGTATGCATCACTCTGAAAAGCCTGAACGCTTGATGTTTCTTTATACTACTCGTCCTTCTTCAAATAAGGTCTCAAAAACCTTAAATCAAATTGAATGTAAAGGATAACGTAAAAAAAAAATAGATGCTAATTGTATATCCATTTTTAAATAGACAAGGTTAAGGCTGGAAAGTGGATCTACAGTGTCTTGCTAAAAAGACCACAACCTAAGACATCAAAAGAGTTAGAATAGATATGAATGAGCACAGTGTACATGATTTAAAAATTCTAATGATTCCTCTATTTATAAGTCATACAGTACCACTTTGTGTATAACTGCAGCTGCTATAAAGTGTATATGTGCAGCCCTTCTATGGAACATCAAAGTTGAGAAATGAATAAAAAACAAGCTTTCTAATCAGCCGAACCTCTTAATTATAAAAGGTGGGCATCACGACTATATCTTGCCCTCTGGTGAGAGATTAACTAAGCCAGTTTATGGTTGGACACATCCCTGAGGAAAAGCTGTGGCATCGCCCCAGTGGTAGAACAGCCTAGAAAAGCACAGTAAATTGTTACTATGCTTCTACCCTGAGGTGCACTTTGAGCCAATAAACAGTAACAAGCATGCACTGGGGTAAATAGTCGGCATTAACACCTAGGACACGGCAGCAACAATTCCCTTGAGGGTCTCATTATGCACACCACAGCAACCCCTAGGCAACTGTTGCTAGGGTGGGCACCTTTTCTACACATAGGTTGCTGTTGTAGGAGCTCAAAACACAGCACTCGCCAGTCAACCTACATGGATTCTTGTTTACATCAAGGTGCATGGCAAAGGGTTATTTGTGCAAACATTTTTTTTTTTTTTAACCCAGTTTTCTCCCTGGTATGGCCAATCTCCAACCAATACCCGATCACACAACACGAGTAAGTGAAGCACTATAGAAAGTCATTCCCATATTCTGGCAGTCGTACAATTTACACATTTTAAAAAGTATCAGAAAACCCAAATGCACAGTTTGATGTTTGTCCTGCTGGTGTGTGTTCCCCATTGGCACACACCAGCAGGACATAGAATTTCTTTTTCTTTTTTTTAAAATTGTTCATTGACCACTGCTGCGTTGCTGCACAAATCTATGCCACTTGAGTATTAAGGATTATTTGAGCGCAGATGGCATCATTCTCCCAGACAGATTTTAAAAAGGGTGGGTAAATAATATACTTGGGCAGCTGTCAATATGTGGGCATCAATGCATATATTATACATCTGAAGGAACACCTTACTAGTACTTGGTGTTCATGCCAGGAGTGGTACCCGGTGTGGTCTTCTGCTGCTGTAGCCTTTATGCCTTAGGCTCATACATGTGGTGCGTTCATCATACCTTGGTTTGGACGAGATGTTATTAGAGATACTGTTCCTTTTTTCTTTTTCTTTTTTTACCTCCGGCATCAACAAGGCATTTTCACTCACAGAACTGCTAATGACTGGATTTAGAAAAATCTTTCTATGCCATTCACTGTAAACCCTAGAGATGGTTTTGAGTGTAAATCCCAGTAGATGAGCACTTTTGGAAATCCTCAGACCAGCCTGTCTGGCACCAATTACCATGGCACATTCAGAGTCACTTAAAATAACATTTCCCTCCCCCCAATCTGATGCTCGGTTTCATCTTCAACATGTCTACATTCCTAAATGCATTGAGTTGCTGTCATGTGATTGGCCGATTAGATATTGGTGTTAAAGAAGCAGTTGGAACTGATGTTACTAATGTAATGGCCACCGAGTGTAAATTTTATTTAGCGCCATCGAATGTAAAATTATGTAATGCTAGCCAGTGCATTATTGTATAATGTTAGACAATGGAATGATGGTTACCACTGTAGGTTACCACAAGGCTAGTATGTGCAACACTAAATCAATATAAAGTATGAAATAATGATAAATTCAATGAAATGCTAGTGATAACAGCATAATGATCTTTAATCTACTATTATATAATACTAGTCAAGAATGCTAGCCAACATCAGGTAATTCTAACAAACACTATGCTAGTCTGCATATTGTATGATGCAAGTCAAAATACTGTACATCAACAAAGGATTGTGTAATGCTAGTCAACAGAATGCTTCTCATCATTGTGTAATAGTCAACATTCTAGTAAACAGTTCTAAACAAGATATTGTATAAATGTTAGACAATATGGGTACTGGCTGTCTAATCCCCATACTTCTTTCCATTTCACATTGAATGAAAATGTAACATTTTTTTTTCAATGTAAATGACTGTCAGCAAATAGCAGAAGGTCAGACACTCTCACATTTCAAAGCAGCTGCATAGACTAGACAGCTAATACTCGACAAGTCTTAGTTCCGGAGCAGCATAATTGTAGTGCCCTTTAAAGAGTGGATTCGGATGCAGAGATGCCTACGCACTCATTCGACCGATGCTGAAGTGAAAGAAGCAGAAACCTTGCCCTTCCCTCCACTTATGTCGTGGAAATGAGGTCATGGTGGAAAATATTCAAGTTATACATGATTCGCATCCAGGTACTGGAGTTGCTTAACATTTACAGACACTTGAAAAATAAGTTTAAATTGGAGCTGAGTCTGTCCGATGTGTAAATGGTTATAGAATGGCATGAAAAAGACTGAAAAAAAGTGACCATAAGGCAAAAAAAGAGACATAACGGAACGTTTTGAAACACCGGAGGGATACCATCTGTATCAGCTATATTTATTACGCATCTTCATATACAAAGTATTGTCTAAACTATCAAGTCAGGTCAAGTCTTCCAGTCTTTTTTCTTCTGAGTTTACAGTCCAGTGCAGAGAAAAACAGCTCTGAGACCAAATGGTATCCGGAATTCTCCTGGCGATTTAAATGCGCAGAGACAACACATTGTGTAAGGTTCATTACCTTAGGCGCGATTATGATTTTTGGCCACATGATGGCAGTGTGCGGGAAAGGGACAGATTTAATCAGGTGGATCGGTATGTTTTACGTTGTATATTCATGTCAAAGACGTACAAGATTCACTTTGTCAGACTTCAGAACAAATCGGACTTATGAACATGCTGCCAGAACGGAACTTGTTCGCAAGTCGGGGAATACAATTTCAGGTAAACATTTTCACCCTGCCAAAAATGAGGTCAGTGTTCTACTTTCTACACTATAGTTTATAATACAGAAAATAACATTAGAATTATTTCCCAAAACAGAACAAACTAATAGACTAAATAAAAAAATGTAAAAAAAAATCACATCAACCCTGACCAGGCATTTGAAAAGGATTAATAAGAGATGCTGTAAATGCATAACATGACTTCACATGCTCTCGTGTTTATTGTACGCTGTTATACTAATAATACACATGGAGCTGGCGTGACATGACAGGATGGGAAGCAACTAAAAGCCCAAAAGTGTGTGGAGTATTATTCCTTTTTATCCCACAGTAACTTACATACCATTACTATTTTACTTCACTAATGAATGACACATGACTCTTTAATGCTTTTGAATGTGTAGTAAAATACAACACTCTTGATGTGAAACACAACAGGAATATAAGCAGAATATAAGACATCAACCAGTACATATAGTACGTTCTTGGATCACCGTCAAGAATTTTTAGTTACTCAAGTATTAGTCTATACCAACAAAACCACAAGTCAGTGTTCAGTCAAGTTGCTGATTGTTAATGGAACCTGCCGACTCATGGGCATTACTCAAACAGCAATCATTCTTACTGTGAAACACCAGCATCATATTAATCGTACCATGAGTTGTTATGTTTTGCTTATTTTATTACTAACTAGTACAAAATACAGTACTGGTGCTGATTTTATTTAGTTTTTAAGGTTATTTATATAATACACCATAATAACATTAAAAAAAATATTCCAAATAAGCTACTTCAAGTTTATGCAATATGGAAGTGACCAAGCTAGCTTCCCTAAAAATGTCAAAGTGGTAACTTCAGCTGTTTTGAGAGATGATTTTATATGTACTCTGAAAATGGCTATTTTTCAATGTTATACCGTCTCGCTTCAAACAATAATAATTTAAAATACAAATTATTCATATTCCTTCATGAGTACTGAAATAAAATTGGTGTAATCTTCTAAAAGCATATGACCTGTAAAAATTGTAAAAAAAAAAAAATCTGTAGTGTTCGTAACCACGTTAAGGTCATGTTGCAATATCTTACCAATTTTGCATTTTAGAATAATACACTTTTTCAAATTGATGCCGTTTTATGTGAAATTTAATTTGGCCAAATTTCATCATGTCAATCAATATCATTGAAAGATTTGAATAAAAAAAAAAGTTAGGGACACTACATAAAAGGGCATGAGATTGGATTTATCAAATGTGTTTCTTTTGTTCTGATTAAAAATATAAATGTGTATGCATATTTACAAAAAAAAGAGCATGAATCGCATAGAAAAGAAGCATTAAGTATTATAAAAAATGGTGTGACATGATTCTATGTGAAACTTCACTTTTTCACCTTGGTGAGACGCTTTTTAACACCAATACCATGTTTTGGCCGTGACTACAAATGGCACCAGAGTATAAAACACACGCACAAACATCTACAGTATATACGTGTCACATCACTGTAGAAGTCAGAAAAAAACATTTTACTGTGTAATCTTTGTTCAGATCTGCAGATTCAACTGGCTTGTTTCATAACATGCAGCAATGTACACAGCGTGTACTGTACATTCCTGTTCTACTGATAGTATAATAAAAATAGAACGCAGCAACACAGTCTGGTAGAGTGTAGGAGAGGATTCACCCACATTTCTACTTGTGGATGGCAAATGTTGTGTTTTAATGTGTGAAATTTCTTTTAAAAAGTTGATATTTCTCTTTTGCTTTTTTTTTGAAAGTCAGGGTTATGGTGGGAAGGATCGAAAGCGAACGCCAGGAACATTGCGTTGTGGTATGATTATGGGATCACAGTGTTGCTCTGTTTTAGTCTATGTTAATTTAGTCAACTACTGTACATTTTTAATTATAACTGCAATAAATACAGACGTGCTTTTAACAGACATACGAGCTGCTTTAAAATTTTTCTATTTCTGTGCAATAAGAATAAGCGGATAACACGACTGAGATAAAGTGAAAGTTTAACATTAAATCTCTATACAGTACATGTCACAGCCCAAAACAATATGGTTTGAAATTAAAGCTTTAAAAACACTTTTTCAAAATCTTTTTTTCAAAATCAAAATCTTTACCCAGCAGTCACTCTTCACCATGTACTGTACAGTAACTGCATGGATAAGCATGTAACCTTTGTTTTAAATGGAAATCCACAGCATTCCTCTAGCAACTGGAGAGGGGACAACTTATCGGTCGAGCAATATCATTCTAATATCATCTAACATACTAGGAAACTACAGACCAAACTGTAGTTTAGTCAATCTAACTATCCGGTGTATATACATGCATGAGACTAATTGTGCGGCCTTTGATGTTTTAGTGTTTCTTTACTTCACAAAACTTTTTTCTTAAAAGAATACCAATTAACAAAGTTTAATAATAGATAAATAATTGCCAAGTCATTTCATTATTAATTGTTATCTGCTGTGGCATATGCAATGTCACTTAGGCTACTTATTTAGAGTTTAAACATAAGTGATGGAAAATAATGTAAACAGTTACAACAGAGAAAACTGTCTGACCAAAGTACACCCCAAAGCTTTGCAGCTGCTTCTAGGAAAAAGTATTTAACATAAGACAAGCAGAAATGAATTCTGGTGCATAGAAATGTTTTTCTTTTATATAGAAATGTAGTACCTTTGCTCATGCCATTTTTACAGTATATGTGCCTAGGACTTGCACAGGACTGTAAATAAAACAGCTGTTAGCTTTTACTGAGTGTGATGGAGAATATGAGTTCTTTTGGTAACTTTTGTCAAACTGACTCCTTTCTCTTTTTATTAGTTTTTTATTTTTTCCATCTGAAAACATCAATAGAATGGACCAGATAAGGTAACGTAGTAATTAGTTGATGTTGGCCACATACTGTACATCAGTCAGCCATAGCATAATATTAAGCCCAATATTGTGTGGAATCCTCTCGGACATGACTCCACAAGTCATGGGGGAGCGCTCGGGTGTCTGGCACCGTGATGTTGATGGCAGATCCTTTGGGTGCTGTGGGTTGCAACTGGGGCATATCCATGGATCAGGTTTATTTGTCCAACACATTCCATGAATGCTCGAATGGATCAAAAACTTTTTTGGAGATTGAACTTTTTTTCCTGTTCAAATACCTTTCTATTGTGGCCTGCAATAACTTTGTTCAGCAATTTGAGTGAATTGTGGGACTGGCACAGACATACTGCCCTTTGGTCACCACAGTCATAGATGAGCCTTGGGTGCCGTCACCAGTACATACATGTATACTGGTATATAACAGATCATCAGTGCTATTCAATTCACAGTGGTGTTCGATTATACAGTACACTGATCAGCCACAAGACTAACATTCATTAGTTTAGCTAGTTTACCTATGTTTTACATTCATATTTTTTTTACACATGTTTATCATGTCTGCATTATTACGCATGTGCAAAACCATTCGAAATTTCCAAACATAACTTCAAAATTAATAAATAAATAACTTTACAGAAGAATATTTGCATGCCAGCAAAGAAAGCAATATATTTCATGTACAACCAGTTTTCAGATGGAAAAAATAAACTAATAAAAAGAGAAAGGAGCCAGTTTGACAAAAGTTACCAAAAGAACTCATATTCTCCATCACACTCAGTAAAAGCTAACAGCTGTTTTATTTACAGTCCTGTGCAAGTCCTAGGCACATATACTGTAAAAATTGCATGAGCAAAAGGTACTACATTTCTATATAAAAGAAACCTATGAAGAGCACTGAAGAAGTCAATATCTAGTGTAAAAACTCATTGCTTGAAAAATAATCAGTAATGTTAAGTACACACTTGTGCAATTTTAGAAGTAAAACCGCTGGAGCATGGTAGAGAAATTGCCTTCCAGGTTCTTCTGGCAACTTTCTAATAATGTTATTAATGTTAAACTTTTTTTTTATTATTATTTATATTTGGAAATATGAAAAATTTTGGAACATACTAATGCAGTCACAATAAACATGTATAACAATATGTGCAAAAGATATGTTTTTTTTTTTTTATTATTATTCTTTTAAAGGAACATTTCCACACAACATTTAACATATACAACATTTAGAAACCCATGAAATCCCATTGCATCCCAAGAAAGCTCCTGACTTTGCATACATGTACGCGTAAACAGATTAATTAATGTGATCTTTGAAATATCCGCTTCAAATCACATAAATGTCACGTTTCTTTTGTGTTTGAGGATTACTGTGTTTAATTTGAATAGTTTACTAATTTAGATTCCACCCATGAATTTATAAAAAAAAAATTCCCAAAAGTCAGTTGTTTCACACTAATGATCAAAGTCTTTTACTGTTTAGATGTCATTAAGTACGTTTCAGCTCTCTGTAGGGTTTGCCTTATATAGAGTTTTGTGGGCGTCACTAAATTCAAGCAGAAACTACTTAAATAAACGGGTTTGGCCGAAAAAAAATATTTACACATAATTTTGCATAAACAAAACAACAGACACGAAGGGAAGCAGCAGCACACTAAGCAGTGTAATCATCTATCCAGCACAAGTTAAGGTCCCTGAAAATTGCTTTTTCCCCCACTCACACAGTTCTCACCAAGTGTATTTGAAAATAAATAAAACAAACAAACAAACACCAATTTCAATTCCTGGATTACATGCTATGGTAAATTTACTTCTGTTTTGGGTAAATAATTGTATTTGTTGGAAAAATAAATTTGCATTAGTCTGCCACGATCCTCTCCACCACATATTTACTTGGCGCCAAGTGGATTTTACCACACATACACACACAATGAATAATTGGATTATGGAGAGAAGATATTTTATCCTGTTTTAATCAATAGCAGGCGAGGTGAGGAGGGTTTCATCTGTTTCTGATTAAGAAATTTGGACAGAACATGATTTTTTCTTTCTTAACCCTCCCTAGTATTGACAAATCCGCCACTGCTCAGATAAATGTATTGAAATATAAACGATCTACAGAATGTTGAAGAGCATAGCTTAAACATTTAAATATTGGTGCAAACCAAAGTTAAACAATGATCAACATTAATGGTATCATGCTATAGACACGAGAAAGCTGGCATGTTTGCTCATTGCAATACAGATAAAGGGGTTTATGGAGACAGAGCAATATGACTGTGTGAACAGAAGGTTAAACAGGAAGAAAAAAAAAGAGTAAATCTTTCAGTACTCAGTTACAGCTTGAGCAAATAGTAATCATGAACAATGATGTAATCACATACTGACAATATTAATTATATACAGTATCTACATTATTACCAGACAAAAAGGGGTCTCTTGAGATGGCTTCGTGGCCTGTACTGGGAATCCAGACATAAATACAAACTGGATGGCATACGCACAGCTGCATGCACACGTAAATCATTAGGGATGGGAATCAACATAGACCTCGCGATACACCTACAGTAGGTGCCGATTTGATTTGCATTGCGATTCCGCAAATATTACAATTTTCTAAATATCCAAATTTTATTTTTTGTTACAATTCTAAACTAAAAATAATTATAACTAAATGTGCCTGCAACCTCATTCGAATGGAATTGCACAGTGTGTTTTTAAAAAAATGTGGAATTAATTAAAAAGTTTTACATTATACCGTGCGAGATCGCGTGTATTAAGTAGTTTTCAAAATCTGTGAAAATCCCTTTAAAATTCGTTCAGTAGTTTTTACGTGAAGCGTGCACAAACAGACAAAAAAAAAAAAATGACAGAACCTTGGTGTGTTCTGTTACTCATCTTAAGTCCCCCCAGCATATTTTTCAGCATATGTCCAGACAGGCCAACTTTACAGTTTCATTATATAGAAGATCTGCTTCTGTGTTTTTACTAATAGCTTAGAGTGCACCACCTGTAGGATTATTGAAGAATGGCAACATTTTACCACCGCAAATGCAAACATACATACAAGAGAAGTTTATTTTAATTTTAGAGTCATTGTGGTGATACATGGATTGCCAAACAAAAGCAATCACAATACATCAATTTTCCTTATCTCTACAAAACATCACACACGTGTATGTAGTTTTACCTTAAACTGTTGCAACGCACCTGAAAGCACGCACGTACAGTACCTACAGTAGGATGTTTTTGTTTACTATGGCATTACTATTCCTTTAACTGATACCAAGAGACCCAATCCTGTTCCAGCATGACAATTCCTCTGTGGTCCCAGGGTGGAAGTGGAAGAACAACCGCACTGAACAACTCCGTAATGAATCGGACCACTGGCTGCACCTCATCCCTCATTCCCTGACATCAGTGCGTGACCTCTTGTGGCTGAATAAACACAAATCCTTCAACCATGCTCTGAAGTCTAGTGAAAAACCCTCTTAGAAAAATGTAATTATTATTTGAAAGAGCAAATGGGTGCTAAAAAATCTGTAATGGGACACTTAAAACATGCATGTGTGTATGATGTCCACACACTTTTGCCCATACAGTGTACATCTACACACTTAATAATGGGGGCAATTAAGCACGGACCCTTGAGCTGCGAGGTCAACATGTACATTAATTATGTTCACGAAAAAAACTTTTTTTATAGCGTTAAGCATATTATGCAATTTCTATATAAATAACAATTTCATTTTTGTATATTATAAAATACCAAATCTTCCACAGCAAGCTCTTATTACACAGAAAATGCTACCTAAAAATCATAAATAGACTGAACTGCAACGGATCTCAATTATCATTTCAAACTAAATCAAACACATACAGCAGACAGTAATTAACTGGTTCATTTAAGGTTCAACAAGATGCTTCAAAATGTGACTGGATCAACAAATTGACTCTCAGCACAGCAAGGAAATGAAAAGCATTGCCTGTTCCTAGTCATTTACTGACCTCTACTGGTGAATGACAGATACTGCACATCTGAGACCAAACTAACAATTATGAGATGAGGCATGTACGCAAGTGTACTTTGTGACATGCACACACATGCAACAAGCTTCCTAAAGAAATATTAATACTTATAATAATTATGATCATTTCTGTGCTTTATGTTGATTATGTAGATTTTCAATATTAGTATGAATAAAGCTGTCCTAAATGATGCACCAGTACCATCCCGAAAAATTATTTTTTGTACTCATTGATACTGATTTTAACTAAAACTGCCCATTTTCTCAGTAATTTTCAGTCATTTAAAATAAATGGTCTGTATATTTTTAAACACAAGTTCATTGAAAGCAAATAAAGAGAAAAAAGATTCAATGAGTGTTAAATCAAGTTAATTAGAAGAAATATTATTATTGTGTAACCTCATTGTTTGATGTTAAAAGTGGTTTTATTTTTCACTGTTCACATATTCACATTTTGAATTTCATACTTACCAAAAATAAATAAATAAAATAAAATAAGTCAAGCAGCATATATTCAGTTAGGTTTACTGTGTTCACCAATTCAGTTTCAGATATTCAGAAAATTGGGGGCAAATTCAAAACATTTATACTTTCACCTGAATTTTCCAAACTGAATTTGAATATCTAAAACTGCACTAAGGGACATATTCCAGCATTTAACTATAGTGCTTGGACACCATCAAGGTACCACGTTTCCCAATTTGATCAGATTTCCTGCTTCACATCATCATCATCGCTGAAACACCAGCCTCCCAGGAACTCCTTTAATGGCTCTTTACTTTTATGAAAAAAAAAGGCATGGTTTGATCATCTGTTGTGTTCTGTTTCTGTTTTTGCAGGACAATATACAAGCTCAAACTGCACACCGCACCACTTGCACATTAAAGGAACTGGGAGTTATTGCCAAATCTCCTGTACAATTCTGTCCTCGCTACAAGCAATTTCCACGCGTTTGAGCCATAAAAGGAATTCCTGGGAGGCCAGTGTTTCAGACCTGAAGCAGACAGTCAGATCATAGCTATAAAACAAATAAAGACAAAAGTGATGTAAAAAGGGTGGCAATCCATCGCCGGGCACACACACACACACACACACACACACACACACACACACACACACACACACACACACACACTATGGACAATTAACCTAATCTGCATGTCTTTGAACTGTGGGAGGAAACCAGAGTACGCAGAGGAAACACACATACATCTGAGGAGGGAATCGAACCTCGACTCTGAAAGTCTGAAGCCACAGTACTACAGTAGACCACTGTACCGTTAATATAAAATAAAAATTTAAATAGCTTTATTAAGCGTTAGGTTTTGTTGTGCCTTTTGCCGAACTAAATTCCCAACTTAGCATGGACTGCATATTTACTGTAAGCTTTAGTCCATAAATGCAAATATAAAAAGCATGGGTGTCTAACCTGGCCAGAGCGATGGTTTGCAGGAGCCGATCAGTGGTCTCAGACACGTCAGAAGGCACCAGGATCTCAACCGGTTGGATTCTTAGAACTCTGGCTTCAAGCTCTGAGCGAGCCACGTTATCTTTAAAACAGTCCACCATAACGTCACCGATGCTGGGCTGCACCACCTGAAACACAGCAAACCACCACTGTTGTTATGTTCAAATAAGGCACGTTTTTTATATGGAGACCACAAACTTTTTAGTATTTTAAATATCATTTAAGTCTCATGTCCACGAGTTATTAAACTGTGTGAAATAAGAGAAAGTCATAAATACAAACTGGATAACGTAAGGGCGCATATTAGTATAATGTGCAATGTTATGTTTAGTAAATACTAGATCTGAAACTCCATGACTGAAGTTTTACCCTACACATCATTTTGTCTTTGTTATGTTCTGTATATCCCTCACTCCAAGACTGATATAAAATGAAAGATTTTCAAATTATCTTCATGTCTATTATTCATATTTCTATGTCTCTTTAAGTTAGATATGGTTATTTTAAGATATTCGTAAAGTTTTGTAGCCACAACTCCATCACCTCTTTAAAAAAAAAAAGAGTTTGGGTGTATTTAGCGCCCTCTGCTGTCTGCAGGGCGGATTGCAGGTCCAATGAAGACACCAACACGCCTCGCCTTTTCCACCTACATTTAACCCTCATATACTTTGCTACTGTAGATGCCTTTAAAAAGTAAAAGATGCTAACATATTGTAAGCCTGAAATAATAACGCTAGTAATATTGCATTCGAAAAAGTTTTGAAAACGGTCACACTTTTATAACCTTGAAGAACATCTCTCTCTTTGGCATCACAAATCATTATGTAGATATCTTCGAGAATCTTCTCATTACTGAACACATGATAATCTATGATGAGCTATGCATGATGATATAAGGATGCGTTGTTTAGAATTTTTACCAAAAAAAAAAAAAAAAAAAAAAAAAAAAATTTATATATAGAGAGAGAGAGAGAGAGAGAGAGAGAGAGAGAGAATATGTATTTTCTCCCAAATTTAGTCGCGTCCAATTTCTCCCCGTCACTAGGGGGCTCCCACATTAAGGCTACTTAAGGTTAGCTCCAAACCACGTGACGCTAGCTGACCGCATCTTTTCGAACTGCTCGCTCACGCACGTTGGGGGCGGAGTAACACACTCGGAACAGCGAGTCCGCTCCTTCCGCATGCGTGAGCTCACAGACGCCCCTGATTGGCTGTAGATCCGTGATTAATGTGGGAGCACATTCGTCCCTTTACCTCTCGTCCCTCCCCTCTGAGAGAGCTCGGCCAATCAGCTCTCTCTACCCCTCCAGCTGCGAGAGGTTACAGTACTTTAACACTGGAGGCCATATACATTTTAATTCTAATGTACAGTAACAGCGTGTGACGTTTGCGCATTTACTGCATTACACAATGTTGCTCTGAACTTTCACTGAATAAAACACCTAAAGACAATTCTAAAAAGAAACATCTGTTAAAGCAGGAAAGAAACTGTTTCTACAGCAAATGCAGCTGAACGCCATATTCCAGGTTGACCCAAAGACATTTTGATGGCAGCTCAAATGTGATTTAAAATCGAGCTTACCATGTAGATACACCAGATATGAAAACAGACTAATAAAACTAAACTAGAATATTCACCATTTCCATCTAATGGAAGCTTCTAGCTGTCTAACAGCTTGTCCTAAAGCAGCAGGAACAGTGACCGGGAGTGCGCCGCGTTTAATAGAAGCTTCTGTTTCATGTCAAAGATTTAAATGAAAGACCATTTTCTTAAGATTACTTTTGATTATACAGGCTTTTATTATATTCCATGGGTTGGACTATAAATACCATTCTTGTAACACTGAATGCTAACTGCTACTAGTTAGCCAAGTTGCAGACTCAAAGCTGCCCTAAGCCACAGGTATAGTTATGGTTCATATATTTATTTCACATACAAAAGGCATTATACAAGCATGTTTGTTTTTTTGTTTTTTTTAGCAATGACATTGAGGTTGCAGCTGATTTGTATTAGCACTGGATTAACAACCTGTATTGATTTATTTATACATTATAGGAGCAAAATCTGACATCCAGTATGGATAATTAAAGTGTTATACTGTACTGTATGTACTGACCCAGTACAGAAACTGACTGGTGTTTGATGTAACAGGCACAGTGTAATGCGCATGCCTTGTTGCTTGTGTTATATAAATGGCCCACGCAGATTAACACCAAGTATAACAGAAGTGGTACAAGTGTACAAGGTATTTTCCTTATAAACACCAGGAAAAATTCCGACACTGTATGCGGCAGCCAACCATATGCTATAGAGTAGAAGCAGTAGATAGAGAGTTCGAAAATGGATTACATAGCAGAAGCTTTAAGATGGATTATCTTATGCACATAATTTGTTTATAACTAGACGCAAGTATCCATCGTTGTGTTTGGAGAAATAGTTAAAAAGTTAAAGCTAAAAATAAGATGCTCAGCCATAATGTAATCAGTGATATTATTTCAGGTTGAAGCCCATGTACATGTCTGAAATCTGAAATTTTTAAAGTTTAAGTATCTTACGCTTGTTTTCTCTGTAAGTTGTACTACTTTCATCGTCAGACAAATAGACGGACTGTTTGGTAATCAGAGAGTGAATCACAGATGAGGACTTTGAAAAAGTAGGTCGGATTAAGATAAAATTTTGTCTCAAAATGACTCATCATACTACTTTATATCCCAGTGAAAATATTAAGTAATCTCAGTAAAATTATTCAGTCTGGCTTTTATAATTAATATCTATTGGTGAATAGATGTTTGTTTACACTGACAAGTACCTTATTAGTAGCTTCTTTTAAAGTACATCCTTTTTATTTTGATTTCACTTATTGATAAACTTCAGACAGATATCCAAGTACTACAAAATGTTCATTAAATTTGAGAGCTGGACGTTTTTTAAGACACACCCACTTTCTAATCTGGCACATAACTGCTCAAAATTTCCCATCTACTTTGATTTTCAGTTATGGTGCAGATTAAACTACTCGCAAAGTTCCATTAAATTCTGTCTAGCCAGTTTCATGTGATGCTGAGACAAAATCTGGCTAGACAGAGATACAGACAGACAGACAATTTTTCTGAGACTGGTTTCAGGTCCTCCGATGTACGAAACGTAAAGATATTAAAATAGCGAGTTCTGACCAATGTACAGATGAAACATAAATTTCATAATTTTTGGCAGATAAATAAATAAAAATATAAAAAATTAAGCAGATGCATTTGAAGTGAAGATTTAAAAAAAAAACTTTGCATCAAACATTAAGAAATTATGGACATTTATTTACAAACTCCCTTCATTTTCACAGATTCAAAAGTAACTGGACAACTGACTCAATATGCCTCAATGACTCAAATAGGGGTCTATAAACCATAAACTCTTACCACCAAGCCCACGGTCAGCTCCTTACTGTGCTTGTCCCAGCTCTCACTCACACACATCAGGTAACTACTGGCTGTGTCCTGCACTACATCTTCAGCTTGCTCCAAGTCCCCCAGCTTCAACAAGGGGTTCACGTCTGAAATACAGTGAACAAAGTCACAATCACATACAAAAAAAAATTCTACTGTGCTGGCACACAACAATCTCATCGGATTTGCTGAGAATTTGAATTAGTTAATGAATTTAATCAATTCTAATTCTGAAACAAACAAGAAGGAAGTATTTTATCCAGAAAATTTTTTTTTATAAAAATCTACACACCTTCCCCAACCAGTGTAGACTTGGTATAAATTGCGCTTAGCTGCCGGGTGAACAGGGAACTCTTGTTGGCACTGGAGGCTTTGATTGCTGTTGTTTCTGTCTGTTTTACAACTCCTACCTATCTCCCAGTCATAAAAACATATATAACAAAGAAACAATACATAACAAAGAGCATAGTTATTAAAACAAAAAATAATACGACACACACACAGAAAGTTGACATATTAAAGGAAAAAAAAACTATATATATATATATATATATATATATTACTTTAAATAATAATAAATAAGAATTCTATGAATGTTAACCAATGAAAGTCAGACACTGCTTTTCAACCATGCTTCAACGGAATATATAAAAAAGATTGAACTCATGGAACAGGCCTGGACAAAAATGATGGTACCCCTAACTTAATAGTTTGTTGCACAACCTTTTGAGGCAATCACTGCAATCAAACGATTCCTGTAACTGTCATTGAGACTTCTGCACCTCTCTGCAGGTATTTTGGCCCACTCCTCATGAGCAAGCTGTTTCAGTTGTTTCCGGTTTGAAGGGTGCCTTTTCCAGACAGCATGTTTCAGCTCCTTCCAAAGATGCTCAATAGGATTGAGGTCAGGGCTCATAGAAGGCCACTTTAGAATAGTCCAATGTTTTCCTCTTAGCCATTCTTGGGTGTTTTTAGCTGTGTGTTTTGGGTCATTGTCCTGTTGCAAGACCCATGACCTGCGACTGAGACCCAGCTTTCTGACACTGGCCAGCACATTTCTCTCTAGAATCCCTTGATAGTCTTGAGATTTCATTGTACCCTGCACAGATTCAAGACACCCTGTGCCAGATGCAGCAAAGCAGCCCAGAACATAACAGAGCCTCCTCCATGTTTCACAGTAGGGACAGTGTTCTTTTCTTCATATGCTTCATTTTTCCGTCTGTGAACATAGAGCTGATGTGCCTTGGCAAAAAGTTCCATTTTTGTCTCATCTGTCCATAGGACATTCTCCCAGAAGCTTTGTGGCTTGTCAACATGTAGTTTGGCATATTCCAGTCAGGCTTTTTTATGATTTGTTTTCAACAATGGTGTCCTCCTTGGTCGTCTCCCATGTAGTCCACTTTGGCTCAAACAACGACGGATGGTGCGATCTGACACTGATGTTCCTTGAGCTTGAAGTTCACCTAGGATCTCTTCAGAAGTCTTTCTGGGCTCTTTTGTTACCATTCGGATTATCCGTCTCTTTGATTTGTCATCAATTTTCCTCCCTTGGCCACGTCCATGGAGGTTGGCTACAGTCCCATGGATCTTAAATTTCTGAATAATATGTGCAACTGTAGTCACAGGAACATCTAGCTGCTTGGAAATGGTCTTATAGCCTTTACCTTTAACAAGCTTGTCTATAATTTTCTTTCGAATCTCCTGAGACAACTCTTTCCTTCGCTTCCTCTGGTCCATGCTGAGTGTGGTACATACCATGTCACCAAACAACACAGTGACTACCTGGAGCCCTATATATAGGCCCACTGACTGATTGCAAGATTGTAGACACCTATGATGCTAATTAGTGGACACACCTTGAATTAACATGTCCCTTTGGTCACATTATTTTCACTATTTTCTAGGGGCACCATCATTTTTGTCCAGACCGGTTCCATGAGTTTATTTTTATAAATAATTCTGTTGAAGCATGGTTGAATGTCTGACTTTCATTGGTTAACATTCATAGAATTTTTTTAAATGATTACTTTTGTCAGATTAAAGTTATTTATGTGACCATTGTGAGTTTTGTACCAACAATTTTGTCCACATGTGTATAACAGCTTCAACTCTTCTTGGAAGCCTGGCCACAAGATTTTGGTGTTTCTGTGGGAATTAATTCTGTAGATACGCTGAAGCATTAAGATTTTAGATGCCCTTCACTGGGGTTACAAGGCCTGATTGAAACACTTAAATTCAATAATTACCAGGTTTGGACAAATACTTTTGTCCATATAGCGTATGCTATTTGAACAATATTTTAACAACAATGCTGACCTTGTAACCCTGAGAGACGAGGCGGCGGACGTGCACAAACAGGCGATGAGAAGGGATACTGGCCGTCATGAAGTTATGATCCAGGTGGCAAAAGATGTTTAGCTCCTTTGCCGCAACCTGAATAAATCAGCACAAGATGGCAGACAGTTACAAGCGTTTAAAGATTCACTGGTTTGATTTTGAACACCGATCTCAGTACTGATGATATGGCTGCACTAGTCAAAAGAGCATTTATCTCCGGCTGGAGGAAATAAGATTCATTTGGGTGTCTCTAAGTGAATGAGGCAACAGCAATTTTCCATGAATAAAGAAAGCATAGACAAGCACAGCTTACCAGTATGAATTTTAAAAAGGGGTGTGGCCTCAATACCTACTGTATAAGACTCAGTAGATAAGATCTTGTGCTAGTTATGCCCGGGCCACACTACGCGATAAATAGGACAATTTTCTAAAAAGCCTCTTGACAATTACAAAAGGGGCCACAAATGTAGGCTGGTTTTAAACCATTAGCATCCCAAGGAATGTAAAATCTATACTTAACCCATCTAGTCTACTCTGCATTCAGTCATAGATGCCTCTGTTCAGATGTGTAAATGTGAGCACGAACTCTGTTATTGCCATAAGATACAGTCTACTGTACACTCTACTGTACAGTAGATCTCACCTCTGCATCATTTCCAAAGAACCTGTACTTGTAGCCACACTCCACACAAAGTATTGTGTCTTTGTATTGCTCCTTAATCTCCATGTATTGCTGCTCAAGAGGAGTGTAGATGCTTTTGGTTCTCTTATTGGGTCCAGCCAGTTCTGGAGGACTCCTCTTAGACACAGAAACACCTCCAGTCTTCGCAAACTGACTGAAGTTAATGATCTGAAAAGAACATCAAAAACAAAAAGCTCTGAGACGAGGAAGAAAGTCTTATTTCCATGAAAGGTAGTTTATTACAGGTGTCCACCTCAGAATCTCACTCAGGTACTGTACATACAGTATTATATACAGTACAGGAGTTTGAGTTCCTCTGAAGCAAACCTGTTTGCTCTGAACCATCTCTTCTTCACTGTCCTCTTCCATCTGGACTTGTTCACGCATTATGCTGTCCAACTGTCCTGTTCCTGAGTCCTCCATCTTCACACCCTCACACGCTGCTTTGCTCTCACTGTCTGCATGGCAGCTGAAACCACGCAGCTTCTCCAGAGTGGAGCAGGAAAGACTTGCCTTAGAAGCACAGCCCTGCTCATTGACATTTACTGCAAGGAAACAGCAACATACTGAATTCAAATCCACAAAACAAAGCAGACCGCTGACAGACTGAGGAATGTGGGACTTACTTTTCGTACCATCGCCAGAGTTTTTATGTGACCTGCAGATCAGCTTCTTATCTTTCTCCAAGTCCTCTCCACTGTGAGAAACTTTAAGCCGTTTCTTCGAGGAGCCACCCCCTACAGATAGCGATGGTCTCTTCTAAATAGCCACACAAAATTCAAGGAAAGGATTTTTTTAGTTATTTATACAGCCTCTCATAATAGCTAGTATTTTCAGTATTTCAAGATTTCCAGTTTCGGCTGCTGCGATCAAGGGGTCGCCACAATGGACGATGCGATTAACACACAACTAGGCACAGGTTTTTACACCGGAGGCCCTTCCTGAAACAACCCTCCCATTTTATCCAGGCTTGGGACTGGCACTGCATAAAGTGACTGGGGTTTGGCCAAAAATTTAAAAAAAAATTTTGAAAAATACATCACACCCAAAAAAATCTGTCTTCTTAGCTGCAAAAATGTAAACTGCTTTGTGTGTGTGTGTGCGCGCGCGCTAGTAGTAATCTATGAACTGAGACTCACTTGTAAGTCACATGACCAGAGGAATCTCATTCAGAAAGCCTCAAATGTTCATCAATAAGAAAGATGAGCCAGAAAATAAACTTAGTTCAATGGGAAGATCAAGCACTCTTCAGCCGTTTTATTTATATTTAATACATATAAATCTGTATGGTTTATACATAGTTTAAGACTTTGTGTGCAAATCTGCTGCTCATTGTGCATGATGCAAATATATACACAGATCAGTGTATACCTCCCCCACACCCCCAATTTCGAGTTGGGAAGTATCTGCCACCAAAACAGTAATGACCAAATCCTGTGTGACCCGACAACCTCTTCTATTGGAACCAGCATTAACCTTTTCCTCAATTTGAGCTACAGTAACGATTCTATTGGATCGGACTACACAACCAGCCTTCACTCTCCATGTGGATCAGTACACATTGGCCACCCATGACCCAGTCGCCAGCTCACCTGTTTTCTTTCCACTAGGCATAACAGTTGTCCCTTCTCATACATTTTCAATATCTCGTTACAATGGAAGCTGGAAGTGGGTGGAAAATATTAGGCAGCAAGTGAACGTTTTTCGTGAAGCAAAAAAAAAAAAAATGGCCAAGCATTAAGATATGAGTGACTTTGACAAGCTTAGGGCCAAATCGTGATGGCAAGAGGACTGGGTCAGAGCAACTCCAAAACAGCAGTGGTCAGAACATACCAAACAAGGAAGAAAAAACGTTGAACTGGCGACAGGGTCATGGGTGGGCAAGGTTCACTGATGCACATGGGGAGTGAATGCTGGCCTGTGCAGTCTGATCCTATAGAAGCGTTGTGTCTACTGTAGATGAAATTGATGAAAATGATGATGTTGGTTGTGACAGAAAGTTGTCCAAACACACAGTGCATCACTGTTATGGTGGCAAAAGGGGAGGAGGGGACATACTCAGTATAATGTTACGGCTGATCAGTGTAACTTGAGTATAGAAAAGTTTTTCCAGATCATGGCAAGCTTACAGTACATACAGTACTGTATAGTATATGTGTTATACATTATATGTATTCAAATGTTGTTGATGAAAGCATCACAGTGACATATTCATGGACACATTCACACAGTGACAAATGCATGGATACATGACTTGTTTACCAGGCTTTGCACAGCTATTCACAGATTATAATGAACTACAGATCTAGATGTGGTGGTTGATCATCCTCACCTTGCTTCTGCTTTCCTTATTAACCCTTGGCTCATCGACCTCAGCTCCTTTATCTCCTGCACTGCTGAAGAACCTGCTGATGGTCGTCTGGCTGCTGGACTTCACACAATTCTTCCCTCCTGAGAGCCTTTTACGATTAGAAGGCATCTTTAAAATGTAGTTAATGTTAAGTAAATATTTAAAATATTTACAGTGTTGCTCAAAAAGCTGTAAATATATCCAGAAGCTTTAAATAGCTCGCCAGTATAGCAAGAAGTCATCCTGGAGAGAGAGAGTGTGTAGTTGTGTTGGCGCGTAGATGACGTCTCAGCTCGTCCACATGTGACAACGAGGGGCTGTTCGAGAGCTGACTGGATGCGTCGGAAATGCGCAAAGAGTATGCGTCGGAGATACGCCGACCATCAATATACTCTGTGAGGGGCCCAAAAAATGTATACGCAATTCAGTTATCTATGACGTTTTTTTTTTCTTTTGAAAAGGTTGAATTATGGCAGCAATGTGTAGTATGTTCCCTCTAAAGTTCTTTTTGAACGAATCGTTCATTTTCTACTGGGCGCGCATGCGCAAAGCGTCGCAAAACCTCCGTAGGTTATGTTCAGGAAACATAGAAATGAGTCGTTACCTTGGAGTCTTTGGTCGGAGTCGTTCGTTCTTTTGTCACGTGACTCCCATAGACTCGCTATGAAGTGCAATACATTCAAAAGAACGAATGACTCGGACTAGAAGATATGATGGTGAGCTTCTCATTCTGTTTATTTATGTCCTTAGCAGAATTGTAATATTTTAATTACTGGGGCTATAGCCAAAATTAGTTTATGTAGACGTGTTGGGGGTCTGTTTATTGAAAGTGTAACATTTTATTTTATTTCTGGTCAAAATAACGAAATGACTCAAAAAAAGATTCGTTCGTTTTGATGAACGAGATTTAAAGAACAGAGTCACTAAAATGATTTAAACTTCCCGTCACTAGTAGCATGGTGGTGTAGTGGTTAGCGCGGTGGCCTCACTTTTCCAAGGTCCAGGTTTGACTCCCCCCTTGGGGTCTTTGTACCTGAAGTTCGCATGGAAGTTCCTCCGGGTGCCCCGGTTTCCTCCCACAGTCCAAAGACATGCATATTAGGCTAACTGGCGTTCCCAAATTGCCCGTAGTGTATGAATGCCAATTGGGTGTTGAGCTGGCAACTCTGACACCTTAAGTACTGTAACTGTCAGAGACTGACCATTAAAAAATAATAATAATAATAACAAAATGTCAGTAGTCACCAAAGACCAAAGAAGGTTGATGTACAGTATAAATGATTTACAATAAAGAATGTGTACAATAAATTAATTAATGCAATTTCTTACCATAAAAAAACACCTATTGTTGGTAGCATTTTGGCATAGTGGTTATCGCCTTGCACCAGCCGGAGCATGGAGTTTGCATGTTCTCCCCGTATGCTCCAATTTTCTCCCACAGTCCATAGCTTAGGTTAATTGGCATTTCCGAATTGACCGTAGTGTAGGAATGAGTGTGTGAGTGTGTGCCCTGTGATGAATTGGCATACACACCATACAGGGTGTACCCTGCCTTGTGCCCTAAGTCTCCTGGGATAGGCTCCAGGCACCCTGTGACCCTGAATACAGGATAAAGCAGTATAAATGATGAGTCAGTGAGTAAAGATGTCAGTAGTCATGCTATCATGTGGCCGTCAGACAATAGCCAAAGAAAACGGCAGAGGATGTGGTGTACCATAGAAATGATGCAAATAAAGGATTGAATCTCAACAGGGATTGCTTTGCACAATACTTCAGTCTCTTACTGAAGAAAACCACCTACGCTTGCTGCACTACGAGGAAAAAATGAGCAGAGCAGAGCAGTCCCTGTCGACAAACTAGTCAGTCTTGTTCATACAATAGTTCAAAGAAAATAAGTGTCTGGATGCTAATGGTGACTTCTTTGAGCACTTAATCTTTTTAATTTCTTCTTTTTTTATGCTGAAGTGTGTGTACAGTTTTGGGCCCTTCTGTATTTGGCTAAATGTTTGTGCATGCCTGACCATCACATCCATACTGTAAGCGAGGCTACCCCAAAATGTAACCATAAAGTTAGAACCATACAATTGTTTAGAATGTCTTTGCTTGTAGCATTACAATTTTCCTTCACTGGAATTAAGAGTGCAAAGCCATGATTCCTGTGTACAAAGCAAGCTCACAACATCAGTGATTCTGCCACCATTCTCTTTAACAATTCCATAATGACTCTTTATCATGCTACTGTGGGCACTCCATATAACCTTAAAACAAAGTTCTTAAAGGATGCCATTATTTAACAAAACAAATATTTACAATATTTAAAAGTTATGTATGGAGTCTCCAGTTTTATAACGCATGTTGTAATGCTCAGTAAGTTTTCCACCATGGGAAAGTCTTTACGACAGAGAAAACAGGATCATTCCACAAGCTATTGTAACTATTAACAGTTAGAAATAAATACATGTCATTTTAACATTAATTTGCAGTGGTATACAAGAAATAAAACACTCTGGGGCATGCTTACTCACTCGTGTTCAGTAACTGTTCCTGGACAGAGTTGTGGTGGACATAAAGGTGTTTTCAGTGCGAGTGTGGCAGGAATACAGTATATCCATTTTAACAGTCCATGACAGTTTTAGGTTAGCAGAACATTTGATTATTTTTGGTTCTTACAAACTTAACAAAAAAAGAAAAACCATGTTTGTTAAAAGCTTAGCAGCAACAAATATGTAATCAAGATTTGCATAAATTTTAATACAATTTGTTTAGCTAAAAAGGAAAAAACAATCTATGCATTTTAAAGACAACTGCAGAAAGCTTTGTACTTGTACAATGAAAGAGACATACTGTAAATGACCTAAACATGCAGATTTGGCAAATAATTTGGGATAAAATGATCTTATGATATGTCATTTTCATGTCATGGATACGAGGGTATGAATCTGCTCTCTACAAACTACAGCCAGGTCCACACATTTTGCAACAAAGATAAGTTTTTGCCATTTGGCTACCACACTGGATTTGAAATGAAACACTCAAAATGTGAGCAAAGTCAAGACGTGAGCTTTATGTCAAGGGGTGTGACAAAAGGAATTACAGCCATTTCCATTCACACATATTGTGGGGAACTCATACAGGGAACAAACTTAAGGATTGCCTAAGGATTGCTATAAGCCTTTAATACTTGAAAACAATGACATGTTTTCATGAGTTTCTTTCCTCAAGTCGCTTTGCCAGGACCTTACTGCTGCTGCCTTCAACTGTTGCTTGTCTGTAGGACTTTCTACCCTCAGTCTTGTAAGCAATTATTCCTGTCATTTTTTTTTTTGCATCCTTTCCTCTGTCATTCTTTTTCTCTCTTTTTTTATTTGCAGTTTTCATAATTTTTGTGTTTTCTTGGCAGTCTGCATTTGTTTACTTTAATTTACAGTATAATTTACAATTGCCAAATTATATTCGGTAAGAACTCTATGAAATATGTCTATTGTTTTCACCATGGTAAGGTTAACCTTTGCATGGAATTGCCCTTTTGTAGTTTCTTTGAGCATTGTTGGATAAAGTATTACAATGTTTCAGCAAGCTTTGCTGAACGGTATCAAGAAAACTACTCGACTTCTTTCTAGTCTTCAAGATTCCTCTAAGGTTAGTAAAGATTGTGCTAAGAACATGTTTCAACTCTGGTTCCAATATTGTTTTATAGGATTTGTTCTAAGAATGTCACTCCAGACTCTGTCAAAGTAAAAGTCTTGGTCCAGCAAGGTTATTTCCGACTATTTAACATGAGCAAATCCTGGCTGGGATGTTAGTTCATCACAGGGCACCATGTGCGCACACGTTCACACAAGGCAGCAATTTATCTTAACCTGTCCATTTAGTCATGTCACTGTCTCCTCCAGTGTAGTAGGAGTAACTGTGTCTCTTGTCAGACTCTATCACAGAATCATGGCTTAGATTCCTACAGTATAACAGCATATTGAATCATAGTTTCTGTTGGATCTTATCTTACATAACAGTATCTTACATAACAGCAGTTCTAAAAGTAGTGCAGACTGCAGAGCAAACAGCAAAATCAAAACGTTAATGTGCCCGTTCTGACTTTGTACGGTGAACCACTCGATCAAAAATGTGTTGCTATTTAACAAAGAAAATGTAGCAATTATTTATTATAATTATATTATGAAACTTTCTGTAAGGTTTCTACAAAAGTTATGGAATAAGAATTAGAAGAGTCGAGAGTTTTCTCTTTTGTTGGTGCTGCACAATTAATTCCATGAAAAATCACAAGATGGACCTGTGCAATTATTTTCTGAATAGATTTGCATTAGGAAAAGGTGCAGATCTGGGGGACTCATAGAGTACTATGATGAACTGGTATATTTACAAGTAGATACTGTCTTCCCCTACTCTCATAGATCACTCAGATTTGCTGACAGTGAAGTGACTGGTTGCTTTATTTCCCAGGTAGCCCTCAAGTCTGTGTTTACTTCTGGCTTTAGTTATGCTGTCATAGTCAGTCCTGGAGTTAGTCTCTGTTTGTACATTGCACAAAATATACATTCACCTTATACATTATGTTAATGTGACCGTATCTAACCGCATTCTCTCTCATTACACATGGCACACCTAAGCTGCCAGTGATCCAGACCCCTTCTGCCCTCCAGATCTGTATGACACATCCCGGTGCCCTGCTCCAGTATGGAGATCTCAACGCATGGAGGACTCCCCGTGTGGTCTGCTTGGGATGGGTGGGGTGACTGGGGATGGTTCCACTCGACCATGAAGATGGTCATGGACTCGGCTGATGCAGGCAACTGTTTTCTTCATATTAACTTAAACACCTTTCCTGTTATACTGAACTTACAACCTGCTAACACCCACTATAACGAATCCCTGCTATCTGCTATCACCCAAATGAGGATGGGTTCCCTGTTGGGTCTGGTCCCTCTTAAGGTTCTTCCAATTGTCATCTCTTCCTGGCCACCTTCGCCCTCGGCTTGCTCATCAGCGACAATCTGATAACTGTGATTTATTCAAACTCATTTCCTTTTTTTTTATTATTCTGTAAAGCTGCTTTGAGACAATGACCAACATTAAAAGGTATATACTGTAATTAGAACTGAATTGGATTTAATCATAATATATTTAATATATGGATATGAAAAAAATTATACAGTATTTATTTAATATAATCACAAAAGGCTACAGTTTATTACAGATAATATAAGCATAGGTGGAAATTTGTGTAGATTTGTGTCAATAACTTATGCATTTGTTATTTTTTAAATACCTTTGAAGATAAATAAATATTGGCAAACATCCTATTAATGAAATAATTCATGCCATCATTTGCTGTTAGCCTAGATAAAATCATTTGAATACAAAATGTTATACTCAGTAGTTGATATTGCAATTTAAAATCACAATCCAATGTCTCAAAAATAATCATAATGTGATTTTTTTTTAAATCTAACTGCAGCCCTATTTTTTTTCTTATTTATAAGGGAGACTAAAGGAGGGGTTGACATTTTATAGATGCTATGACATCTGATGACAAGAACTAATTTATACAATTTATATCAATATTCAAATCGCATTAAACTGGTAAAATGTGTCATTCTTTAATATATGTAAAATTGCAGTAGTATTTGCAACAAAACCTCACCCCATTGCTGATTACTTCGTAATAACAGCACATGCCACAGTGATTTAATCCTTAAATTTCAAGCAGAAAAGCAGACGGTCGCAGACTGACAGTCACAATCACCACTCTTCTCTGCTGAAAACAAAGGAACTGAAACCAGTTTCATAAATGTCAAACCCTTTTATTTGTAATAATACAAAAACAAGGCTTTCAATGTCTGTGTAGGTATGTGTATAGCGAACACATTAATATGAAAAAAGCCAAGATGTTGTTTTTTTTTCCACACTGCTTGAGCAGAGATTCTTCGCGTATAGGAAGCTATAATGCTGTTTTATTTATCCAGGACACCATCATTAAATATGACCAACACACAATCAAGCATTTTAACTCAGTGTTTCTAACATGATGAAAATCCCAAAGCTTAACACCCTTTTTTTAAAAAACTAAAAAAGAAAAAACGTTACGCATGAGGCTATGGTTTTACAGCCGGTTCACATTACATTATGAGACACAGTGGGGTTGTTACAACACAGAAAGAAGAAATATATACTATTGTGACGACATTAATGAGAATTTTTCATGAAGGGAGCATGGAAAAGTTTTGCATATTGTTCATAATGTTAACTGGTGCAGAGAATGACAAACACTGATGATTGTTCGCTAAGAGAAAAAGAAAAAACTTCAGGAAGTAAGACTGACTCCACATTTTCACTGAGTGGTGAGGAAAATGCATGATTCGACAACGAAAAGTGGTCATGCTTAAGCTGATGTCTTACAGGAGGTCTTTCTTAAAAATCAGTTGAACTAGCCTATACAGATGCATTCGGACAACACAAAACACGCTGTAAAAATAAATAAGACACACAGGTACTTAAGAGTGTTTAAATCCAATTATTACATTTCAGTATGTTAACTCACTAAATGTGCAGTTCCACCATTTGTCATTCGTTATATATATATTTCAGACTGTTACAAGATCTCAAAACCCCCTGAGCAAACATAGCAAAAACCCTTAAAAATACTGAATGAGTCCAGAAAAGAAAAAGAAAAAAAAGAAAATGGGAAAGAAAAAGAAAAAAAAAACACCAAGGAGGATGAAACGAAGTGAAAAATCAGCATACACATTCACATCATGACCAGAATGCAGAAATAATGATTACTTTGGTATCCAAGTGTTTCTGATAAAGAGCAACTTATCCACAAGCCAGCTAGGCCATCACATGCACAACCATGAACCATAATAATGTATTTTTAGCCCCCATAGTGTCATGTACACACTCCGAATATGTAAGTGTTTGGATTTCCTAAAGAAATGTTGGTTACAAGATATTATTACAATATACTTCCTTTACAATCCGGGCAAAAGTGCCCCCCCCCCCAAAACAAATATCTATTTAGTGATGTGCCTACTAATACTGACCACACCTGAATTTTCTACTTCAGCATTATACGACAACTGCGATATCAACTTGGTGTGACTGGCTACTAAAATACCAGGTACTGTAACCTAAGCTAGAATATCAGGTAAACATGCGACAAATAAAAGCCTAATGAGACATGTGACCTGACATCCAGAGCGCAAATCATTTCTCTGTCATTCAAAACAGGTTTCTCGAACCTCTACCGAGCAGCAGGAAACAAATAGAGCGGATCCAATTCATGAAAGTCGGTTGGGTCAATAAGCACAAGTGCAAATGAAATGCTCAGCTTCGCACCTAGACCTGAACATCTGCGATTCAAACTAAACAGGAACGGTATGAAAATCCAAATGTGTACCCTGCTCCGAGCGAGGAGGCAAATGTCCATACATACCACAGTGTATGATCTGAAATATCTGAAATATAAAAGAAGCGTGATCTATTACGAGGAGGAATCTGGGATGGAAAGAGTAATTGGATGATCTGGGATATTAATGCTGCTGCAAAGTTATCTACGAACAAGTGAGTGAAAGGTCAGCAACTTTTCCCAGTGAGAGACATTTGCAGCTTTCCTTAATTTGCATATTAGATAGATATTTTTTTGTCTATTTGAGTGAACCTGACGAGTGAACTCACGACTGCTGAAGGAGAAAAGATCCTGAAAGAGCACCAGATACAGGTTACATGGATTCCCAGAAAAAAAAAAAGAAAAAAAAAAGAAATGACCTTGAATATTGTACCTTTCACCTTGAAACATATGTATACCTTGAAAAATGATCCAAGGTACACAAAATGTCCAAGTTTGAAAGAAACAATACATGCACCTTCCTAAAGCTACAAAGATGAACCCGTGTTGACGGCATCACCTCTATGACGACCAAAAAAAAAAAAAAGTAGACATTACCATTATTTCCTGACAGTGTAGTACACAGACCTGAAATCAGTTTATTCGCATTATTTCTGCCGGCACAATGGGACTGTACAGTGTTTCTGAAGCTGTCCAATACCGCAGCTCGTATGGACTTCCGAATGGAATATGACACTTTTTTTTGTTCTCGCTCGTGTTGCAGCAGAAAACAGTACTAGTAACTTTAGTTGCACTTATACTACTCTGAATCGAAGAAATGTTCTTATACGATAGTCAGCTGGAAACATGTTTTCTGATCAAACGCAACCATATGAAGAGACTAAGAAAAATACCTGCTTTGAACAACGTGAAACAACAAGTGTTTCATGAAGTGTAAACTTTTTTTTTTTTTCTTTTTTCTCTGGATGCCTTTGTACTCACTTACATCATGGAGAAAGTATATAAAATAAAATATGTATTTAGTAGAATTAAAAACACCTCAAAAATTGTAAAAGCAAAAAAGAAAAAAAAGTGAAACTAGCATATCAATTGTTATTAAGTTACTGTTTACATTTGTTTTCCTTTTTTACATGTGTTCTGTCAATTATAAATAGATATATTTATTTGTATAAGATTCACAACTGAAAAAAATCCCATCCTGTTATTATTATTATTACATTCATTGCTTCTTGTAATTCTGCAACATAAAATCATACACAGCCAGCCACACAGCGCGCACACACTCACCCACGCAATCAGTCCCAGTCACACACGCTTCCCTTATTAGTGAATAAGCCTGTCTGGTTGGCAGAAGCTCCAGAGAGAAGATGTGTTTCATGTGCGGTTGAGTGTCTGGAAGATTCTGGATATCTGGAGCATGACAGGGCCAGTCTCGGGGTCATTCATCCACTGTGTGCTGTTCAGAGGATTCTCCAGCATGTCCTCGAACGCTGCAGGATCAAAACGCAACACGCCATCAGGATTAAAACAACACCGTTAAAAACAACCACTAGGCAACATCAGTGAAAGTCATGTCTGACAAACAAGCAGTGGATTTTGGGAGATCGTTTTTCTGTACTGCTCTTCAGCAAAATCAGTCACATTGCAAACGGGAACTGAACAGACATGCAACAATGCAGTAAAGAAGGCCACCATGGACGCTGACTAACACTTGGCCTGGTTTTATCAAAATGAATAGAAATACATTTATTCACTAGGGAATTTATTGAATATATCTGGTTTTGAAAATTCAGTTATCCAACAAGACATTGTGTTGGTATAAATTACAACAGACTCACTAATTTAGGTGACTGCAACTTTATGCAAAAAAGTACAATCTCAAGCATACACTGGTGGCAAAAAGTATGTAAACAAAAGTGAAATTCAGTGTTTCAATGACATTTCTTTTTTATAATGACAATCAAGATAATATGTACTGTATGTTGTTTAAGTAAAAGTCCTGCCACGTAGGAAAATGGCTGTAATTCCTAAATGGTTAATTCAGTTTTGTCAAAGGCCTTGAGTTAAAGCTGAAAGTCTTGACATCACCCAAATCTTGAGTGTTTAATTTCAAATTCAATATGTTAGTGTAAAGATGTCAAAAGAATTATAACAAAAACCCTTTATCTTTATTCTAATATTTATGAACATTAATAAATTCAGCTGACAAACAAATACAATCATTTGTCAAGAGAGAGAGATACAGTACTGTGTAAAAGTCTTGAGTCCTCCCGTTTCTGTATCTTAAATTAAATTATGTAGATTAAATTAAAGAAACGGGAACAAATGTTTTAAAGTGACAGGCTGCAAAGGCCCAAAACATACAATTTAAAAACTGGTTCTTTATGTAACAACCTCAGCAGCAATCTCATTTCCCCTCTCGTCTCTTCCAATCACTCAGCATTCAGCATCATCAGTATACTAATCACCGGCCTGCTCACCCGTCAGTTATTGGTCCATGACTTGAGTTAGATGCGCCAACAGTGCTAACCACTAAGCTACCATGCTGCCTTGGGGTCAATCATTGATCACACAAATCAGGATCAGCCGATACGGCACACAGGTGTGTGGGGGATTTGGGGCTCCTGCATTTAAAGGGTTCTATTTATTGTGCAGTATTTTCCATATAAATACTTTCTATAAATATTATATAAATATATAATGTACTATTTATAGCAGTAAAAAGGTCTTTCAATATTAACAGGTTAACACATGTGATTACTGTAGAAATTGTAGTGCATTAAAAAAAAATAATGCAAATTAATCATATGACCAAGTTTGACCCTAATGGCCTTGCATAATCACAGCATGCCGTGTGTGATAATGGGACATTCAGTGCAGATAATAAGATGACAGAGGTCTGCATCACCAGGTCTGCGGAATGGCAAATTTCATTATAAAAAGCTTCTAGATGGAAGTTTGGATAAAACCAAATGGAATATGTGGTAGTGGTGCCTCAGGCGACTCAGGCTCTATGTTGTTGTTGTTTTCGCAATCAAACACCATTTGAGTTGCCATTTGTTAAATGTTAATGTTTGAGATATTATAAAACTGCATAATTGGTTTCCTCTATACAGTCTGTCATGCATTTCTTTATTCCAACATTGTACGTTTATAACAGCAGTAAATCTGTGTAATTTAAAATTATGATTAATCATGATTAATCCGAGACTACTAACTAGATTTTTAAAAATGTTATTGATAACACTGGGAAAAAAATATATTCTAAACAACAGTTCACAAATATAATTAAGATCTGAGAAAGCATCATAAATTTAAAGCTTGTATTTATTTAAAGGCAACATATTCCATTCTCATGTTATTTTATGTAGATTAGAAAGAAGAAAAAAAAGAAACCAATTTTTCATTCATTAACTAGCTCTCTCATGTTTATCTAAAAATGCGACTGTCCTGCTATATTCACTCATTATAACATGAAGCACATGGAACAAGGCCTGCGTCAATGAATTACAAATGGAAACTCTGCACCAAATGTTTTTAAACGAACACATGCATCAGTCATTTTGTATTCAGGAAACATGGCTACTCATTAGTAAACAGCGTGGGCAGGCATTTAAGTGTCAGAATTTCTGCATTTTTAAGAGAAAATCTATTCCTGTCATCAAGCAGAATGTGTGCAGTCATGTTCAATTGTCGTTCAACATCAACGTGCATGCATGGAGTGGCAAGGCAAACCCGAGCTGCCTCTTCATTCCTCACTTTTTTTTTTTTTTATAACAATAATTAGCCTTATTACCCTCTAAAAAGTAAGGTACGAACATTTTGAAAGCTCCTGCTATAGGTGGTCGAGTAAGAGTCGACTTACAAGAGTTCGCTGCTGTCTTTGTGGATAACTCTTTATACTCAAATTATTCGTGCTGGGTTGATCTTACGTAAGTGGTGAATAAGGTTTGTTAAAGATTTTGGCAAACATACTGTACCCACACATGGCTTACTTTAGAAAAAAACTGCATATTGCAAATTTGCCTTTTTTTTTAAAAACGTTTTTAACGGACTTGAAAATATTCCCAGACTGGTGACAACATGTTGAAGTGCCTGTCAACACCTGTATTTTGCGACATCACAATGGTACTGGTTTATGTGGTCATCCAGTTAAGAGAAAACTGATCAGTAAAAATGTATTGATTATAGGCAGACTTCAATGCACTCTTAGATAAAACTGGCCAGGTACAAGGTCTGGACTGAAAATGAAAGACAAAACTTCTCAAAAAGAGAGCGAAAAAGTCTTTTAGGAAGGCTACCTAAAAAAAGAATACAAGAAAGTCTGTGCGCACAAACTAATTATAAAAAAAACTAAAACATTCTAAATGTATCCCATGACCTCACAGTCTTTAAGCATGTCAAAATAATAAAATACCAGCTATTTATTTGTGAATTAAAATAATAAATAATAAAAATTGTCCATGAGACTTATGGGAGCTCTTTCATCATATAACATACAAATTTAGCAAAGTTGTAACATGTGAGACTTACCTAGCAGTGTTTTCGGGTTCGTGAGGCCGAGCTGGACCACAGGATTCTCCAGTATGGCTTGAAACAGGGGGCTGTTCATGTCGATGCCTTTATCGAGATCCTCAGGTGAAGGCTTTCTGTCACCGAGCAACCACTCACACTGCATAAAAGCGACCAAATGGTGAAAAGCAGAAAGATGTGTTTCAATACATCCATAAATAAGTATCTCAATAGGTAAAAATGATATGTTACTGTAGGTTCAGTGTACCTACAGTAGGACTGTTTCCAAAGCTAGACAACTTGATTAATTAATCTCAATGAGCATATCCAGATCTGTTCATTAATAGAAAATGTTCAAGTATAATAAATTGTTAGACGAAATTTGTGAGGTTCAACAAGATCTCATGATACTAATACACTATCCCAGTGTGTAGTGTGAGATACAGCAAATCTCCAAACTACAAACGTTCCATTCCACAAATTTCCATTCCGGGGACACTTTCGATTCATTCATAAGTCCAACAAAATGAGTCCTACACCCCTTTCTCACCTACACCTGTAAGCGGCTTCAGGTGGTGGCCATAAGTACCGTTTACTGCAAGTATTTGCAGTTTTCAGATCTCAGAAAAGGAGTAGAAGAAATAGAAAATGTAGATTGTAGAAGCTGACCGTGTTTTTCCCATTTGGATCGTACACATCGAAAATGCTCTCTGTATCTGGACCCACATGCATAAACGGTGCTTAATTCCAGTTCCGTTAGATGTGTCCGAGTTCAGTATTAACACGGCATGCTTGCTATAAAACATCTTGAGTGACTTACAGCAGCATCCTGTTGATTGTTATTGACCCGGAGAGCATCAATCACTTCCTTCTCATCAAATCCCATCTCCATCAGTGCAATCACTGCCTGTACATAAGACATAGTGGTGAAGAGAGCAATCATTTCTAAAGCTTGCCAACAAGAGCAATAAAAAAGAAAAAAAAAACACAACATAAAACTCTGTGTACAGCCGAAGCAATGCAATGTCAAGAAAAGAAGGAGCCAAAGTTTCACTAAACCTGTAAAACAACCACTTGTGAAGCACTGCACTAACCCGTGAGTCTGGTCTGAACTCTCGTTTCCTCCGGATCCTCTTAAAGATCTCGGTCAGCTCATCCTGTTTGGCCTCGTCTAAGCTGGCCTGGGAGGACGCGGCGGCTGCCTGAAGGCTCGGACCCGTGGGAGATGGACTTGCAGGTGCAGCTGCAGGTGTAGGTGCTGCAGATGCGGCTGCTCCTTGAGCTTCCTGGCCTGTCAGAGGCGTGTCGACGGTGGGGTCGTCCACGTGCTCGATCAGCCATTCCATTGCCTGCGTCACAGACATGCTGTGAGAGAAGTGGCTGTGATTAGTGCACATGAACCTGATTAAAAAGATTATTTTGTATTACATAAAATATGAATTACAGTTCAACATCCCAGCAGTGTTCCAATCCCAGCAGGTTTTCAATCCTTTTACACTTTCCTTAAACCGTACAATCTAGTCTGACTCACAGCTTACATTCTTAAAACTACTCATATTGCATAAGTAAGATTAAATTAACCTTCAAATGAGATAAAGGACACACAGAGCGAGTGTTTGCTCACTGGTTAAGACGCAGTGCCTTGACTGCACGGTTCTCAGGGAAACCCATTTCGGTCAGTTGCTGCAAGGCATTCTCATCCACACGCTCCTCATCATCCTCATCCAACATCGCTAAAATACACATAGATAATAATGGGAAAGATTTATGGTTAAGAATGGCTGTGAAGAAAAGTAAAAGCATCTATGCCTGTATTATTTCATTCACTTACCATTGGCCTTTTTGAAAAGCTCAACAGCATCTGGATTCAAAGCAAGGAGTTTCTGGGCAACCTCAATTAGCGACACCAGAATTTTCCTCAGTTCTGTCTGGAACTGGAGAAAACAGCATACAAAATGCACTTATTTCCAACGAGTTGCACTTATTCAGACAAATTAATCCAACAATTGACCCTGACATGAGTAAAAACTGCATGATCATAGCTAAAATAGTCATGCTTAATCACAATTCTTCAGTCAATTTAAGTCAAGTTAAGTCAAATTTATTTGCACAGCACATTAAAAAACAATTAAACAAATAAAAAAAGAGTAAAGAAAAATGGAGTAAAACAGTGTTTAAAAATTTGCATGATAAAACTGAAAAAAAGAGGACAAAAGAATACAACACATGATTGTAAAATACCACCTTAAAAGAACATTTGATAAGTACATGTCATAACCAGTAGACACATTAAGTCACATAATACGCTTGAAAAAAATGAAGCTTTTCAAATAAATTGAGATCATTTGAAGTCTAAGTAGTTATCATACTTCATCGTTTATGACGGGCGTTTAAGTCAAACTGAGACTTTGGAAAAAAATTCCTTGTGAATTGAAGATGTAAGAACAGATTGACATTTATAGAAGACTTCAAAACAAAAGGGTGATGAGACTCTTAGCCGCATTAAAACATTCTAAAAAGGTACAAATGTTTTAAAGGAGGCCGCACATCCATTAATATGCTGCACAATCAAAGTCCTGCTGTTTTTTTTTTACACTCTAAGAATGTATTCCATCAAATAAATAATTATATGAATAAAAAAAAAAAAAGCTGTTAGTTATTTCACCTTGAAACAGAAATACATGTTTCAGCACCAGTTCCTGTCTAACAAATCTCCAGTTCTGTTCTTACTCACGTCTCTGATGTTGTGCTGTGTGACAGTGCGGTCAGAGTGACGAGTCGATAAATTCGCTGTGGCTTTGAGGATAGCATCTTTATCAGGAGCCTTGCTCTCCTGCTTCTTCTGTCAGAAGGGGAAAAAAAAGAAAGAAGACAGACAGACAGAACCATTTCTGAGTAAAATAGGATTTACAGGTTTGACCCAATTCACAACAAATAGCACAGACTTTTAAGTGTTGGTGCAAATCATGGAAAGTTACCTTCTCTTCTGCAGATATCTCAGTCATTTTTGGATGCGGTAGTGGTGCCCTCTTCTTTATTAATAATAAGCAGTCTGAAAAGAAATCAAAATGAAATTAATTTTTTTTTTTTAAGTTTGAAGGGATACGAGTTATTGTAATATACTGGAATATGTACACAGGGTTAACGCAATGGGAAAAAAGTGTAAAGAATGATGCGGATACCTTTATCTTTAAGGTTTTCATCTGCAACAGTTTTGGTTTCTGTGAGAATCCTCTCTGTAGCTGCATGAATGAGTTTGTGGTGCGTGATGGTTTTGGGATCCTCAAGACTCCCAGGGGTGCACTGTCAATTAAAAAAATATATCACAAGACAGTAATTAAACAGCTTTTTCCATTATCAAACTTCCAAGATTTTGTCTTTATTATAATAAAATATCTAATTGAAACATCTATTTTATCTGCCTGCATTGTTGTAATACACACAAATAAATTTCATCATATTACAAAGGGTGCTCAAATCAAACACAGACTTTTGATTGTCCAGAATCATAGAACTTATAAAGTTATGAGAGTAAAATTTTATTTATTTCTATACATAACTCACTGCTACATCAATGCACTTATTCAACGTTCCATGAGTGTGTGTACAGTTCCCACAGACAGATTCGTCTCTTCTGCAACTTGGTGACAAGTTATTGTCAATTTTCAAGGATCAGACGTTCCACTCTATAAATGTTCACGGGAACTGAGGCAACATGCTCGGCATGTACAGTACGGCCTTCTTTAAAATGTTTGCACTGTTCAAATATTTTGCTGAGGCTAAGAGTCTCATGACTGTACTCTGCTTGAAATCTTCTGTAAATGACAGTCGGTTTTACGCCTTCATTCACATGAAATTGCATACCAGTTTCACCAGAAAAAATTCAAGCCTGAATATTTTGTCGCAAACTGTAAAACACGCGTGTTTTTTTATAAGCCAATTCTGACTAATCAGCATGCAGCGCACCCCATTGTAATGAAATTACAATAAGAAAATTAAAGTACACACATGATCTTAATCGGTCAGAAATGTTCCTTTGCTACCAAAAAAAAAAAAAAAAAACATGTCCTTGAAATGCACACATACTGTACCAGAAGCGGACTTTGCATTACGCTTTGAACCGAGTACAATTCCTCATGCTGTTAACATTATTACAGAAATAAACAGATCTCAGGGGACGAGGATCAGAGTGGATTATTATATTTAAAGCCATGTCAATGACAGGTTCATACTAGTGCCCTGGACATGAACACATTACAGTACTGTCATGACTGTGGCTAGATCTATAGGTCATCTGTACTGTAGGTTCCCAGCCCTGGTCCTGGAGTAACACCAGTCCTGAACATTTGAGTTGATTCAGCAGTTTATTGGTTGATCAGTTGGGAAACCAGGACCTGGTTGGGATCTAGTGATAAAGAAGTTGTGGTCTTAGCAAGGCGAGGGTACAGCCTGGTTAATTATAAATAGCACTGTGTCTACTTGCATACTTGCTAGAGTCTAAAAATACATTGCAATGACACTGACAGATCTAGTGGGCCTTGCTGAAAGCTTTGGGAGCCAGAGATGGATAGGAGCCAAGTGCACATAACAACCAGCACCTGACAGCTAGTCAGTTATCTCTTACTTATACAGTACTTACGTGCTTCAGGCATTTCTCCTTCAGCTTCTCTATAGTAGTGTCCTCCGTGACTTCCTCCAGCCACTCCGTGCCCTCCATGGTGCAGATGTGGATCTTCAACACGTTCCCTGCGAAGATCTTCTCCTCTTGCACGAACATGGCTGAGACCAGACTCCGGCTCTCCTGTCTAATGCGGCTAGCGCGCTAACGGTTTATTAGCCAGCTAAGCTACACTGACTCTCCTTCAGCCCACTGCGGCCACACAAGCTCGGCTAAGTTATTGTTATCCGATCATTTTGCAGGCTGTAAAGTATATCCAGTCCGTCCTTAGCTCATTCCCTCAGCGGAACTTAATATCCCCGGCTCCCCCGAGCAGCTCCAGCTGAGAGCCGTTTTGTTTCCACCTGTGATACAGAGACACGGAAGAAGAGCAGGGCGCCTCGTCTGCGCATGCGCGCTTTCTCCAGCCTCCACGCTACGCCGTACCGTATGGACGAACGTGCAGTATTAATTCGTACCTGTTCATTCATTAATTCAATCAGTCATCTTATCCCTAGTGAATCCCCAGTCTCATAACTGGACATTGCTTTTCAGTTTCATCGCAATTTCATTTTTAATTATTGTCGTATAAACTTAGCTATATATTTATAGCTACTTTTTCTCCTTCTATATTTTCTATATTGGATCATTTTTAGGGCCCAAGCACTATAAGGTGCGCAGGACCCTCTTGTTTTCCTAAGGATTTTTTTTTTCCAACCAGGTTGGAATCTGCTGCCATCAGGATATCTGAGAGTCTTGTGGCCCGGGGCCCCCACACAAGATTTTGCTGCCTAGCTCATACACACTTTCACGTAGGCACACGAAGCTCACAACACATTTCTTCTTCATGTTGGTTTCTTCTTCATTGGTTTGGATCTACACATGCTGCTCCTGAGCTCCCGATGATCCAGACCCTCATCTGCCCTCTGCACCTGCTGACTCATCCATGTGCTGAACTGGACTTTGTGTTAATTTAAATAACTTCTGTTATATCGAACTTTCATCTGCATAACGCACATGATGTTATACAATTTCTGTTATCTGTTATCACCCAGAGGAGGATGGGTTCCCTGTTGAGTCTGGTTCCTCTCAAGGTTTCTTCCTATTGCCATCTCAGGGAGTTTTTCCTTGCCACTGTCGCCGTCACCCTTGGCTTGCTCATCAGGGACAATCTCATTATCTAGACACGTTTTTCTTACACATATATACTTTCCATAAGTCTTCTTTTCATTTTCTTTTCATTTCTGTGAAGCTGCTTTGAGACAATGACCATTGTTAAAAGCGCTATAGAAATAAAATCGAATTGAATTGAATTTAGAGCTCATCGAGCCGAACAACTTTCGCGCTGCATGTCCTGGGCTTAACTCAACAGGAGGCCGGTTATTTTGGGTTGTTTGCAAAAACGCACCCGATGGATTTTGATATACTCCTCCTAGGGAAATTATACAGTCGCTACCAAATTGGGCCAAAGAGATCTAAAGACATTGAGGATGCAAAATTGCGGAGGGATTTTTGATATCTCAAACAGGTCAGCTGTGATAATGTCTTAAACATATGCCGAAAAATGATTAATAACGTTCTGCGTTGGCGATGGCTTTTTCGAGGTCTTAACACACACGAATAACACAGGTTGTGCGGTGCGCCCGGGGTGGTGATGGCACAGGTTGATTGGGCCCGTCATCGTTGCTTGCAACTATATTTTTTAATTATTATTGTACGTACTATATATTTATAGCTAATTTTATTTTTCTATATTGCATCTTTTTTATTATTATATTCTTATTTTGTATTCTTTTTTTTATTTTTTTTTTTTCATTTTTAGTTCATGGAAGTTTGTAAAAGCACTTCACAAATAAACATCATATTGTGTATGACTGTGTATGTGACAAATTAAATTTGAATTTAATTCAAATTAAAGCAGACTGCTTCTGCCACCTGAATCCCCTCATATTAACATCAAGAAATAAAATGAAAAAAGCTGACCTTTAGCAATCATATGAGTGAGGTTCATTTTTGACAACGACGGTTTAGACAGTTGTTTATATATTTTCAAAATAGTATGTTTTTAAAAAAGTCTTTTATGAATACTGTATGTCACACATCACTGGGTAAACTTTAATTACATTGACCCCTATATACAGTATGTATCTGTTACTTGATCCACCCCTTTATTTGATTCTCCCCTAAATTAAGATCTCCTCTGCCACTTATAAAGCTACTATTAACTAACATAATGGAAAATTGTGATTGTATAAGTATGTTTTTGATATGACTCCACCACGCCTAAGATGTACAGCATACCAAACCAAGATAGCATTTCTGGGATGTGGGTGATTCTTTGTCTGTTTCAATAATGTTTTAGCTTCTTTTTTATATATAAATATCCCAATAAATCATTCATGTTGTTCAAGAATGTGACCAGATTAAGGGAGTGGGAGCGATTTAAATTAAATGTAAATATGTGTGTAATAGTGTTATCTTTACTATTACTATATACTACAAGTCAGGCATGTTGGCATAATGGTCCATCTCTTTTACTAAATGTACCAATGGCTTGTTATTGCCTGCAACTAACTTTCCAATCTCTGGCGTTCGCATAAACTCACATTTATGTGAAACATTCTTCAGTGACAGTAAAACGTTGTACACAGGATATAGTAGGTTTTATCCTTCCTCTTCATTCAAAAATGTATACTGATTTTTTATTATTTATTTTGTACCCTGAGATGTCCTCAAAAACTTCAATTAAATTTAGCAGCACAGGGCCACTATCTTATATACTGTGAATCCCTTCGGTTGGTTCAGTACACCAATGGGGAAGATGGTTCACTTGGCATTGGTCCAGAATTTGATCATCGACACCCTCCATAGGGAAGGAAAGCTACAGAAGATGCTGTACTAGAGTATATTCATGGGAGTCCACTGGTAGGGAAAAGGTGCAATAGGAAAAGGTGCCCAAGCTCCAGGAATGTATGTTTATGTTATGGACTGATCCCAGGTTTATAAACATTAATACCAGATAAATATACAGTATCTTGCCAGACACCAATTACCTTGAGCTTTTTAATAACTGGTGCAGTGCCAAAACAGGGTCAATTTTATTGAGCTTAATTACTGAATAGTGCAGTCTGAGCATTTGAGCATGCATGAATCGTACACAGCCCTCATCCAATTCTTTCACAGAAATCACACTGCCAATATCCATCTCACATAAAGTTTTTATATGAGCCAAAGAAACCATAGAGTGCTGAGATATAGGAGAGAAATAATAAAACAAATTGAATAACCAATTGTCTACAATGAGGAGGAAATGTCATAGAAAGGTGATTACGTGGAAGAACTTCAAATTTAGAAAAACAAAATGCAGAATCTGAAGATAATGGAAAATGTGAGATTTGTGGAGATTAAATTTGAGGTGTTCAAAAGATCCAATTTGTCAATCAATGTACGTATAAATCTCAAACTGTTTTAATTCTGTGGTCCCTCCACCGTAGATCAAGAAAAAACCTCAATTCGCCCAGGCAATTGATTGTGACACATTGCTTTAGAACTGGCTGCCCAATAACAATGTGGCAACTCTGATGGTGTGTAAGATCTTTCGCTTGGGGCGCACCACAGATACGCAGACACAAGGCGCATTCATCAGTTTAATTGTGTAGATAAAAAGTACTATAAAAAGTCTAGAGCAGAACTCAAACTAATTCCCTGGTAAGTAATAAGTTGCATAAGAATGTGTCAGTATATGGTAAAATATTATATACATAAATAATATTTCACCTTTTCACCTTTAAATGAATACCTCACCTTTAAAATCTCTGTTGTATATATATTCACACACACACACACACACACACACACACACACACACACACCACACATATATATATATTATATATATATATATATATATATATATATATATATATACAAGAGATCAAAAGAGATAAATGCCTGATAAGCTTTTGTATTCCCTCATTACAAAATGTTTTAGCTGCGAACCACGAATGCACTGAATTCATCAGAAGTGAATCATCGTCCCCCTAGGGTTGCTTTCAGGGGATCAAACAGGAGAAAGTCTGATGGAGCGAGGTCAGGACTACAGGTAGGATGCTTTAACAACTCAAAACAAAGTTTCTACAGAGTGATAGAAGTTTACTATATATATATATATATATATATATATATATATATATATATATATATATATATATATATGTGTGTGTGTGTGTGTGTGTGTGTGTGTGTGTGTGTGTGTGTGTGTGTGTTTATTTATTTATTTATTTATTTATCTCTTGTTATATTTCCCTTGGAGTTTATCTGACGCTGTGTCTTCCGCCACGTCAGTAGGTGGCGCTGTTCACCATCTACGCTGACTCAGCCATGGCAGAAGAAGACACGCTGCAGCTGAAAGCTCCTTGCAGCTAGCCGAAGTTACAGTGAATTGACTTTTATTTTATTGTATTGCTCTTTATGACTATAACTATTTGGAGATGTTAGAGATTTCATTTGGCTTCTGTTGATTTACGAGATGTCAGCTGCACGGCTTTAATGCAACACTGAGCAAATACTGGACATCTGAGCCACACAGATGTGTTAGCTAACAGCTAACAGCGCACTGTACAGGAAACATGTCCAAACACAAAGCACCCAAGAAGAAGCTTATTATTGAAGATGGTGAGTAGAGTCTTTAGTTTCTTGCAGTTCATGTTGTCTTTCACACACAGAGGGACAAGAGAGAGAGAGAGAGAGAGAGAGATGTGAAAGTGAAGTGAAGTGAAGTGATTGTCATTCTGTGTGATGCTTTGGGGATGAAGAGGAAGAGAGTTTTATTATATATAGTATTATATTTATTAACAATATAAAATTATTCACACTCTGGTAGTATTATAACTTCTGTTCGTGTATCAGATGTTTCAATTCAAGGCTACTGTATCCCCGGTCACTGCTGTGCAGGTGTGAACGTGTTACATCAGTTAATTTGTAACTGTGGTGCGAGCAAAAATGGGTGCATTTGGAAACAACTCGCAGAAGAGCAAAAATGGGTGCATTTGGAAACAACTCGCAGAAGAGCAAAAATGGGTGCATTTGGAAGCAACTCGCAGAAGAGCAAAAATGGGTGCATTTGGAAACAACTCGCAGAAGAGCAAAAATGGGTGCATTTGGAAACAACTCGCAGAAGAGCAAAAATGGGTGCATTTGGAAGCAACTCGCAGAAGAGCAAAAATGGGTGCATTTGGAAGCAACTCGCAGAAGAGCAAAAATGGGTGCATTTGGAAGCAACTCGCAGAAGAGCAAAAATGGGTGCATTTGGAAGCAACTCGCAGAAGAGCAAAAATGGAAGGAAGGTGAAAGTTTCTTAAAGAGAATCATTACTGGTGACGAGACATGAATTCATCACTACCAGCCTAAGAGTAAACAGCAGAGTATGGAAGGGAAACGTGAAACGACAGAGTCATCCATCAGCTGGAAAATTCATCAATGCTCACAGTTTTCTTGGGTTCCCTAGGGCATGGAACATTATCAGGAAAAAAGGGTTCAACAATCAAAAGTGCTCGTTACAGTGAGATGCTTATTGAAGACACACTTCTACGTCCACACACTTCTATCTTTACCGTTGACACTCTGTAGAAACTTCGTTTTGAGTTGTTAAAGCATCCTACCTGTAGTCCTGACCTCACTCCATCAGACTTTCACCTGTTTGATCCCCTGAAAGCAACCATAGGCTGATGATGATTCACTTCTGATGAATTCAGAGCATTCGTTTTTCGCAGCTCAGATTAAAACATTCTGTAATGAGGGAATACACAAGCTTGTGGACAGTTGGACAAAGGTTATTGTAAAGCAAGTGGATTATTAGAAAAATTATGTATTTGTCTTTTTTAAAAGTCACTTAAAAGAAATTCTAAATAAATACATTGACTTACCCTTGTAGTCCTTCCTGTTCCCTTGTGTTAGGAGTCTTCTACAATGTTAACACTTTTTCTACACCTACTACAGATGAGCTGAAAGAGGAAGGAGAAGAAATGAATCCCTTCTCCTTCAAAGAATTTATCAGGAGCAAAAATCATCACTCCGGCAGCGTCGAACCTGTTGAGGTGAAATACCATGATCTTACTGTGAGAGAGGGATTTTACACTACCTTTATGTGCTTGACATTAATTGACAGTAAATTTGAAAAATGCCTCTATTTTGCATTATTTTCGGACGTAATACGCCAACTTTCATTACAGGTTGTTTTATTGAAAACAACCCTCGTGAAAACTAGAATTGTTGAAATATTTACATTTTTTATTTTTTTTTGGTTAGTCCCCTTTTTTTACTTTAATGTGCATTCCAGCTGGGATTGACTGTACAAAACTCGTACAAAACCTTATTATTCAGTGTACATTAAAATATGACCTTTTGTACAAAAGAAATTCAATGTTCATCTTCAGTAAGCGTCTTATCCCGGTCAGGGTCACGAATCATAAGGTTATCCTGGGTCGATTCCGGAATACCCCTTGAATGGGATTCCAGACACAGAAACACACACATTTATTTATGTAAAGGCAATCCACCTGCTTTTGGGGTGGGGGGTCATGGTAGGAAACTCCTCACAGATGCATGAACGCAAGAAAATTCTCTATTTTGTGTCTATTGTATGTAATGATGATGCGTTTAAAATAAATGGGTTTATTTGTTTAAATTAATTGTTAATTTGCCTTGCAACCATTAATTTACCAGTAATATGTACAATCTAAGGGTAAAGATGTATTCTGAGAAGGAATTATAAGCCCAAAAGAAGCTAAACGTGCCCTTAAAAGTTAAACAGTTCATACCTTAGGCCAGATATGGTGTTTGTTGAGAGAGCTGCATTATGATCTCATGACTCTTTGGCATTTCTGTGGTAATGATGTTTTAATTTTCTTGTTCTAGAAAGCATCTGATGGTGCTTGTTCAGCAGAGGATGAATACATATACACCAGAGACTTTGAGCAGTGTCTTAAGGCTGACTTTTTCACAGATCCCACCCTCCTTGACCAATCGTTTGATTATAAACCCGAGGACGAGTGGACCGACAGCTACCACCCCTCGGCTATTGACGGAGCCCATGATTTAGGACTGAGTGGCGCTCTTGATGGCAGCGCTTATTTGGATCACTCCTTACTGTCCTGTGAAGACAAGGACGAGACAGTAAACGAGTGGGAGCTGAGGGAAGACTTCTCACCACAGCCTCACTTCCACAGAAAGAGCACGGGTAGCTATGAAGGAGATGAAGAGACCTCGGTTATTGATCTCACCTTCCACTCGAAGAAAAGCAGTACAGAAAATGGGATAAGTTACCAGCAAAAGGTAACGCAATCTTGAGTGGTTAATTTGTTTCTCAGTGGTGTAATTGTGTCACATTATTATTTTTTTTTTTTTTTATGGTATGCTTTATGCCTCTTGCTTCCCTAGCTAAGAGAAGAAAATTCTCAGCTTCGGAAGCAAGTCAGAGAACTGATAAAAAAGTCAGAGGCTGATTCTTCTAAGTAAGATGCACACATGAATACATAAATAATGCTTCTGAATGTTTTCATGTATGATAACATGTATGATGTACAGACATGCTAGGGTAAGTCAAAAATTATCCGCACTCAGGTTATATTAAAACGTCTGTTGGCAGCTCTGTCTTAGAGGCGCTTTCCGCCCAAGGCTACTCTCTCCCGAGTCCCTGTGAGCATGCTTGATTAGTATTTTGTGGTCTGAGGGTATGCCTGGTGCAGAAATAGCTAAACAGAAGAGCATAAACCAAGTCGCTTGAATATCTGCAAATTTTATTAAAGAGAATTATAAGTTGTGATGAGAGTAAACGGCAGAGTATGGAATGGAAACATCCTCAATCACCGACCAAGAAAAAGATCAAAAGCACGTCGACACTCTGGCAAAACTTTCTTCTGAGGCATTTAGTCCTAATCTCGCTCCATCTTGCACCTGTTTGGTCCCCTGGAAGCAGCCCTACTAGGATGAAGATACACTGCTGATGAAGTCATTCATGGCTCGCAGCTCAGCCTAAAACATTTTTTAATGAGAGAATACAAACGTTTGTTGAAAGTATGTAAAAAAGAAAGAAGATCATGTTGAAAAATGATGTACAGCATTTGTCCTTTCTAAAAGTTAATAAAAAAAAATTCTTTAGCCAGAGTGCGGATAATTTGACTCACCCTCGCATGATAGTTGATAACAGACTCACACAGAAGCATGGTTATTGTTTGCATGTACAGATCTGATCAGAAAACATGTTTGTGGTATTTAGAATCAGACAGCTGACAGATGAGCTGCACAAGCGAAATTTGCAAGAGGAGAGAGAAGCCAAAGCTTTAGAAAGCATGGTGCAGTCTGTGGAAGAAAATCTCCAGCTCATGACCGTATGCATGTTTTTCATTTATTTCAATTTACATTGATGTGAATACATTATCCCTCACAAAATAGAACATCTCCGAGTGAAAAGTAACTCGAATTGTGATTTGTTTCCCACACAGAAACGAGCCGTTAAAGCTGAAAGCAGTTTGTCTAAATTGAAGCAAGAAGTCCAGCAGCTACAGGTTTGGCTTTTGAATTCGTTATTGCATCACATTTTTGCAAGAATTTGTTTACTTTAAACACGACAGGGCCTGAATTCTGAAATGTGATTGGTCAGAAGAGTTTTTTTTTTTTTTTTTTTAAGTAGTGGTAGCTAAATCAAATCACAGACGCACTGTTTATGTTCTGTGGTAACTGTTCATTCACATGGGCTTATATGAGACTATTGAGAATCATTCTGTAAGAAGACCTTTATTGATAATTTTTCTCCATTTTTAGCACTTCATTCAGGACATTATTAACCACTGGATAGTTTTCAGGAGAGAGCATGTAGTAACATAAGGGTTAGCTTAGTGTTTAAGATGTTCCTACCGATCAGGAGGTCCTAGGTTCAAACCCCAGCACCCCCAAGTTTCCACTGTTGGGCCCTTGAGCAAGGCGCTTAACCCTCAACTGCTCAGGTGTATAATGAGATCAAATCTGGATGAGAGCGTCTGCCAAATTCTGCAAAATGCCAATAAAGAAGTATAATATTTTTTCTTATACAATCTTATTAACACACACAGAGACAGAGAGAGAGAGAGAGAGGAAACCTGTTTAGAGCTGCAAACAACCTCGGATGTAACTATAAGCAGTTAAAAGTTAAAGAATTGTAATCAAAGTGTTGACAAATTGCTGTGATAGACTATAAGAGGAATAAAACACTTTGGGATGTGCTGTTTGTTTCAGGTCACATCATCTTCGTGATATTTAATAATAATAATATTTATTATTATTATTTAAATTGCTTGTGTAGCAACTTGTACATTTTCCTCCTTTATCCAGAGCCAGCTAGAGACATACAGATGTGAAAATGAACGACTCCGTGTCGGAGAATCTGCTGCCATGAGCTCAATGAGACAGAATGCACAAGTGGCATCCAAGTACCTCAACAAAGTTGCTCAGGATGCTGAGACTTCCATTAAGTATGTCAGAGGGGGGAAAAAAGATTGCAACTGATACTCATCATATCATTTTCTATACTTTAGTGATTAGGCATATGACATGGTGGATATTACTGAATGTGTTTTCTCTGTTTATAGGCAGTTGCTGACAGGTCGAGAGACTTTGTGCCTCGTATCAGAGCTGCTGCGGTCCATAGACAAGATCTCTGAGATTCCAAAATAGCACCTTCTCTACTTCACCTTGTCGTGCCTTAACCACCTCTGTTATTCTTTGCTCTTTCAAATCAGTTAATTTCTCACATACCATGGCTTTCTACTGCCAATGTAATCCATGTTAATGTCTGTGGCTACATGGATCACATGACATGCAAGCACTAGCCCTAACAGCACTCTTACCCGTACTAGCTAGTATTGTCTAGCTGACTAGACCAGCTTGCTATCTCAATGATCTTTATGATTAGATCAATAGTTTGCGTCCGTTGTTGGCAGATGAGCTGTTGTGTAATTATAAAAAGGGTTGACTGAAGACGGCCGACCTTAAAGAAGGACCTCATGTTGTGTACCAAGTGCTTATTTATAGTTACATTGCAACATCTTTTCTATGAAACATGCCATAAATCTCATCATAGTCATTCTCTAAAACGTGCTATAAAGGAATTTTAGCATGTTTGGTTTTCAACATTTAACATTGACTGGTTGGGAAGTAAAAGAAAAAAAGATGCTATTTTTTCCCCCTTTTAAAGCAATCGTTTCGTCGGAAGGTTGTATCCTAATTTTAATTTCAGCTCTCCAGAATGGTCAACCATTCTGTTCTATCATTTCCAGGCCAGTTCCCTGTAAGAGCTGGGGTTTAATTTCAGACCCAAAGAGCATGTGCATGTCTGCTCTATAAATGAAGCCTTTAAAAATGGAGAAATTTTACTTCTTATAAACAGCTGCCTTTATGTTCCATTATTCAAATGTGATAAACGTGTAAAGCTTTGTAGTGTGACATTTTTGTGCAATTGATTTTTGTATAGCAGTTTTAAACAGCATAGTGCGTTTATATGTCATAAATATCTAAAAAAAAAAAAAAAAAAAACAAGTCAGTACTGTGCAAAAGTACTATGTATATTTTACTGTATATTTTACTGATGGCATTTGTAAAACCAAATATATGCACGTGTGTGTAGACCCATACACACATGATCAGCCATATTTTATAATGCTTGACCTTTCCGAAGTGATGACATTTTGGGCTTATAATAGTTATATAGTTATGTTACATATTAGTTATATAGTTATGTAATATTTTGAAACATCATATATATGATGTTTCAAAATTATTATTCCATGGATAAATTAACAGTAACATATCTATTTTGTAATTTGAAACTAAATACTACATACACAGGCAATCAGCCATAACATTTACAATTATCTCTCTCTCTTACACTATATACTGAGAGAAAGAGAAACCCAAAAAATTATACACACTTATCAGGCCTTTTTTAAAACTGGAATTTAATTATTGCAGTAGGAGCATTATTGTGTAGTACTGTATTAGGTCTTCTCTAAAGATGTCCTTTGTCGCATGATTGTTAATGCTATCATGTGATTGTCAGGAGAAATTCATATACTGTATTTTTTATGTTGCAGTGTATATACATTCTGTGGCCCCTATGTGTGAATGCACACACTTTCTAAGTTTAAAAATAATTCTGTACATATGATGAACAGTAGCATAACTAATTTCTACCTTTAAAACTTGATGCTTGGATGGTTTTAAAATAATTAGCTGGTAGGTTGTTGCAGGGTCTTCTCTGTTGGTCAGATCTTACACAGTGATTTTTTTTAATGTGTTTTTTTTTTTACCTAAAATTTTCTGGATTGTTCAGACCACAACCTCAGTTTTGTAATTTAGTAAATAGAAAACATTCACATTCATCTGTGCTTGTACGTGACATACGTAAACATCCTGCTTTTTTTTTGCTTTTGCTTTAACTTGATAATTTTCACCATGCTGTTTTGCTGCATACAAAATTTATGAGAATTGAATTACAGAAACTGTATATACAGTTACTGAGGGGTACGGGGGAGAGTGTGTCAAACAAAAGAGTCAAACCATGTTTTTTAAACCTTCCTTTAAACTCTTACACCATTTTTGTGATTTTAATGAAACAAACGTACTAATTTTATTTTAGAAACTAATATAAAAGTATTTTGACTTTTCTTTACTAATCAGCAGATATTTATGTGTTTATATTAGCAGACACTCAAAAAATGCTGCTATGACTAAAAAAATATTGACAATCTCTGTACGACTTTAATTTACTACTTTTTAAGAAATAAAAAGTTGCAAATTGTTATTATATTAAAGAGCTGTTGAAGTCTTGATTTTGATTTATCCTTTTTTAATAACAGCAGCTCTGGTGGTCCTTTCAGCTCCGAGGAAAATCACAGGTTTGTATTAATGCACTCATCTATTTTTGTTTATTAGTAACGTGTAAATTGTATGACAGAGACTTGGCATAATCTAATGTAATGTAATCAACTGATTTTTGTACAATTTTGCTATTTAACAGAAACATAAGCATTGACATGGTGAAGCTTTTTGTTAGGACAAATTTAGTAACATGGAAGTAGTCTAGTGTCACTGCTTACAACTTGTCTAGCAAAAGTGATAACAGGAGGGGTTTTTTTATGAACACTCCACAACATTAGGTATAACTGTTTATGGTTAAAAAGACATATAACGTTATAGAAATTATTTGAAACTAGTGTTACTACACGTCATTGATGGGTAAAGTGTTTTAAGAAATAGTTAAAAAATGCAATAAAAATAAGGATGATTAGCTTTAATGTAATCAGTAATATTATCATTTCATGTTGAAGTTCACATACTGTACATGTTTGCCTGTCTTTCTGTACGGTAGAACTCTCTGCCTAACTTATTAATAGAAAAAAAAAGATGTTTTGTACGGTTGCGTAACTTACATATTGTTTACGCTCGGTTGCACTTTTTTTTTATTGTCAGCTAAATAAACTGTCTGTTTAAAGTAGATTATAAAATCCAGCACATAACTGTTCATAACATCAGTGTTACTCAACATACAGACAGAATTTTTTGCTGATACTGGTTTCATGGCCCTTCTATGTATGAAACGTAAACATATTGAAACAGTGAGATTTTATTAATGTACTGTCAAAACCTTTCTTTTATTTATATAGGTTATCAGTAGGTCAATAAGTAATTCAATTTTATTTATATAGCACTTTTAACATTGCATTGTTGCAAATAATCTTCACAGAATCAAAAAGAACATTAAGGGAATGAGTATGAAACGTGTAAGAAAAGCAAACCGAGGGCAACGTTGTCAAGGAAAAACGTCCTGAGATGACAATAGGAAGAAACCTTAAGAGGAACCAGACTCAACAGGGAGGCCCTCCTCATTTGGGTGATAACCGTTAGCAAGGATTGATCTGCAGTCAGTCAGTAGTGTGTTAGGAGGATAATATAAAGTCCACTTTTGTTATTTGAGGAACAGGTACTTAACTGTTGAGAAACTGTAGTCACAAGTAAAACAGGTGTCTGCATCAGCCGAGTCCAAGACCATTATCGTGGTAAAGTAGATCCGTCCCCAGTCACCATATGCAACCCAAGCAGATCTTGCAACAAGATCTCCAACCAGAAGCGGGGCAGTGGGATGAGTCAGACAGGTCTGGAGGGCAGAGGAAGGAGAAGAAGCTCGGGAGCGCTACAGTATGTGTGGCTCGACAGAGAGAGCGTGAAATAATAATTAGGTATGATTACAGTCACATGTATATGGTGAATGTATGTTTTGTGCAAAGATTTATAAATTTATATTTTTAAAAAACTTACATATTTTTGTAGTGAAATAATCAACTGTACCCATATTTTGCCAAATGTCATTACATTACATTGATTGTTTTGCTGTAACATGTCATGCTGTCTTTTATTTCTGACTTAATTATTATTATTTTTTTCTTTAGTGACCCCGCACCTCCTGGGTTGACGGTTTGACTCCTGCCTCAGGTCTGTGTGATAGGAGTTTGCATGTTCTTGGTTGGTTTCCTCCGTGTACTCCGGTTTCCTCCCACAGTACAAAGACATGCAGATTAGGCTGATTAGCATTCCCAAATTGCCCATAGTGTGTGTGTCTATGCCTTGGCATTATGGATTGGCACCCTATCCAGGTTGTACCCCCAATTTATGTCCTAATTCTCCTGGTATAGACCTCCTCCTAGCCCCCGAGACCAATGTATACAGGAAAAAAAAAAAAAAAAATATATAATATAAATGAATAATTCACTTTCCATTCTTTAACATAAAAGTACTTTTACTAAAATTTAAAAGGCTTCGTAGAGACTTTTATTTTGAAATCGGTTTACCCAACGGCATCAGTGTGTTTCCTGCTTTCGCGGACGGTGTCTCGACGTTTTGTTGACGTTCCGAGCGCGAACTTATTAAAACACGGTCAGTACGCCGAGGCTCTATGGTTGACGTTTTAGTAAAAAAGTTTCTATGTACAGGATTAAAAACACACATTTTACGTTGTTTTTTATCCTTGTTGATAAGATTGTTTCGAATTCCGCGAAATGCACGCTGGGTAATATTCTAACTAGCTGGTGTGCATGTGTGCAGTGAGTGTAAGGAGTTGGAGATGCGCTCTGTGTCCAGCTGCTGAGTTTCCAGCATTTTCGGTATGTACAGTATTATTTTGGGCAGAGTTAGAGGTGTTGTATCTGTGAACAGTGTAACAGTAACTGAACTCCTGCCCTTGCTAGAGTACATAATGCACAGGAGGGATGGGAATCACCAGGCACCTCCCCATACGATTTTATCACGATACCTCGGTGCTGTTTTGGTTAATATTGCGATTCTATAAGTATCACGGTTTAGTGAATACTACATAATAAAAGTGTAATGAGTAATTAAATGTAGCCCTATCCTTATAATCTTAGTTTCCTCACTTAAAAACCGCTGCATTTAAACCATACAAACTAACTTCAAATACAAGAGTTTAACAGTGAACTTTAAATAAATGAAGCAAAATAAATACATTGTTACTGAGCAAAACATATCTCTATCATACGCGGTCATTGTTATTTCTAAATAAAAGTGGCAAATAATTAACTTCTACCATATGAGATAAAAATGTGTAAAAAGTACAGATGGCGCTACCTGTAGGATTATAAAGAAGTGACGTATTATTAGTAGTATTAGTATTATAGAGTACTGTAGTATTATAACGAAGAAAACAAGGCATTTATGTTCACACATGCCTCCATCGTCTCAAAACTCAACTTGACAGTGAGTATGCGGGTTGAGTGGCTGCCAGCACGCGGGGATGTGCCGCTTTTAACATGCAATTTTTTAACTAATTAGCATTTTGAGACTGATTTAAGCATTTGCAAAGAGTGGAGTTGAGACTAATTCACTCACAAAGAAAAAGGCTGATTGGAAGTTTTTAACATAAAAATGGAAACTCAGAAGCTTCTGCGCTCAGTACATAATCGTTTATATCTGAGGCTGATCGGCCGATCGCCGGTCACGGGCAATTAGTCTGAAAAGCCAATTCTGGTTACTGGCCGATCGACCAGTCCATCTCTATTATAAATGTAAAATAAAAAAATATATACATTTTGGAGTCAGTGTGGCCATACATGAGTGGCCACCCACACACACACAACAAAAAATCAGGATTCATAATTCTAATGCCCAGAGATGGGCATGACTGGGCATTAGAGATGGGCATGATTGGCTTGATGCAGTTGTTTCTATGTGTATATTACACACCTTTTGTGTCCTAGATCATGAGTTCATTTTGATTTGACATATTTGTATATGTAGATAAAGAAAAAATGGCAGCATCAGAAGACCTGCTGGCTCAGAGGAACAAACTCCAGCATCAGATTCAGGCTCTGGAGCAAACTCTGGGCAATGATCAAAACATTGTAGACCTCCTGTCTTCAGACAACGACAGTGGTAAGTCGAGCAATGATCACAACAAGACGACATCCAGGATGTGCACAGTATCTCACACACACACACACGCACACACACTTACACATGCCTTTCTCATCTCTCTGGCAGCTGAGGAGTCTGATGACAGTGGACACGCCCAGGACAACGTTGTATGTACATTTATGTCCATGATTAATAAAGAGTGTTGCAGCAATTCACAGTGCTCAACCGTGTACACCTTGGTCCCTTGCAGGCACACGAGGACCTGGAAGCAGAACGACAGCAAATACAGAAGGAGATAGAAGAGTTAGAGCGAACACTCGGTGCAGACGCAGCTCTGGTGGATGCCCTGACAGGTAAACGTGTGTGTAGTTGTAACGTCACAACTATGAGGAAATTATTTAATACAAGTAAATCTCCATGGACTTTGATGTTTGCAGATAACATTGTGCTTCGTAGCGAGAGCAGAGAACAGGTGGAGGAAAATCTGGAGAGGTGGGGGTACACTCTGGAAAGCAGAGGAATGAAGATTAGCCATAGCAAGACAGAATATTTGTGTGAATGAGAAGGACCCAAGTGGAACGATGAGGCTACAGGGAGCAGAGGTAAAGAAGGTGCAGGACTTTAAGTACTTAGGGTCAACGGTCCAGAACAACGGACAGTATGAAAAGAAGGTCAAGAGATGTGAAGGTTGGAACGGGTGGTGAAAATGTCAGTGTTACAGTATGTGATAAGAGTAGCAGCGGAATGTGGTGAAACAAGACAGTGGTGAGACCAGCGGTGCTCTATGGCTTAGAGACAGTGGCACTGAAGAAAAGACAGGAGGCAGAGTTGGAGATGGCAGAGATGAAGGTGTTGAGGTTCTGTTTGGGAGTGACAAGGATGGATATGATGTAGAATGAGTTCATCAGAGGGGCAATCCACATTAGATATTTTGGAGATACAAAGTCAGAGAAGCCAGATTGAGGTGGTTTGGACATGTTCAGAGGAGAGATTGTGAGTATAGAGGATAGAAGGATTCTGTAGAAGGATGCTGAGGTTGGAACTGCCAGCAAGGAGGTCTAGAGGAAGACCTAAGAGGAGATCTCATGTAGTGAGAGAGGACATGAAGTTAGCTGGTTTGAGAGAAGAGGGTGCAGAGGATAGGTTTAGATGGACCCAGAAAATTTGCTGTGGCTACCCGCGAAATGGAACCGCTGAAAGACAAAGTAGAATAAATTGCTCATTTTGTGTGGTGTGTGTGTGTGTGCCCTGTGATGGATTGGATTGAAAGTCAGTTTTTGGTGTGACTACGCGTTGAGGACTCTTTAGTATCAGATTCAGTTTGTGCAGCTTTATAAGGAAATTACCCGCAAAGCTTTACTGAGCATCCTGGAGCATCATCCACAGTACAAACAATGTTTTTCCCAGTAGTGCAGAATATACAGTACGTATGCATATATCCATGTCGATATAGTACAGCATGTACAGAATAGATATAAATGAAATATAAATAAGTGCATAAAAAAGATGCATAGTGTTTAAAGCAGTGCTGTAGTTTAGTGGTAATTAAACTGTGATGAGCTGCTCAGTATGAAAACAGCCACAGGGCAAAAACTACTTAGTCTTGGAACAGTGTAACGTAGTCATTGACTAGGGTGAGAGGCGTCTTTGTGCTTTGCAGACAGAGAAGTTTTCCCATCCACTCACCACTCGTACACTTGTTTGTTCATGCGGTTATTCAACCACCAATCATGTGCCAGAAGCACAGGGCATCTGTATCCCATCAAGAAATAAGATGTTTTCCCCAAAAGAATTTCCGCTCATAGTTTCTTCCTTCCAAACCATCATGTGCAGAATTCTGTGTGAAATTCTAAGGAGACCAGCAGCTTACCAACATCCATACCAGAGTCAAAGTCACTGAGACACTGAAATTAGTGATGTTCCCTATTCTGATGTTTGGTATGAAAAGAAAAATTCTTGACCAACCTGTACCAAAGTTGTTGGTGTGTGTGTGTGTGTGTGTGTGTGTGTGTGTGTGTGTGTGTGTGTGTGTGTGTACAATATTTGTTTGTTTATGTATTTCAGCTAAACCTTGGATTGCCAGCGAATTCATTCGAATCCGTGCTTGTATATGAAAATACTTGTATACTATATATATATATATATATATATATATATATATATATATATATATATATATATAATATATAGAAGCAGATTTCCTCATGAGAAAAAAATGGTAATGTCGACGATTCGTTCCACAACCCAAAAATATTTATATTAACAAAAATGTATACCAAATATAAAATAAATTAACCTGCACTTTACCTTGTTTCCGAGCATTGTGTGTCTTTGTATGCGGAAACACTGCTCTGTCAGGATTTTTTTTTAAAGGTAAAGTGCAGTTTAATTAGGGCCCAAGCACTATAAGGTGTGCAGGACCCTCTTGTTTTCCTAAGGATTTTTTTTCTAGCCTTTTGGACTTTTCGGGGGTCTTAACATGCTCAAAAACTGAAACTTAACATGCTCAAAAACTGAAACTTAACATGCTCAAAAACTGAAACTTGGTAGACAGGTTGGAATCTGCTGCCCTCAGGATGCCTGAGAGTCGCGTGGCCCCCAGGGGCCCCCACACGAGAGTTTGCTGGATAGTTCATACACACTTTCACGTAGGCACACGAAACTCAGTACACATTTAGAGCTCATTGAGCCGAACAAATTTCGCGCCGCATGTCCTGGGCTCAACTCAACAGGAGGCCGGTTATTTTGGGTCGTTCGCAAAAACGCACCCGGTGATATACTCCTCCTAGGAAATTATACAGTCGCTACCAAACCGGGCCGATGTGATCTAAAGACATTGAGGATGCAAAATTGCAGAGGGATTTTCGATATCTCCAACAGGTCAGCTGTGATAATGTATTAAGCATACGCCGAAAAATGATTAATAACTTTCTGTGTGGCATTATATTGAGTGACATTATATTCAGTGACACCTTCTGTGACATCACGTTCAGTGACATCACGTTCAGGAACATCATAGGCATCATAGGCTTTTCTTCCAGCATCTGCGGCCTATTGTACACACATACACATCACAAATGTTAACACTCACACACACACACACACACACCTCACACACACACATCTCACACACACGAACACACACATCTCTAATGTTAATACACACAGACTCACACACCATACACACAAACAAGCACAAACACAAGCACATTTACTCGTCACACACAGACTGACACATCCACACGTCACACACCTCTCTCCCTCACTCTCTCACACACTAACCCTCACACACTAACGCGTGCACACACACACATGCATGCATGCATGCATGCACACAAACACACACGCACATCACACGCATGCATACATAAATACACCCATATTACAAATGTTTACACACACACCTCTCTCACGACGCACACACACCTCTCTCACGACGCACACACACCTCTCTCACGACGCACACACACCTCTCTCACGACGCACACACACCTCTCTCACGACGCACACACACCTCTCTCACGACGCACACACACCTCTCTCACGACGCACGCACACCTCTCTCACGACGCACGCACACCTCTCTCACGACGCACGCACACCTCTCTCACGACGCACACACACCTCTCTCACGACGCACGCACACCTCTCTCACGACGCACGCACACCTCTCTCACGACGCACGCACGCACGCACGCACGCACGCATTAGCCCTGTATAGTGTGTGATGTGTGCAGGTTGTGAGGTGCAACCGAGTGACAATGGCTTTTTCGCGGTGCGCCCGAGGTGGCGATGGCACAGGGTGCTTGGGTCCGTCATCGTTGCTTGCAACTATATTTTGTTTTATTTTTACTTTACATATTGTTTACACACATAGACACTCACGTGCGCACACAAGATTACATTCTGAAACTTTAATAAACTGATTATTAATTATTTATTAAAACCAGCCCTGGCCACTTCAGATTTTTGTTTCACATTTTCAGGATGACATCAATATCAGAATCAGTAAAAATGTACAGTATATTCTCCCTTAAAAAAGTATAAAGGCTTAACTTGTGTTACGTATTTTCAGACAGCGAACATGGCAGTCTAATGGATTCTGTGAGTATTTGAATATCTGTCCAAATAGAATCACTATTCATTCATCATTTCATAAAAATAAAAAAAAAATCATTGATTAGTTTTGATTTTTTTTTTTATATTAGGATGGTGAGGAGAGTGATGACGATTTGGATCTTCCTCAAGATTTGGAAACCTGTCTTCAGATGAATTTGGTTTATCAGGAAGTGTTGAGAGAAAAACTAGCTGACCTGGAGAAGCTTCTTAAAGAAAACCGTGAACAGCAGGTTAAATACTTTTGTATACTTGAATATAATTTACTTTAATAACTCAAATAATCAGGTTTAACACACTGATAGATATTCTATAAAAATGCAAGGCTTTTCTTTGATTGATTGATTGATTGATTGATTGATTTAACAGAAAGATCTCGAGGAACAGCTCTCTGGTCCTTCATACGTCAATCCTGGCCTCCCTCATCTTAAGCTCTTCCTTGGCAGCTTCATGAAACCGTATTTCAAAGACAAGCTGACTGGTTTGGTAAGATCTGGAAGTTTTTAATAATGAAAAGGCCATTTGAAGTGTTGTATTCATTCATAATCCTGATTTAATAAATGTTTCTCTACTTTGTTTCTTTTTTTCCCTGTTTAGGGACCTCCAGCCAATGAAGAAACTAAAGAGAGGGTGACTAATGGGACGAAGCCATGTGACGAAAAAACAATAAGGAGATGTAGGTCGCTGGATTTGTCAAGCCAGACTTTTTTGACATGCTTCATGTAGATAAAATTGATGCCTAGTTCACCTGTCTTTCAGGGGAGCCATGGCAAAAAACATTGCTCGTCAACTCCGTAGTCACAGACACGATGAAACGCATGCTGCAGCCCAAACTCTCAAAGTATGTTTAAAAAGATCTACACATTTCCCCACTGTTGTGTCGTTTTGTAAATTACAGTGAGACTTCTCAATTTTTATGGCTTGTTTTTACATGTCTTATAGGATGGAGTACTTAACTGCAAAGATGGCTAAAGCAAAGGAGCCTGAGAAAGAAGAACTACAAAACCAAATTACTCTCCTGGAGAAAGACATCGAACAAATAAGGTCCCTTAAATGAGTTGCAAGTTGTTTTTCCTTCTCAGCTGTAGGGGGCATCATTGCTTTGCTTCACTCAAATATGTATTTTGATTTCACTGAGAAACAGCGCGAAAAATTAATTTGCTCATGAGGGTTGGTCATGTTAATTCTTTCGCACCTATTGTTTTTGCAGGTCATTGAAGGAGGAGCAGCTGTATGGGGATCGCCATGGTGATCATGATTGGGACAAAATAGCGAATATTGATGTACGTCTTAAGGTTCTTGTAAAGCATCGTCATATTTTGTTATTGACCATGGATACAGTCAAATTTATCTTACAAACCCAAAATACAAATGACGATGGTTTTCCTAATTTTCTGCATTTTAATTTTTTCCATTTTAAATAAGATTGGCAAATTAAAAACATCCAAATATAGTGTCACTGGTACAGAAATCACTGTTCTTTATGTGTATCTGGGACACTAGGCGTTGTATCACATATTGCTTTAAGCTGAATTTTCACTTTAAACACCTTGCACTCATTATTAAAAATCTGAATATGATTATGATGCAGTTTGAGGGGTTCAGACAACCTGATGATTTGATGAGATTCTGGCAGAATTATTTGCATCCCTCCATTAACAAATCAACCTGGAATCAGGAAGAGATCGCGAAGCTGGCAGAAGTTGCAGAAAAGCATAATTACTGCAACTGGGAGCAAATAGCAGAATCACTTGGGGTAAGTGTAACAACAGAAGTTATGTTTCTTCTGGTTAGTAACGCATTGAGGATTGGACTTTCCGCTCATATCTCTTAAGTGTGACTGTATCTTCTCGCTCTTTTTCTTTATAGACCAATAGGACGGCTTTCATGTGCTTCCAGACATATCAGCGCTACATCTCTAAATGTTTCAGAAAGAGCGCGTGGACTAAGGAGGAGGACCAGGTGTTCAGAGAGCTTGTGGACAAGATGAGGATCGGCAGCTTCATACCGTACACTCAAAGTACTTGGAGACGACTTATTAATAAAGCAGTCGCTGATCATATTAATGGGCAGAGTTAAAATTATGTTCCGTCATATTGATGCAACACCACCATGCTTGTATTTATTCAATAGTTTGTTTGCTTATTTGTTTATATATGTATTTCTTTTTATATCTCCTCAGTATCATACTTTATGGAAGGTCGTGATAGTTCCCAGCTCATCTACCGTTGGACGTGTGTTCTGGATCCTTCTATTAAGAAAGGGCCTTGGACAAAAGAGGAAGACCAGGTAGGCACTTTGATGTCTTTGAACCAGAGAAAATCTTCAAACCCAAATTTGGAGGCCTGTGGATGGCCATTTTTAAGCTTCGCCCTAGTCACAACTCCTTACTGCACAAGCGTTGGAGTAGAGCCTCTGCTAGAAAAGTTTTAATTCCTCACCATGACACCATAATCACCACCACATGTGCAATAAGTGAAAATACCAGCATTATCCCTTTATATACAGAGGTATCCTGGATATGGAAAATAACCAGTATTACGCAATCCTGCATACTGTGTAATTTCTATTTTTATGTACTTCTGTATATTAAGTTAATTTATTATCTACTTTTATGCAGGGTCCTTTCCCTCCTCTTTGGTTTTGTCTGTTTTTTTTTTTGTTTGTTTGTTTACTGTCCAATGTCTGTTTACTACTGTGCCCTTACTGTAGTGTCCAGTGCTGCTGCATAGCTGTAATTTCCCACAGAAATTAATTAAGATCCATCTCATCTATCTTAACCTAATTTCAAAAAACAGTCGGGGCAGCTGGCATAATGGTTCTGGAGTTTACTGTATAAAAATTGTGAATAAATACTAAGGAGCAAGTTTTTTTTAAATGCCATATTGCAATAACTTGAATTGAATTCCAGTTGTTGTCATTGCAGTTACTGCTGAAGGCTGTAAAGAAGTATGGCTGCAAGGAGTGGTGGAAAATTCGCTTAGAAGTCCCTGGAAGGACAGACAACGCATGTCGAGATAGGTGTGCTAATACTGTCTAGTATTAGCAGGTGCTATACTGTATATATGAAAGTGTGTGTGTGCACTGTGTGGATGTGTGTGTATATAGAGAGAGAGAGTTTCCCTCTGCAATTTTTGATTCTGTAAATGTAGCACTAAAAATGCAATCCTCTCTCAATATCCTCAGATATCTGGATTGCCTTCGAGATGATATAAAGAGAGGTGCCTGGAGCGATGAAGAGGTGGAACTGCTGAAACAACTGGTAGAAAAGCATGGTGTTGGTGAGTAATTAATTCAAAGCTGAACTAAGTAAGGTTTTGCTTACTGTCAGTTGAAGAATTAAACCCTAAATCTTTTTTCCTGTATGCATTTGCCAGCTAACTTATATTCTTACTGTGTATTCCCCCCCCCACCATCATTGTTGCACAATCTCTTCAGGAAAATGGGCTAAGATCGCCTCTGAAATTCCAAACCGCGTTGACAGCCAGTGTCTAAACAAGTGGAAATGGATGATGCAGATCGCTAATGTAACTATTTGTCTAGTATTGGGTTTTGTTCCGCCGTGCTTTTGAAAAGCAGTTCTAAAAGTGGAGTGTGGTTGAAAGTGCTGTAACAGTAATGCCATTTCACATCCACCTATAATTGATTTGTTTTCTCTTAAAACAGCACTCCCTTGTTTTAGGTACTAGATATGCTGCACTTTTTTCCCCATACAGAGAGAAGGTGAAGGGAAAAGAAGAAGAAGAAGAAGGAAGAGATCAGTAAGTGATGAGCCGCAGTTGAAGAGGAGGCGGTTGCGTCGGAAAAAGGTCAGAGAAGAAGATGACTTTGGGACTCAAAGCGACACCTCAGAAGATGAACTGGAGCAAGTGCCGTACATGGACAATGTCGTCGAAGAGGTGGTAGTAGAAGAAAATGTCCCGTTAGATGAGGACTGTAGATTAGAGTACGTCCAGCCAGATATGAAGGAGTGGATTCCAGCACGGAAGAACAATCTGCCACATTCTTCAGGGAACCTGAAAACCACATGGGTAAGACTGCCGACTGAGGCGGAAGAGTGTGACCGTGATTGTGTACACATCACTGTGCTGGACAAATTGGGGAACACTGTTAAGACCTATGTCGGCATGGAGCCACCCGCCTTGCAAAAATGGGTGAGTTTTAGACTTGTTTCACGTCATTAAAAAAAAAAAAAAAAAAAAAACATATATATATTTTTTTTTTCAAGCCTTACATACTGTAGCAAAAAAGCTACAAAACTCTGCACCTCAAAGTTTTTTATTCCTCGTCTACCACAGGAAATTGTCAACACATTTAATTTTTGATTTATTATTAACATCATGTCATGTTTTTTAACCATTTATGACTCTCAGGTCTTTCCAACTTTAATACTGATAAATTTTTTAACTGTATTTTACTTACAGAATTCAAGCAATGAGAATGCCATGGTCATGGTGTCTGAAGGGGACATTAAACGCTTTTTGATAAACATGAAAGCATCTGTCATTAAAGCGGTAAGATACATTTGGGGGGTGGATGGCAATATGAGGCATGTCATGTTTTTTTTTTGTTTTTGTTTTTTTAACCATTTAGTTAACTTTAATGGTGTTGAGCATCTACAAGATAAGATGGTTCCTGTTATTGCTTGGTTATAGCAACTAAAACCTTCTATCTTGAACAGCTTTTCTTGTTACTTAGTAACTAGACAGTCTGTTGGCATTTCTGAATGGCAGAAAACTCAAAGACAGTAGATTTCTTTTAAAACAAGTTAAATGAAATGATACTTGCAGAAAGATTTACCAGAGAAATGGTTATGCATGGATCACCCATCATAATCGTCCATGTGTCAAGTCAAGTCAATTTTATTTATATAGCGCTTTTAACAATTGACATTGTCGCAAAGCAGCTTTACACAATAAAAAGAAGCAAGTTTGTATGCAATGTGTATGAATCAAAATGATAAGATTGTCCCTGATGAGCAAGCCGAGGGCGACGGTGGCAAGGAAAAACTCCCTGAGATGGTAATAGGAAGAAACCTTGAGAGGAACCAGACTCAACAGGGAACCCATCCTCATCTGGGTGATAACGGATAGCAGAGAATGATCAGCATAATAATGTGTACTGGAAGTTCAGTGTAACAGGAGATGTGTTAAAATTAAAATTAAAAGGAGTCCAGTTTGTTCCCGGAGGCTCAGGTAGACTGTAGGAGATTCCAGTCCTGAGCTATCGAACAACTGAAGTCACAGGTCCCCAGAGCATCAATCGATGATAGGACAGTCTTAATGGAAACCATCCCCAGCCACCAAGCGCATCCAGGCAGACCACACGGGGCATCCATGCGACGAGATCTCCAACCAGAAGCAGGACTCCAGGACGGGTTAGACGGCTCCAGGGGGCAGAGGGGTCTGGATCACTGGCAACTCAGGAGCGAACATGTATAGCTCGACAGAGAGACAGAGAGAGGGAAAGGAGAGAGGGAGAGAGAGAGAGAGAGAGGGGAGAGAGCAGAAAAGGAGAGAACAGAAAATAAGGATAGATGGCAGTTAGGTATGGTCACAGTCAACATGTATAATGTGTATGAGTTATTACAATAAAAACAATAAAGTATTAATACCAGCTAATTAATATTCATCCCCGAGTTGAATTATGCGTAGAATTCAAAGCTGTGCTTTTGCCATTGAAATAAAAAAAATATTTTTTTTTTCCCACCAGAGAACACCAAAAACCAAAACAAGCTCATCTTCATGTACAAATCAGAGCAATGCCAAAACCGACGAGGAGGTGGATAAGAGTGAAACAGAAAGCGGTCAGAGGAAAAGACGTAAACCTGTCCCCAAAGCTGTAGCCACCAAGCAGCTGAACTATGATCTCTTGTTAGCCATCACTCCATGGGTTGGCAATGTAGTAATGCCTTTATCTTTCAGAGAGAGGCAGATTTGTGAAGGTAATTATGTGAAACAATGATAAAATATGAATTCCTTTGTGTGTTTTGTGGAAATTGTTTCCTTTCTTCAGCAGCGATGTTATCTTTGTCTCAATACAGCGGACGTTGTGCGAAATAGAGCAGCAGCTGTTCCTCTTTTAATATCACCAGTGTTTTTGTTTTTTCTGCAGGTGAGTGAAAAATGTTCTTTCTAATATTAGTATGTCTTTCTAATATCTAGTATGTTATCATAATGAGTGTTAAAGGCCGGCTACAGTTTAAAAATTGCGTTGTTTTGAAACAGACCCTAAAAGTTGATGTTGATGGCTGCAAGAAAATTATTGAAGCCCGCAAAAACAAAGTGTCCATGGTAAATTCTATACCCTTTTTGTTCTTTGTAGCTTTCTAAATGTCTCTCTCTGCAACATTTGCTGTTTTATACTATTCAGAGCAGCAGCCTTCCCTCCCAACATACATAGCCTATAATAAAATAATAAAAATGTTTACATTTTAAATGTTTATAAGGCATTGTAGATGCTTGAAAAATATTCAGTGACTTTTTTTTCTCTTCTGCTCAGACACCAGGACCTGAATCAAGACCCGATTCAGGTATTCAAGCTGTCATTTGTGTTTCTTTTCACATTCAGGTGCTGTAAATAAGACCTCCAAAAACAAAATCTGTTGTTTTAATCTCTTTTAGCCAAGAAGCCCACTCCAGGTTCTTCCCGCCGTGGTAACACCATAGCAGAATTGCTTGCCAAAAGAACGGAGCAAAGGAAACGTTACAGGTCCCTTCAGTCCCCTGTGTTTGTCGACTCCTTGTTGTTTCCACAGCCAGCCAAAATTGCAATTCCTCGAAGGCCTCGACCACAGAAAAACACAACACTGGTCAGGCGACCTGGTAATCAGAAGAAAAATGCTGTGATACCCCAGACTTTTGTTATGACGCAGCCAAATACTGATAAAGTAGCCACTTCACATATAGTGACACAGGGAAATTTACCTCTTCTACAGCTAAGTGCACCTGATGCATCAAAAAATCTCCCACCAGTATTACTCGTAGCAATGCCAGTATATTCTGGGGGTGTCCCAGAGTCAGCTTTATGTCCCACAACCTCAGCGTCCACAACTAAACCACCTACAGAGCATGTAGAGAATGTCAGCGCCCCAAAACGCAAGCACAAACCCACAATGAAAGCTCAAGCGTTGATGGAAAATAAAAAAGACAAGCTCTCCAAGAAAAAGCAGCCGCAAAACAACAAAAACAAAGCATCTGCAAAACAACAAAAGGGTAGTGTACCCCAGGTGACTGTACTACCACAAACTACAGCTTGGATTGTCACCCCTGCTGGTTTAATGCCAGTTGCTGGAATTCAAGTGCAAACCCCTGGCATCTCTGGTCCCCAAAACAATCTTCAGATGATATTTCAACCGCCTGTCATAGTCAACCAGAGTACTTCTGTTACGCTTGATGATGGCTTGAAACTAAGCAATCCAGCACCTGATTTAGCCGGAAATAATATTATATCTCAGACTTCTGGATCGAATTGTGGTGAAAACTCTAGACCTTCCTCTGTCTCAGATAACGCTAACGTTTCCTCATTTCCCTCTTCTTCTAACTTCCCCAATGTTAATTCTGTTGCTGTCACAAATAAACCTGATGTTCTTCAAGCTCTACCTGGCACAAATATCCCAACATCCATTACAGGATCTGTAGCCCAAGTTACTCCTTTTCAAACTGCATGTCATGAAAACAAACCTGTGACTTCCACGAACCCCATGCCCTCTCTGGTTCTTGATTCATCGTCCCGTGTGGGAACTTGTCAAAACATTACAGAGTCCTGCATTTCAGATACAACCGACAGCATTCCCAAAGTTTCTGCTGTGACGAGCACATCTGTTCCTTCTGCCCATCCGTTGAACATTTCTGTTTCAGGTCCTCAAAGCCAACAAATAAAACATCATGTTTCTGAGGTTGATCAACCAATCATAGTAAACCAAAATGTCTCTTTGGCCCCCATCGACCCTGCAAGTGCCTGCCTAATTAAAAATGCACATTTAACTTCTACTGCAAATGTTACTATGGTTTCAACTAACTCTCCATCACCTAATATATGTGTTGCAGAACCGTGCCTGATTAAAAATGCCCCTTCAACTCCTATTGCGAATGTTACTGGGGTACCAACTAACTCTACAACAACTAAAGTCAATATGACTGTACCACCATCTTCTACAAACAGTCCTTCTACATCTTCAGCCTATTTAATAATGCCCACTTCTGCATCCTCCTCTGTGTTAAATGCAATTCCCCCATCCAGTATTGTGAACAGTTCTGTTCCAATCAGTGTAGGTGGCCTTCCATCAGATCAGTTGTGCGTTAATCCAGCTATCACTCCTATGAACACTAATTGTCAAATTCCACCTCAGACTATGGTGCAGCAGATGGCGTCCCAAGCCAAAAATCAAACCGTTCAGGGAGAAGTTACCACACCTAATCCCACACCAAAACCAATTACCTTTGATCCTAGCTTGATGTTTCTTGAACCACCAAGCCACGTGAATAATTGGAGAAGGGGGATGGGTGGAATTATACTGCCTGAGCTGAAAGACAAGATACCTTATCTGCCCCCATTTGTTAGCAGTATCAATACATTGACCACCTTGCTTAAAGGAAGAGATTCTTTGTTGATGTCAGCAGTACAGCTCCTACCAGAAGAACACAGAGATTCCAGTGACGATGAAGCCAAGATTGCTGCTGTCCGTAAGATGGTGTCTGAGAGGTTTAAAACCAACCAAGCATATTTGCTTATGAAGGCTCGCTTCTTGTCATGCTTTACTTTGCCTGCCCTCTTGGCCACAATCAATCCATGCAAAGAGTTGATTGATGATCTGGATCAGGAAGACGATATGGTCGAGCCAAAACTATTTGGAGATGAAGATCAACCACTGGTGAGTTTTGTGTGCTCATGACCTGGTTGCTAAGGTTATGCATTTTTGCCCCTTTATTTCCATTTCATTACAGTGCCCAGTGTTGGGTGTAATGCGTTACAAAGTAACACGTTGGAGTACTTAGATTACTTTTTTGATGTAACGAGTACTCTAAGACATTAGGTCCGTCATTTAAGTACTCAGTTATTTAGTTATATTTTCAAAAATGTTCAAAAATTGTCTGTTATACAGACAATTTATGTAATCTGTGAGCCAGACAGCAGTCATTCCGTTAGTGTGTGTGTGTGTGTGTGTGTGTGTGTGTGTGTGTGTGTGTGTGTGTGTGTGTGTGTGTGTGTGTGAAAGTCATCCTACAAGCCCCATCCCAGATACCCCCCCTCCCTCTGTTATTCCTGCTGTTATACCCCTACGTATCTCACCTATGCAGTTTGACTCGTAATGATTATGAACCATAATTGCGCCCACCACGCAAATCCGCGTAGGTGAGGTGGGGTATCTGTAGTAAACAGATTATGGGCCAATCTTTGCTAAGTGATGATGGTAGAATAATTATAAACGTTTTGACTAAAACAAGTCATGAGGAATCACAAAGGAATTTCCATTTTGCTCAATGGAACAGTACTCTTACTAGTTACTTTTAACAGAAAGTAATGACAGTAATTTTGTAATGTAATTAGTTACTTTAAAAAGTAAAGTCCCCCAACACTGCTAGTGCTTTAATTGACTTGTCCAACTTTTTCAGGGGTCTTTGCTCAACGTGGAAGAAGCTGAATTAACAGCAACACAGTTTCCTGGGGTTGAACCAAGGAATGACAGTCATATAAATACTACAGTATAATAATATTAATAAGTAACATGAATAAGTTTACTACTAGCAGCAATTTATTTGTAAAATACTATTGCCTGTGTGACTGTTCAGCTAACTGTTTTTAAATATTGTCATTAAGTTTGAAAATATGTAATGTCTTTGTTCACTAAGAAATGTAATACTTAAAAGGGTTATTTCCCAAAATATTTTTGTAATAAAATGATTTAACCTAAACATTCTTCTTGCATTGCCTTAATTTTAAGTGTAAACTATTTTTACTGATTTAACAGCATTAATGATAAAAGTGTGACTAGAAGATGAAGATAAGAATAAAGAATGGGTTCAGTGGTTCCACTGGATGTCACGAGTTAAGCATTGGCACAACTGAATTGGGAAATAGAGGGAAATGGAAAAAAAACTCAAATGACACTCGAAAAAAGGAACTATGGTTGATTTAGCTTGACCAACATTTCCTTTTTGCTTCTGAAATACTGTAGTGAAGTCGGCCCTATTGCCAGTTTCAGTTAAGAAGTAAAGACAGAAACAGCTACTAGGATATAAGCGATGGCTGATGGACCAAACGCTGTTGAGTTTGAGGACGATGAAGAGTGCTGGATGCAGCTGGATGACTACAGAATGCTTCTCATCAAGACCATTGAGCCTTCACGAATAATACCATACCTGAGACAGTGTAGAGTGCTTAATAGTGAGGATGAGGAACAGATTTACAATGATTCAAGTTTGGTTATTAGACGGCAAAAAGTAGGTAGGTAACCTTAACACTATGTGTACCATTAGCTTGTTCCATTTATTGTATATAGTTATTTCCTAGAGATATGTTGTGTGTTCTTTAGGTATGCTACTAGATATTTTACAAAGGACCGGTCATAAGGGCTATGTGGCATTCCTTGAGAGTTTGGAACTGGACTACCCTCAGCTATATCAGAAAATAACCGGTAAAGAGCCATCAAGGGTTTTCTCAATCCTTGTAGGTAGGTTTGTTGTTGGTTAAAATGCCATAATGATTAATAGGAATGAGTAATGATAAAAGACAATGTATGATTTAAAGACTCGATTGACATGTGGCTGTTTTGTTGTGGCAATTAAGATACCGCAGGCGAGTCAGGATTAACTGAGTTCCTCATGAGTGAGGTGACTCGGCTTCAGAAAAGCCTCCAGGATGAGCGTAAGGCAAGACTGGCAGCTTCTGCACGTTTAGCTGAGTATGCGGACACAGTTTGCCAGCTGCAGACTCAAGAATGTGAGCTTCTCAAACAGCAAGAGCGCGTACAGCGTATGCGTGAAGATCGGGACCAGGGGTGGGATGAGGCACGGCACTTAAAGGATGAGAATTACAAATTGATGAGTGACATGAACCGACTGAGTGAGGAGAAGAACAGCGCTCTCATGTGTAATCGGGACCTACAACTGGAGGTTAGACCATTCGAGAATATAGTATATCATGCAGCTATGTTTATGATGTATTTTTCATAAGTATCGAGAACGTTCTTCTGTTCTCGATCAGATCGAGAGGCTGAAGCACAGCTTAATGAATGCCGAGAGCAATTCAAAGATTCAACGAAAACGTACTATTACCCTTAAAAATGCTATGGAGCAGAGGCCTAGCCAAGAAATGATGTTGGAGCTTCAGAAAGAGAATGATCTACTGCGGGCTCAAGTGCAGGAGCTTCAGAATTCTTCAAAGGTAAAATAATTTTTGAAAAAAGAGAGAGAGAGAGAGAGAGAAAAGATTGCCCTCATGCAGTAGACCCTGCAAAGTCAAACTTGTGATTTTTCATTAGGTTCAAATTCCGGATGAAAATGAGAAGCCAATAATTGAGTCACTAGAAGATTTAAAGAAGCAAACCCAGGCACATCAAGAGCTGGTCAATGAGCTTTATGAATTACGGAGAGATCTACATGATGCTGAGTATCTACGAGATAAGGTTTGTGAAAAAGTTACAAAAAATATATAATTTAACACTGCAGGTTTCTTTATCAACATACTGTCTACAGGAAGCTGTTTGCCTGCTTATTATGAAAACTTTGTATTTGCAGTACCTGGAAAAGAAGGATGAACTGGAACTGATGTGTGCGATTTTAAAGAAAGATTCAAAAATGTACTGCAAACGCATGGAGGACATATTAAAGCAGCTGGATGAAGTTATTAAAGAAAGAGACAAGGTAATAAAATTACCTTTTTAATTCTGCTCCATGTGCACACCTGTCACGGTGCAAGAGCATCCCTTTTTTTTTTCTATTCATAAGGCGATTTCTTCACGAGAAGAGTATCACCTGGAGAACTGTAAAAACCTCCAAGATAAGGATATTTACCGCAAGCAGCTCCGAGAGATAGGAGAACGTTGCGATGAGCTCCAGGTCCAGCTCTTCCGCGCTCAAGGAGAAAGTCTTGCTCTTCAGGCAAAACTCCGGAAACAGAACCACTTCCACAAAACACTAAGAGTAAGCACTCATGATATTTGCAGAACTCAGTCACTCTTTTGCCATATGACATGTGCTTTGATCAGGGAAGTAACAATTTCTGCAACTAATTTTTAAGCACACAGTATGTTACTCGTACGGGATGAAAGAAAAACTCAAACTGCATTAAAATTTCCTGCATTAAAAAAAAAAAGACCTTTCTTAAGACCTACTCTGCTGCTATGTATGTACTAGGGACGTTCAAGTCAAATTGGGACTGCTGATGAAATTTCTCATTGATGAAAGTGTAAAATAAATTGACATTTACGGAAGACGTATCACAATACGGTGATGAGTCTCTTAGCCGCAGTAAAACATGTGAATGGTGTTAACGTCCACCCGGGGCGGCTCTGAGCCCACTGCAGTTGTTCCCGTGAACATTCGATGAGTGGAATGTCTGATCCTTGAAAATGAATTTGAACTTGACACCAACGAATCTGTCTGTGGGAACTCTATACACAATCAGTCACAGCATCACTTGCAGATTAAAAAGTCTTGCTTTGACTTGAATGCTTCTCTCACTGTCTGACTGCAGTATATCACAATATAATTTCAGACACAAGGCTACCACATTGACTTTAGAAGATCCAATAGAACTTATTCTTAGAGGAAGGAATTTTACAGCATTTGCTTTTGGATCCAGTCTTTTGAGCCACCCTATATAATACTAATATGGTCTTATTATAATATGTTTACTTATTGCTTTGATTTTTCCACTTCCAGAGAACAGAAGGGAACTCTTTTCAGGGCACAGTGGAGGTTAGTAGTATTATATATTTTTTTTGTTCCATCATTAAGTATACTCAGCAGTTTCGATGGCACAACGTAAAGTTTTTCACTTTCCTAAATATGAATCATATCACAAATACAGCAGCTTATTTCATTTTTTTTTTCCTTTCGTATGAGAACGGATTGTGTAAAATTGTATGCTTGAATATGATCAGCAGTTAGGATCAGCAGCAAAGTGGACAAAAACGGATGCGTCAGTCTTAAAAAAATGAATCACACTCTAGTTACAGCAGCTTGTTCCCCTTTTTTTTGCATTTAAATGAGAAATGACTTTGCTTTTTTTCCTCTTTAGCTAAAAAGCCAGACAAGTGAGGAGGATTTCAAGGAGAGATATGAGAGAGGTACTATCTTTTTTTGACTTTATTTCTATTTACAATAATTGCGATGCATTTTATTTATTTTGCATTACATTTGTATACATATACTGCATATATATATATATATATATATATATATATATATATATATAGATAGATAGATAGATAGATAGATAGATAGATATAGATATAGAGATAGATAGATAGATAGATAGATAGATAGATAATGGATTTACACATGTTCCAATATGTCTGTAGCTGGTCTTTGTTTGTACTGATCTGCTTTTCTTCCATAAATTCAGTCTCTTTACCGTTTATTCAAACACAGACCTTCAAATGTTTTGAAGCATTTGTGTTCCTAATTGCCTCAGTGGTGGAACTAGTCAGACCAGATGTACCACAAAACCTAGTTCCGTTTTCTATGGTTGGTTGGCATTAAACTGAAATTTTTAAATCTCAGGTATAAGTGATGATGCCCAAAGCCCAACCTCAGGGGAGTACAGTGTCTGTATAAGTATTAAAGACCCACATACCTCAGACATCAAGGAAGAATCTTTTCGGGTAAAATAAGAAGTTAATTACCTTCATTTTATAAATGACATCACCTGAATTGCATTAAAAGGGGAATTGAGCAGCGCTGATTTGGATGTATTTCAATATTGCTTTCTTTCTATTACAGGAGAGAATGTTTACTGAGGAGGAACTGTCATCCTGCCACTCACCAAGGCCCAGATGCAATTTTTATTATAGAAGGTTGGTATAGGCATTTTCTGTGACATCGCTGTGCCTCCAGCAAAACTGATACATACATGGTGCTATGATACAATTATATGCAAATATACAACAGTTATTTCTGACTGAGTAATCCATGAGTGTTGGTGTACAGCATTACAGCACTGAGATGTTTAACAATTTGTATCACTCCATGTCACAGGCGTTCTAAAAATCTGTAATTATGCTAAGGGTCGATCACCGGCATGGGTGAAAGTAGATACAGTAGTAGATCGATACGGTGCACAATATTGGGATGAGGGGAGAGCAACTGCCTGTCAAAAACTAAATTCAAAACCAATCACAGAAGCACTTGCAATAAGTATGCTTGCAAGGTATGTCATCTTAAACAACACTTTGTCTCTTTAGGAATTGCTTCTAAGTCATTCCAAATTAATTGCCTCTGAACCACCCGTGTTGATGTGGTCACGGCTAATGCGAGCTACATAGCTAACTAGGCTGTAAATTAGCTTCTAACACAAGGCTGAATCCCGAATAACTCTATAATCCCAATCAAGGGGACTACTTGTTGTGTAGCACAAGGGATTGCACACCCTACATAGCAAACTAGCTTTCTGGCACCCAGGAGTTAGCTAAAATTCTACAGTGGAATCAATTAAAATACAGTGGAACCTTGAATTACGAGCATAATTCATTCCGGAAGCGGGCTCGTATTCCAAAACACTCGTAAACCGAATCGAATCTAATCTAATCTTCCCATAAGACATAATGAAAACTCAAATTATTTGTTCCACAGCCCAAAGAAATAAATATATAAAAATAATTAATACAATATATAAAGTAAAAATAAAACAAATTAACCTTTAAATTTACCTTTAAAAGAAGTAAAAATAAATCCAAACAGATAAGTGTTTGTGCGCGCATGTGCCGTGTATTTGTGTGTGTGTGGAATTAGCCCCTTCCCTCGCCTCGTCTTACACAATAAAAGTCCTCCTCCCTCCCCCACCTCGCTTTTTGAGCTTCAGAACAAACACACACACAACAGAAACACTGTTTTAACGGGGGAAAAAAAGAAATCTCTCTAATGACACTCGCGTGAGCACATACTAATGGAATGACTGCTGTAAAGTAAAAAATAAAAAAACAAATGACGCAGCACTTTACCTTTGAAAAGAATCACGACAGAGCAGAGTTTTCTGTGTAAAGCAGAGAGTGTGTTTCTCTATTTGTGTGAAGCTGGGAAGGGAGTGTAAAGGCGAGAGAGTGTGTGTGCGTGTGTCGGTGTCAAATTACGCGCACACATAGGAGACACGCTGAAACAGAGAGGGAGATGTTGATTATACCACTAAGAGACGAGCACTAAGACCCAGCAGGGGAGACGATTACCCACAATTCCGCAGCACAAGAGAGAGAAAAATCATTGGCACAGTTATCACGCTCGTTGTCAAAACAAGAGCGTATGCATGATACATGATACTTGTCACTCGTACACCAAGATTTATTAAAAAACTTTCCACTGTACTCGTACTGTAAGTCTCGTAAGTTTCTTAGGACTGTCTATCACGTCCATGGTTTACTTTCCTCAATTTTCCTGCATAGTACCAGTAAGAATTTAAAACTACTGTTAATTATACAAACTCTCGGCCGCCAGCTCCAACAATTGCGATTAAATTAATTCCGTCTGTCATGGAAAGATACTGTATGTGTTGGCAGAGGCAAACAACTGGTCAAATAAACAAGCAAATCATATTCTGGTGATAATTATTTGTCCTTGCTGTCTAAAAGGAATATAACTTGAGACGGGGTGCTGTTGTGCTGAATATCAGCACAGGTGTGATGCCTATGACTGCTCGATTCTGAACCATTTTTATATTCTCTTCTCATGACAGGAAACGTGCCTTGAGAACAAAAGCCACTGTTAAAGACTGCGCTAAAGAGTGCACACAGTGTGTTCTGGACAACACCAGTGCCAGTGATAACACAGACACAGATGGAATTTAATATAATTCTACCTGGGAGGTGCCATTTTGCAAATAGCCCACATCAACGTGCTGTACAAAGAAGACTGGAGATTTATTATTATTGCTGTTATTATTGTTATTATTATTGTTATTATTATTAAGTTGTTGTTTCAGAATTTCCTATAAATACATCGCCGTTTGTGATCAATTTAAAAGCAAGTTAGTAGCACTAGTCTTAAAACATTTGCTGCATATCAGATATCACACTGCCTGGTCTAAAAAATTGCAGTTTGGATTTAAATAAGCAAATACTAAAGAGCCTTGATTTGATAATTACTGCAGCAATCAATATGATTTCACTAGCAACAATTCCTTTAATTCTAACTGATGCAGTGAGTAGGTTCCTGTTATCCTTTCCTAATCATGCCAGATTTATCCTGTGGTTATTTGACAGATGCTACCATGTTTTAGAAAATATTGGCCTGCATTAAGCAAAGAAAACAATTAAGGTGATGGCTGAAAGTACTGGAAATGGATTAGGAGCTGCCCAACACATTGAAATCTGGAAGAATAACGGTGATATGTCAATCAGTCAATATGTAAGAGCATTTCCACACACAAAATTACATGAACTCACTGGATTGAGAAACCCGCTAGTGAGATTAATCTGAAAAAGCTTCAGTTTGATCTGGGGTGCTTCAGTTGGTAAAGTCTAGACTCAGAAATGTTACATGGCAATAAAATCAGTCAGCTGTCCCCAGCTTATACTCATCAATGGCATTTTTCTTCCTTGGTGGCACAAGGAATGATGCATGTACCAGGATTCAACCTGTGAAAGACGGTTCTGTGAGCATGAGGAATAATTTAATACCCGTATTGGCCACCTGAGTCCTGACCTTAAAAAGGGCCACTGAAAGTCTTTCAGATCTGTTGGAGAAGTCTTGATGGAGTGGTTTGACTCTCCGTTCATTAATAGAAGATCTCAGCCAAAAATAATGCAAATCTTGATGAAATTGTTGCGATTCGGCATAAGTTTATCAATATCATGGTGAATTGTGTGTGTGTGTGTGTGTGTGTGTGTGTGTGTGTGTGTGTGTGTGTGTGTGTGTGTGTGTGTGTGTGGGGTGGGGGGTGGGGGGGGGCATTCAGTTGATTACTAGACTGTGGGACATTTTTATGTCCAGGCAGTGTGGTATTAAAAAAATTCTGAAATTTATCATTCTTAGGGTTGTTAGTTAGCCCACTTAGTTTTGATCCTTTGAAAACAGAGAGACTTTGTAAAAATGTCTGTAAATGCAATATTTCTTGTTAATTCCTTAAATTAAAGCTGAATGTCAACATGTCAATTCCATATTGATTACTTCATTTTAAATCCATACTGGTGGTCCATAGCTGCTAATATAAAAAATTGTGTTGTTCCCCTAATACTCATCAACCTGAATGTGTATTATAACTAATATTCAACTTGAAATACAATCATTAACATGCCTCAATTATTATTATTATTATTATTATTATTATTATTATTATTATTATTATTATTATTCCTTGAGTCATCCAGTATAGGTTTTGAAAGCTGTTAATTTTTGTGTCCCATAACATTCAACATTCTAACATCTTGTTACCTAAGCACATTCACCATTATAACATTTTCGGAAAGCCGAACTGGGGATTGTGGGTAATCGTCTAACAAGCTCAATGACAGTTCACTGTTTATTATAACATTTTGACCGTGTGTGTGTGTGTGTGTGTGTGTGTGTGTGTGCGCGCATGTAAAGCAAAAGCAACTGTCAATATCCAGATTCTCTCTCTCTGTAAGAAAGCAGAGATTCCGTTGTATGCACTCCTGCAAGTGTCATAGGTTTCATGACAGTTTTCATGAGTGGTTTCTTGTTTTCCCATGTACTGTATGTGTGTGAGGGGGTATGTGTGAAAGTCATCCTTCACAGTAGCCCCCTTCCTCCTCTCTTATTTGAGAGGTGGGAGGGGGCTTCTGTGTTAGACAAGAGGAGGGAGGGTGTCATTCTAAACAGTAGCACCCTCCCTCTTCTCATCTTACTTAGACACACTTCATACAAATGCACTAACGGAAACACTGCTCTGTCAGTATTCTTTTCAAAGGTAAATTCCAGGTAAATTTGTTTTGGTAGAATTTATTTTTACTTTATATTTTGTCTTAATTATTTTTATATGAATATTTTTTGGTTGTGGATTAAATCATCTGAGTTTCCATTATTTCTTATGGGGAAATTCACTTTGGTATACCAGTGTTATAATATACAAGCACGCTTCTGGGACGAATTATGCACGCACTCCAAGGTTTACACATTCACATTAATTTGTAATACTGACTGTTGTACTATTGACGAGTTATATGTCTCAGCAAGGCCAGATCCATCATGCCTACTTCGATCAAAAGATGCAGGCTGTACAGTGTATTATGAAAACTACAGCAGGGTCAGAGCTTTTTCTTACAAAATCCCAAAGTTATGGAATAGCCTTCCAATTAATGTTCGGGACTCAGACACAGTCTCAGTGTTTAAGTCTAGGCTAAAAACCTATATAGTTAGCCAAGCATTTTTGTGAATTGATTTGTCTTAGGTAAAGTTGCAGATTAGTGACCAGAGTATTATGACTCTCCTCTCCTCTTCTCCATTGTTAAAAGCGCTATAGAAATAAAATTGATTTGAACATTTGTTCATTCTGTGTGAATAGCTATTCATAAGCACCTTGCGACGTAAGATGCATTGCATACTTTTTACACATGCCTTTTAAAATATAAAGTTAATGTTAAATGTTACGTTTCTGTGCATGGTGTCCCCTTCTCTGTCCTGGTGTTCCTCTGGGTTCATCTCATCCCTCCCAAAAATGGCTGGGTGTAAACAGGTGCGTGTGGTGGGCTGGTTCTTCATTCAGCATGTTTCAGCATGGATAAAGCAATTATTTGAGGTGAATCATTTTAAATGAATAATTTGTAGTTATGAAATAACAAAACTCCTTTTTTTTGTTGAACACTGTACAGTATGATGACAAGAAAATCTTCTTCCTAACTTACATTAAAAACTGCTTTAAAAACTTCCTGCATCATTTCAAAACCTTATTTGTTACCTCAAAGTGTACTGACTTTGTTATTATTATTATTATTGCTACTGTGATGAGGGAATGCTGCACCACCTGCTGGCGCACGTGCTTGTATTTTAAGCCTGCCTGCCTGGTCACCATGGTAACGTGGAGAAGCTGGAGCTGCAAGCCCTCGACAATCGGTTTACTCTCTTTCGGCGTTAAAAAAAAAACTCAACAATTACATCAGCTAGAGGGATAAAAACGAACGAGGAACTATTTTTTTCTAGTCTCAGCAACCCACTTTCTTTTTTTAGTAGAGTAGCATTACTTACTTAACGGGTTCATTATCACCACACACTGTTAGCAGCTCAGCTAAAGGAAACAACATTAGCTGGAGCCCCTGAAACAGTCATGACTGAGACTCGCGTTGTTCCAAGCGGGAAGGTTTACCGACAGATGTTTGACGCTCAGGTAAGATATTTTAAAGCCATTTTAAAGGCACTTCAGCTTTTTAATTCAGCAAACGCAATGAAATTTGGAGAATCTCCAGTAATAATAATAATAATAAATCAGATTGAACACACACAGTACCAGTAAAAACTCTGCACACAAGTTTGGATCTATTTTCAACATTTTTCTTTTCAAAACTATCAAATAACACATACAGCATTAGGTAATTAAGTAACAACAACAACAGTCAGTTGTTATTCTAAGACATGAAGGTCAGCTGTTCTGGGATAGTTCTCACAAGAACAGTATTGTCAAGTGCATTTGCGAAACCCATCAAGCACCAGGATGAAACTGGCTCTCATGAAGACCTACGCCGGAAAACAAGACCAAAACTGACCTCTGCTTCAGAAGAGAAGTTCATTTAGAGTTACCAGCCTTAAAAAAAAAAAAATCACCAATTTACATCACCTTCAGATTAGAGCTGTTATGAAGGCTTTACAGAGCATAAGTAGCAGTGATGTAGTGGTTAGCGCTGTCACTTGCACCTCCAGGGTTGAAAGTTTGATTCCCGCCTCAGGTTTGCATTCATGGAGTTTGCACGCGCTCCCCGTGCTTGGTTGGTTTCCCCTGAGTACTCTGGTTTCCCCCCCACAGTCCAAAAACATGCAGGTTAGTCAAGTCAAATATGTTTTTAAAGCACATTTAACACACCACAATTGACCAAAGTGGTGTACAATTCTAAAATAGCTGCAGACATAGAAAGAGACTATAAAAACAGACAATAATAAGAAAAGAAAATAAGCAAAGACAATAAACAAACGATAAATAAAAAAATATATAAAAACAAAGAGAAGAATACATTGTCACACTGTATTAAATGCTAAAGAGTATAAAAAGATCTTAAGATGAGATTTAATAATAGGAAGAGTAGGGTCCTGCCTGATGAACAGGGGCAGTTGGCATTCCCTAGATGCCTCTAGTGTGTGTGTGCTTGCATGATTTGGCAACCCTGTCCAGGGCGTAACCTGCCTCATGCCGATAGACTCCAGGGCCGCATGACCTTGTATACAGGATGAAGTGGTATAGAAGATAAATGAATGAGGTAGCAGACACATCTCAATCCCAACTGTTTAAAGGAAACTTTTGCATATTTTGGATTCCTTCAGTATTGTTTAACAATGTAGTAAGAAATAAAAATGAGGAAAGACCATGGAATTAGAAGGTGTGTCCAAACTTTTAATTTACTTTTATCTTGCAGCATGATTAAAAAAAAATCAATGGTTTGATTGCTTGCTTGCTTGCTTGTTTGTTTGTTTATTAGCTTGTGATACACCTTATACAGCCTGTATGTATGTGCTGTATGTGTAAAATATTTAATCCCAGATTTTCTCACTGTTTCCTATTAAAATAACCTCCACCCTTCCTGAAATGTTTTCCACGAGATTTTGAAGCATGGTTGTGGGAAATTATATTCATTCAGCCACAAGAGCTTTATTGAGCTCAGGCGCTGAGGTGATGTAGCCTGAGGTGCAGTCAGTGTTCAGTGGCCAATGCAAATCATTTTAGCTCTTCTCCACCATCCTTAGCAAACCATGTCTTAATCAAGCATTTATGCCGGAACAGGTTTGTGCCTCTAGTTCCTGTGAAGATAAATTTTAATTCTACAACATACACAGACAAATTATGCAAGTTTGTGCCTAAGGGTTTAGGAATGTTAGTGGGTTAGTGTTGACTGGCTGATTACCATGATAAAATAATTGTTTTTTGTTTCTCTGTAGGCTCACTTGTCACTGTCTCTTCATGACTTAAGGAGGAAGCGTGCTACACATGCAAGCTGTCTGAGTGGGGATGACTCCATTAGCAGGAGCACAGATACAGGATCCCCCCAGCATCCTCTAAAAAGTCAAACTGGGGATGAGGGAGACTACTCTGAGGTCACCATGAGGTACAGTGGTAACTGTTCAATATGGTGCAATAACAATAAGCATAGACGATCTCTTGCTCACAATAAATTAAGATTACATCTTATATGTTTTGACCTTTCACAGCAAGTGTCTTTGCATATCTAGCTGACATTTTTTCATTTATCTTGAGTAAATGCTTTGTTCTGGTCAGGTTTGCAATGGACCTGGGAACAGTGTTTTTGCAATGGGAGTAAGCGCAGACACTCGATATAGTCATTCACACTGATGAATGTATGTACGTATGTGTGTATACAGTATACAACAATCAACCATCACATTATTGCCACTGAGAGGCGAAGCGAATAACATTGATTATTACAATGGCGTCTGGATGTATGCAGGATATACAGTTCTGTTCCGGAAGCACTATCGTAAGTCAGATTTGTTCTTAAGTCCGACAAAGTGAGTTTAATGCGCCTTTGATATAAAAGCATACTAATCCACTTGACTAAAACTGTCCCATTTCCCCAATCTGTGATCATGTGGCCAAAAACTGAAATCACGTCTAAGGAAATGAATCTTACACGAGAATAACAGTGTTGTCTCCATTTTGAGACATTTTGACTCAGAGATGTTTTCCACTGTATTGGACTTTGAACTCTTTTGTTGAGGATTTTCCGAAATTAAGATTACTCACCATCAGTACAGCTTTACAGGACTGCCATTTTCTATCATCATGCTACCAGACTGATTCATTGAAACCGGTGAGGCCGACTACTCATTTCTCCCGCACCCCCCCCACACACAAACAGAAACAATAGACCGGACTTTGGACATTTTACACATTTACTTACACACTGAAAATATTGTATATAATTGTAAATATTGGTACCTGTTGCACTACAGTGTCTGTTTTTTGTACAATACAAGTGATCTACTTCTGTTATTGAAACAAAAGTAGAACCGCGGTCCGTTCATATCTGCAGAAATTCGTAATTCAGATGTTTGTAAGTCGGGGACTACAGTACCGGTATTGCCAAGTTGACCATAGGTTGTACATAAGTACTAACCATTGTGTACCAGGAACACCCCAGAGTATCTGGCATTTTGGAGATGCTCTAACCCAGCTTTTTAGCCATAATAATGTGGCCCTTGTTAAAGGCTCTCAGACCCTTATGCTTGCCCATTTTTCCTGCTTCTAGCACATCAACTTTAAGAACTGACTGTTCACTTGCTCCCTAATATACCTCTCCCTTTTACAGTCAATATAAGGGGATAATAAATGTTTCTGGCTGATTATAAGTAATTTCCTTGGCAGAAACCAGCTGTTTTCAGGAACAAAGCCTGTGTTAACAGTAGATCAGAGTGATCATGAGGAGATCAGAGGACTACCTGACAGTGTCGGTTGGTAAATTTAATACAAAACAATCTTAAAACACACATCACATTCACATTGTTTTATAGAGTGATAATAGTCAACTGTTCTGCAGTTTCAGCAAAGACAGGCTCAGACATTATTGAGCGACTCATGGAGAAGAAACAAAGGGAGCACAATGAAGCTGTCATCCAGCTCAAAAGAGATCTTACGGCTCTCAGTGTGGTATAATATTACTTTCAGTAATATTGTTAAGGAAACAAATATTATTGTAATGATAATGCTTGCCTCATATTGTGACTTTAATTCAATTCAGTAGCACTCTCTTTATTCTGTTCAGCGGTTTGAGTCATTGTTGAGAGAAACTGGAGAAGATTTTCTTCTCAAACTGTCAGGATATGATGAGGAGGTGGAGAGATTGATACAGAAAACAGAACATGCTGGTGATTTAGAGGCCTTCGGCTATCAGGTGATAACATACTGTAGTGCGGATTGTCATGCACCTTCTATACAACAAATTGTGGAAATTGTGAGCTGATAATGTCTTGTTTGGGAATTCTTGCTAAGGATCTACATGAGCTTTGGAACTCTGTGAGCCATGTGACTACTATGAGGAGAAATTGTATCCAGGAGCTGGATAAGCTGTTTGTCAAATATGAGATTGAACGAGCAGCAATGGTAGCATATCAAAATAAAAATTAAGTTTTTCATTATGATCTTATCCAGACTTTGAGTGCCTATAGAATATAGTGTATATTTTTTCTGTGTTTCTAGCTTACTGTATTGTTACGGAATCACACAATGAAACTCGAAAAAATCAGTTTTGTGATGCCCAGTGATGTCCACCGGATAATTAATAATGAAGCTATGGTAGGTCATAAAAAATATAATAATAATAATAATAATTGTTTGTTTATGCATGTTATGATACATTTTTGTTCCTTTTTTTTTTTTTAAAGATGATAAATCAAGCATTGCTGGCAAACAAACGGGCTGTGGCCAAACTACATTTGAACCTGATAGAGGAGGATTTGCAGAAAGAGTTTCTTCATCATCAGAAATGTCAGGCAAAGCTTCAGGAGTGGAAAAAAATCAAGGTCGTTGCTGCAGTCAGCCAGTTTAAGTAAGTCAATTGCAAAATTGGTCTCGCAGTTGGCTTTAGCATGTCGAATCTAGAAAACTGTAGTGTTATTATGGGTATAAAATTATTATAGTAACGCAACATATTGTCTTGTTATTTTTCGTCTCCAGAGATTTCATGAACAGCCCTGAGATTCGAAACCCAAAAAATGTACAAGACACTTTAAACACCATGCGGACAAAACAAGAAGCATACAAAGAGCAATGGCTCAAAATCCTTGAGGAAGTCAGGTTAGGAAAGTTCAATCATTTTAAACAGTATTAAGCAATTAAAAAAAAATACACATCAGTTGAAGGTGATCTTTATTTAATATTTACTTATTTTTTGTTTTTACATAAAGAAATATGACCCCACCCCTCTGTTCAAAATCATCTGCTGCTGATTGGTTCTCCTCTTTATCTGCAGTTAATGAGCAGATTGGTAAGGCTATGTTACTATACGCATAAACAGTGTTTTTATTTTTTAAGGCATGCTATAGACTTTAATTGCTGACTTTATGAGAGTGTTTCCCTTTATTAGATTGCATGCACACTGAGACTATAACAAAACTGCGTGAATATTGTGAGAATACCTGGCAAGACTGTTACCTGGAAGTTGAACGCTTTAAGGTTTGCACCCTAATTTTTTTATTACGTTTAATTTTTTTTTTATTTGATTATGAGTTGAAATCAGAATAAATTTGCATGATGGATTCACACAGAAAGAAGTATCTAACTGTGAAATCAACCCAGACGAGATACAGGACATTGTTAATAGTGAGATGGTGCCTCTTATTGGCAAGCGCCAGACCCAAGCAGAGGAGAGTTTAACAGCAATGGAAGTAAGTAAATACCATGTGTTTGATAAAAAAAAAATCCCATGTGTCTGTATTATGTAGACAGCAATATACTGTATATGTATGTGTAATACAATAATAAAACTTCCTGCTGTGATAATGACTATTTATAATGAACCATGGTGGATTTTCTTGCTGTACATTACAGGAAGCATTTGAGAGTTTTTCCAAAACTGCTGCACCCTTGAGTAAGTCTTTGTTCAAGTTTGTTCATGGCGCAGCTAATGTCTGGGAGGTGCACTGTGCAGGTCTGCAGAGGACAGAGCAGCAGCTGCAGGATTGTCTCGATGAAGTCAGCAAGAAATATGAAGAAAAGAACCAAGTGAGACTGAAATGGTGGAACAAAAATATAAGAATAACTAAATACATTTAAAGGGAACAAAAAGTGACTGCAAACCAAAAAAACTGACATTAAATGAAAATAATGTTTTCAGTTTCACTCCACTGAGTTTTCTAGTTTCATTTAAATTTTTTCATCCATTTTTTTTAAATAAAAGTAGTAGTAGTAATAATAATAATAACAATATATAATGTTCTGCATATTTCAGTGCAGAATAGAGTTCATGTAAATGTACACTAATAAACAAACAAACAAGCAGCAATTATACCCTAATACTCGAGAATCTACTGTAAGTAACTGTACAATGTAAATGTACTGTAACTGTTTTGTTCTGTGCATTCATCATAAAAATGAAACAACCAATTAAGATATTATTAAGACATAATAAGACATAATATGTTCTTATTATAAGGAATGATGTTTTCTATGCAGGAAAACAAACAGATCTTGCCAGAAAACATGTCCTGAGAATGTAGTTGAGATTTACAGAGCTGACCAATGAGAATGCTGCTGCCCAATGAGGAAGCGGCCATGTAACGCTGCCCACACAGTATATGTGAGTCACAAAGGCAAACGGAACATTGGACAACTAAGGAATGAAAGTGAAAAACTGAGGAATGAAACTGAAAAACTCATCAGCAAATATAAACATTTAGTTTCAGTTTTTTTGGTTCATAGTTGTTTTGTTTTTATTCACTTTCAATGCATTTATTGATGTTTACTTTTTTTTTCAATCCTTTTTGGCACAAATCTCATTCCATAGTGCAAAAATCTTATGAAATTTGACATCTGATGATGCACATGTATTCATTGTGGTCTGGTTGATGTTTGTAGAAAAAAGAGGCCCAGCTGGATGTGTTGATGGACAAACTCAGGCAAGAAAGTACAGAGGAGGACCTCAAAGCTACATTGCAACAGATACTCAACCTTTTAGAGGAAATTAAGCAAGGGTAATGAAAAAGGATTGATTTATGTTTGTTAAATTCACCACAAATACAGTATGATTAGTATGAATACAGTATATTAGTATGATTAATCAATCACACAGCATTGTACAGGGTGGGCCATTTATATGGATACACCTTAATAAAATGGGAATGGTTGGTGATATTAACGTCCTGTTTGTGGCACATTAGTATATGTGAGGGGGCAAACTTTTCAAGATGGGTGGTGACCATGGTGGCCATTTGGAAGTCGGCCATCTTGGATCCAACTTTTGTTTTTTCAATAGGAAGAGGGTTATGAGGGTTCATGAGTTATTTACAAGTTTCTGACCACTTATAAAATGTGTTCAATGTGCTGCCCATTGTGATGGATTGTCAATGCAACCCTCTTCTCCCACTCTTCACACACTGATAGCAACACCGCAGGAGAAATGCCAGCACAGGCTTCCAGTATCCATAGTTTCAGGTGCTGCACATCTCGTATCTTCACACCATAGACAATTGCCTTCAGATGACCCCAAAGATAAAAGTCTAAGGGGGTCAGATCGGGAGACCTTGGGGGCCATTCAACTGGTCTGACACTAACCCACATTGGATAGATCCCTCCAAGACTGTTGGAACAAAAAAAGTGATGGTATGGTGTGGTATATGGGGTACAAAGATAGTGGGGCCATTCTTCATCAATGGAAACCTTAAGGCCACTGGATATTTGAAATTGCTACATGATGATGTTTCCCTCTTTATGCACTGAAGCTGGCACGTTCCCCGAGTTTTTCCAGCAAGATGGTGCACCACCACATTATGGGTGTCAGGTCCAAGCCTTCCTACATGAAGAGTTGCTATCAGTGTGTGAAGAGTGGGAGAAGAGGGTTGCATTGACAATCCATCACAATGGGCAGCACATTGAACACATTTTATAAGTGGTCAGAAACTTGTAAATAACTCATGAAAGAATAAAGTTACGTTAAAACCAAGCACACCATTGTTTTTCTTGTGAAATTCCCAATAAGTTTGATGTGTCACATGACCCTCGTCCTACTGAAAAAACAAAAGTTGGATCCAAGATGGCTGACTTCCAAATGGCCACCATGGTCACCACCCATCTTGAAAAGTTTGCCCCCTCACATATACTAATGTGCCACAAACAGGACGTTAATATCACCAACCATTCCCATTTTATTAAGGTGTATCCATATAAATGCCCCACCCTGTAGTGTTTGCTTCTTCTAGAAACATCTTGCATACCTTTTTCTGATTTTGCAGGTGTGTTAATTTCTATAAGGAAGGAATTGATACAGTGGACTCTTATCCTTTAACGGTTCTAAAGGAAGTACACACATACAGCATAGCAGTCAGTCAGTATTTCAGCGTCAATGAAATATACAGTCAGGTACAGTTCAGACTATCACATAGTCAAAATGTATGTATTAATTGGAACTCTGTCTAATTCAGTGTCTCCTCTAGAACCCAGAGGAGCTTCAGCAACTTTATCCTTCACTTACCCTGGGTGAGTTAGAAGGTCTTAGTGTTGTTGATTTTTCAAGTGATCATATAACATTTTGTATTTCATTGTTCTATTTTTTCTAGGTGCAAGTACAAATATGTCACCCTCAATAAATATTTGCCCAGATGCTTTCCAGGAAGTTACTCCTCAAGCACACACTCCTGATTTAGCCCATGCTGAGGTACATCTTTTATGCCCACTTCAACCCCAACCCCCATAACCCCCCCCCCTTGTAGCATACTACACTGCTCATTAGTACACATGTTTTAAAAACTTGGTATGTGTCTTGTTTTCTAGGAGAATATTGGTTATTTCTCACACAAGTTCAGAGACTCTCAAAACAATGAAACTTTCACAACATTAAAGGGAAACATCTACAGCTGCCCTGTAATGCAGTGTGATGATGAAGTTCATTTGAATGCTATGGAAGTAGAAACGGTTTTGTATCCAAAAAGTTTCATAGCTGAACTACACAGAGAGTAAGACTAATATTTTTAAAAAGCATAATAATAATAACATCTACCAACTGTTTTTCACTACCCAAGTGTGATTTGTGTCTCAATGTTATAGTGTGAGAATTATTTTTTTTAATCACCTTGAGGAGAGGAATCAGGAGGTTCTGAATCACTCAGTGGTCATCATGGAAACCAAGAAAGAGAAGCTGAAGTCTGAGTTAGATCTCCGCCTCCACGTTCATCAGCTTCGAGCCAAGAGAATTGAGATGGACATTTATAATGTCCGAGCAGGTGGAAAATTCTTTTTTATTCTTTTGTGTGAACATTTAGTTTGTGGTTTGAATATGTTAATTTGAAATCCTGATTGTCCAAACTGTCTGTATGGTGCTCTTAGTTGAATTGGTCTTGCATCAAGATCATGTGGATCGACACTGCCAAGGTATTCTACAGGCTCTATCTGATTTCCGAAATGACTTCAACGACTTCCAGGGCACACAGCGCAAAATAAATGAAGAATTTCGTGCTAAAATCTGTAATATGGAAGATGCATTATACAGTGCAGCCAAGTCTGACACGTAAGTGCTTCTTTGGAACAGTAACGGCATTAAAATAGTTTTGGCTGTGCACTAATACACTTGTTTTCATGTTCCATATTTTATCCAAGTGCTAATGTGTGTTTTAACAGGTTGGTGAAACTCGGTGCTTCACTACAAATCATCTTGACTGAACACATAAATGACATCCAGGAATCACAGAGGCAATTTAGACGAAATTTGGAGATCAGATATAAGGGCCTTAGAGAGGCAAATGGACAATTGATGAAAAATTTCAAGTATGTTAATGCAGTAATATTTTTCTTCTTCTTTTTTTGACAAAAATAGATTTGCGTTTTAGACACCTTTTAGATACAATCTTTATTTGTACATGCATAATTACCATTAATGTGAATCTAATAATTAACATAAACACAAGCAGCGCTTACCCTGTTTTTAATAATGACAAATAATAACAAAATAAATCTTAATATTTCCAATTGTACAAAAAATTGTACATATATAGTATCTCACAAAAGTGTGAACACGCCCCACATTTCAGCAACGGCTTTCTTATACAGTACAAGGGACAATACTATAGAAATGAAAATTGGATATACTTTATCCAACCAATGTGCTCAATGTGCAGCTTGTAAAGCAGCCTTAGTGAACATGAGAGAACTACGTCTAAAGTGTCAGTATTTTCTGTGAGCACCATTGTTATCCAGCACGGCCTTAATCCTCCTGGGCATGGAATTCACCAGAGCTGCACATGTTGTTGCTGGGATCCTCTCCTACTCCTCTATAATGATCTCACGGAGATCTCTGCTGGATGTTAGACACATGGCACTTTGCCATCTTTCGCTTGAGGCAAAGCCACAGGTGCTCAATAGGGTTCATGTCTGGAGACACACTTGTCCACTGAGAAACACATGAACATGATATATAGGACATGCAAAGTTGCATGGTTAAAGATGTACTGCTGTTATCACGTAGGATATACTCAGTTTTGTTGCCAGCTGTTATGACAATAATTTCTTTATCTTGGGTTATTTTCAAAGGACTGCACTGTTATACAAGCTGCGCATTGACTACACTAAAATATATCCAAGTTTAATTTCTGTAGTATTGTCCTTTGGGAAGGTATACTAAAATTAGAGGGGTGTACTCGCTCTTGTGAGTGGGTGTATGTGTACATATAAGCATAACAATAAGAATAAAATAAAATAAAACTCAAAAGCTGCATGATTCATTGCAATTAGTTACAATTAATTTGTTTGTCTCATAAATCCAAATCTTTTTACATAGTTAGTAAAAGGTGTCCAAATATTTTCCAATACTTCTTGGTTACTCTTTAATATACAGTACATCTTCTTTTTTCTAATAAAAGACTTGATGAAATTTGTTTTTTCCACAGTATAACGGTTGGTTTTTGGGGTTTTCCATAACAGTGCAATTAGGTTTTTTTTAGTGTTTAGCAAACCAAGATCTTTAAATACAGTATGCTTTCATTTTTATGACTAGGAATATCCTTCGTGCTATAGACTCAGTAGAAAAAGCTTAGAGTCTAGTATAACTGATCCAATCAAAGTTTTGATCCCTTCCTTTGTTACTCTTACCTCTTTCTAAATGTTTTAATCTTTTTACGCTTCCAAACACAATGGAAAAATATTTGTACATGCATTGTACATATGTCCAATTTAATTTATTAATTATTATTATTATTATTATTATTATTATTATTATTATTATTATTATTATTATTATTATATTGATTTAACTTCTTTGGGGTAATGTACTGTACATTTGCATTAGTCATTTATATTGTGTTAATTTGAGTCTTGTATTTATTGTTTGTAAATTCTGATTTAATTCCTTTTCTCAATTAATCTTTGTGATGATTTTTGCTGTTGTTGATTTTAATAGTTTGGTAAGTATATTGTCCTTAAAAAAACTTTTAGGTTGAAGGAATTTGAAGAAAATGCTTTTTGTTGAGATTGAATTGAACCCTCAGTTTTTTAAAAGAAATCATAAATCTATAAATCTTGAATCGTATTAATTCCTTTACATTTCCATATTGTAAAAATGTTCTGCTTTTTTTCATCTGCTTTTCTAGGTATAAACAGTTGACCACACCATATCAGGCTGCATTGTGATAATGAATGTGGTTCTTTTTCAAACACTATTTCATCATACCATATCTCTATCATATGCCTTACTGTTTTTTTTTTTTTTATTACATGACATTAATGCATTATCTGAATATAGAAATGTGGGAAGAGACAATCCTAATCCAAATGATTCCATTTCAGTCCAGTGGGGAGGATCATTTGATTAAAAATAAAACATAACGGTAATACATAGTTTACCGGCCCAATATTGGCACCATAGGTCTGAATATTTTAAACCCCCACAATTTTAGCAAGTACAGTAAAGATAACAGTAATCTTGCCTTTTTATCACGACACTTTTTTCTTCTTTTACTCTGAAACAACTCGGGAAACAAATCTGTGAACATTGTCTTTTCTTTAAAGGCTGTTTGCTGAAGGAGGTAATTTTACCCCGAAAGAGATTACCCAATACAGAAAGAGTCTGGAGAAAATCGCTAAGCGCATCGACTCAGCCGATGAGGCTCTAATGCTGGACATGGAGGTCGCAGAGTCCAAATGCCTGAGCCAGGTACAGTACACACTATGCAGAATGCACTCTGAGTAATAACGATGCTAAATGATAAACGTCTATTAAATCATTCACCCCATTCTAAATGCTAAACACGTTGTTCAGGCAAAAGAGGTAACCAGTAAGTTTGAAGAGAAGCTCCAGGTTATGAAAGTGGATCTTATGTTTCTTGAGAAAATCCAGAGAGTACTCTCAAACACCCGTGTCCAGATTAAATCAGAGGTATTTAAAATATTTTCTCAGTTTTTACGTATTCTTTACTGCCAACATTACTCTAATAAAATATATCCTCAGGCCATGAAGAGCAACACTCAGAAAAAAATGATTAACATTGTGATGAGTGAACTGAAAGAAAAACTCGATGCCTACACACAACAACGCAGTCTAGATAATACGGTATGCTCTGCTTAAGTAATCACAAGCATGCCTTGTATATGGAAAGTATAAGTAATTCTAATGTATGCACTTCAAATGTCTGCATTACAGGTTACATCTGGTGATATTTTTGGTTTAATAACTTCACTGAAAGAAGAACTCAAGAAAAGATGTCAGTACCTGGACTGTTATCTGGTATGTTAGGAGACTACTACTAATTAGTACTTACAGTAATGTGTTAATGTCTGTTAATGAGGATGATGATAATGTTTATGGCCATCTAAGTCATAAGCATCGTCATCATCCCCACCAACATTGTCAATATTTTGCAGGACCCTTCTATGGCTGTTTCGGTGCCTAACACGCCTCTGCAGGGGGCGTTTGCACTGGCTGCTCGTCCACGGTCCCGTAAGCAGGAGAGTGTAGGAGGCCCAGCTACAAATCCCCTTCTCCAGCCCAGCTGCATGGGAGCTGCATTTATGGATGACAAAGCTGTAGAGGTGATCAGAGGACTGTTAAGGTAAAGTGTGCAAAACACCTTGAGAATAGATTATCCAGGAATTTGAAAAAGATATTTCATATTTATTAGAGACGATTAATCCAACATGTATGACTAGGAATATGATAAAAGAGTTGATCTTGCTCTTGCTGTTTGGTCAATTCTAAACTACAGAAACTCTTTCTTAAGGGGTTTTCTGCATTTCGGTAATAACCACTCACATGGAATATAATGTTTTCATCTCAAAGTGAAACTGAAAAAAGGAAGGAACGGTTCAAGACATCGAGACGTTGAGACTCTTGAGACTCACATGAGACTTTTTTTTATTTCCACATTCAGGATAAGCAAACCTCAAACCTTCCAAGAGGTCAATGAAGATATTAAAGAGAAAAACACAATAACAGGTACACCAAACGGGTGGTAGTGAAAGAGTGTAGTGAAATAAACTGGGCAACATTCTTAAACTGCATGGTTTGATGGTTGCAATTTTACTTAGATCTTACACAACTGTTACATAATCTCTTTTTTTTTTCTGCAATTTTGTCCACTTCCTGAAGCTTCAAAGTGGCAAAAAAAGGAAACTTATGGTGAAACATGTAGATAATGTCATCAAAAGGACATTTCACATTTTAGCCGAGTCAGATTATATAGCTGATCATGCAAACAGGGAAATTTTTTTTAATTATTTTTCATAATTTTAAAACCTAGAAAGTTAGTTAAGCTATTGTATGCTCTGTAAACACAGCTACTGTGGTTAATTAATTATTTAATTTTTACATCATCAGTTCCTGTCAGACCAAGCTCTACTCCAGGGTCAGGGCAAAGGTCAGCGAGGACTCTGAACTCCCTGTCTGGTTTAGAGGCTCCACACAGGAAATCAGCTGAGTCATTTACTTCACAGAGGTTTGTTTTTTTTACCACACTACAGTTTAGGAGAATACTTTTACATGAAACATCACTGTTTAAGAAACGTATTCAGTTGCCATCTGTCCAAACTTAAACTTTTGTTTTGTTCAGCATGAGGAGGTTGACCAAACCCACTCGGTTTGATAAGAGATTCCAAGTGTTCGGCCCTAAACCTGATGGCCCACAGGAAAAGTAAATGTTAACCTGTTTTGTAATGCACATTATCCATTAGCTAAATATACTGGGATACAATACAATGCTTTTTATTAATGTGTGATTCAATTCTATTGTTTCAGTCTCAGCTTTAAGGGTTTGATCACTAACATTCTGTGGGAAGCCAATGATCTTGTCCTTCAGGTGGCCGAGGTGTGCATGTCTCTTTAAATATAGTATAAACTTACAACAACAACAAAAAAAAAACACTAAAATGTGAGAAACCAGTTTCATGCTGAGAATAATCAGATTAAGTCTCCACATTTTAAGGACTTCTACAAGAAAAAGGAGCGCCGCTTGATCAGCCGTCCTCAGTATATTCAGCAGTCCTTTGAGCTGTGTGCTGGGGACTTGAACAACAGACTCCTTGTCTACCAGAATCAATCTCATGAATACCACCGTGGTTGTGTACAAGGTGAGCCTGTAACTTTCATATGCTGAGAAACTACTGTAATCTTTTATAATTTCTACACTTTGTATTGTAACAGATCCCTGGCCATCCTGTGCACTTTACTAAGCCAGTGAATGATTTATCTTTTATGGCACTGCTAAATAATTTGATAGTTATTTGTGGCCAAGAGTCCATGAAAGCACAACTGGCCGTTATCTCTGGGTGGGAAGAACAGCATTCGTCTCTCCTTAAAACAAACAAACCTGGCCTGTGATCCAATGCTAAGTAGTAACCTGTAAGCTGGGTCAGTGAGGAATGAAGAGTCTGGAACTGGGGTACATTTAAAGCATTTATGTTTACAGAATGCACTTTGTAAAGCAGCTGTAACAAATGGCAAGTTGAAGGATAACTAATGTAGCAGTTGGCGCACTAGAGAAGAACTAACCAGCACAAAAAACTTTTACACCCATCCTCCTAATTTCCTTCATATAATGTAACTGCCCAAAAGTCCTGTTGAACCCTGCCTACTGAAGGTCCTTGGGTCTTTTATTTTACTGAATATATAGTTAAGTAATTGTGCTCGCGACTTCCTTAGCGTAGAATTTTATTGCTCACTCATAAGATCCCTATTTTAAAAAACGCCAGCTGTTGAATTTCAGAATGAACTAAAATGTTAACATGTTAAGGTGAAGTGTGCAGAATGAATTTGTTGAATTTTGAGATGTTTATGATTTTTTATGATATAAGGGTGTTTTCCATTTAAATAGCATATCTTCTCTTCATGTGTTCGAAACAAAGCCCTTTGTTACCTCAAGCTCGGCCAAATACACCTGCGAAAACCCTATTAAAATCTGTTTAGTGCTTTTTACGTGCGTGCACAGACAGACAAAAATACCCCTGTCCTAATTCTCATCTTATGCCCACCGTCCCCGTCCCCCCCCTCCCAAATAGTTTTTCTGCAAATATCTTCAATGTACAGACATGTCAACTTTACAGATGTATTATACTGTATGTATAGATAACTTGTTAAAATTTAAAATTTTTTATTCCATATCTAGAGTTCTGTAAACAGCTGAAGACCATTGAAGAGAACATCTGTTCGGTACCTGAAGTGATTCTAACAAAACTGCGGGATCAGCATTTGGAGGACCTGAGTCAGAGTTTGACACTCATCCGCCAGGAGTTTGAAAAGACACGGCAACAAAGTGAACAAAAGAAGGTGATTAGGAGCACTGAATGTATGTGAGGACATTTTATTACTTGTGTAATGTTTTAATAAGTTGTTCGCACCGTCACACTTAGAGAAAACACAAGAGTCAGCTATGTGTACGTCTGAGCCACCCGGCTTGCGAAGAAGAACTAAACAGGCTGGTCACAGCTGAGGATGACCGGCAGGAAGAGCAGAGGAAGGCTATTGAGGATACCAGACTGGAACTCCAGGTCATACACACTTCACACTGCGACTTTTTTTTTTTTTTTTTTAGATCTTGATACACTTCTAAAGAAATGCAGGAAATAATTTGCTACCACACACAATGTTGTGCTGTATTAATAGTTTAGAGTGCATCTTTAAGATTATAGGACTGCAAAACATCACCACCTCACATGCAAACATATACAGTAATACATGAATTGCCACACAAAATAATCACGATACATAACTGAATATTTTCTTTCACTTGTGAATGCTCTCTTTCTAAAAAGGTCTGTATTCAGAAGAATGCAGATGATTTTGTGACATTACTCGCAACATTGACAGAAAACTTGCTCTTCCAATTGGACACCATCCTGACCGTTGACGAGATCCAAGATGGAGGTACGTCGTCTGTGATGAGGCATGGACTGTTTTAGAAAGATAAACCAGATCAGTAACCTGATAACGCTCTGTTTGCAGTGGTAGAACCAAAACGGGAAAACCTCACAACACTTGTTCGTCAAACGCAAGTGGGTCTTCTACCAGAGGAGCACAAGACGAGACCTTTATTGGAAAAAGGGAGAAGGTTCAGATAAAGGAAATCTTGTATAACAGGTGCAGTTGATTTTGTACTGTATGTAAGATTCCATTTAGCATTTTGTTGATTTTCTGTTTACAGAGTGTGGCCAGGAGTTACTTATTTTGGAACCACCGCTTGTTCATCTGTCAAGCAGCAGAAACGACAGACAGCCACCATCACCACAGCTAAAGTTACCCTGGCACAGCTCAAGGTTATGGAGGTTCGAAATATACTGCATCAGGTAAATGATTAATACTGCACACTAATTCATGTGTTAAGAATTTCCTCACAGCATGAAACGTTTATGTTGTTAACTGTCGACCCCAGAGTTATGAGAAGAGGATCATGGACGAGTTTGAGGATGTGGAGAAGTCCAGCCAGAAACAGGAGGCAGAGTTGTTCTCTTGGCAAGAGCACTGGAGAAGCCAACTAAAAACTCTCTCTACACTCAACTCAGAGTAACTGTGCTGCACTAGGAGACATGTCAGCCGTGTCAGGGTTGGTACTGTACCCACGTAAAGGAGGGGAAAAAAGGGAAACAGACATTTTTAATTATATTTATTTAAATAACAAAACATTCAAATGCTAATCTCTGTAGTGAAGTTTTTCTTAAATATAAATGTTAATGTCTTTTGATAAAAGATAAATCAGAACGAACTGTGTGTACGATTAAAAAACCCACCCCATGTATTTCCTATTTTCAAGTAGCATTGATTATTTTTGTGCAAAGATTAACGATCGCTTGGTACAGCAGTACAAGTTCTTCTCAGCCACATCACAAGAACAAACAGTGAAACTGTAATGATTTCTTTTGCGATATAAACATATGGTTAATTCACAGTGATAAAGTTGCTATCTACAGTAGGACCTTAGATAACACAAATGTTTATATAAAAAAATATTTAATACTCACTATATACTACATAGAAAAGACTATGTTCAGATTTAGCAGCTCTTAAAAATATAGCCCTACGATATGTTAGGCACATTAGTTTACAGGATCATGAATAGTGTTCTTGCATTATTATGAAACAACTACATGTTCAACTAAGTACCTTCTTATAAAGCATCTTAAGCACATTCTAATAAAATCATGATTTGACTCCACATCGTTCTTTTATATAGATCTCAATTTCCTCTTCGTTTCAGTTTTGTGTTTCTGGGAAAACATTAGTGTTCACAGTGAGTAGTGTTGCAGAGATCAGCGCTTATGGACCAGTATATCCCAGGTGTCTCTCCATCGCAGTGCGTCCAGTTGCTCAGAGGACAGCTCAGGCTGGCCATAAGTGAGAGGGCTGAAGGTGCGATAACAAATGTACACCGAGCACAAAGCTGCCAGGATCACTCCACCAAATGCCTTCCTATATGCGGGAGATCTGGGGGTGGGGGGGAAAAAAAAAAGTTTTTACACAAGCAGTTATGAAAAAAACAAAGATGACATTGATAAAATTTCTATCCAGCGTCACCTCAGTGTGTGAGTGTACAGGTGCTCCACAACAACAGGGATCTGCAGAATCTGGAAAGTGAGAGCTGGAAGATAGTGGTATAGAAACAGTGTCTTCTCCATCAGAAAGAAGGGCAGGTAATTAACAGCCCATCCTCCAGAGCACACAACACCCGCCAGCACCAGCTGCTCCCAAGAATCTACAAATGGACAAAAAACAAGATGTCATGATCCATAACGACGCTCACAAAGACAGGGCTCTATGTATTCATAATAGGTGATGTTTCTTTTTATAGGGTACCAAAGTGGCCATTTTTCTTAATAATAAAGGAAATACCTGATCAGGCTACATATCGGATAAAACTTAAAAACGTAATGGGACAATAATATAAATAAATATAGCAATTTTTTTTTATAATAGGTGATGTTTCTTTTTATAGGGTGCCCCAAAAGTCTGAATCCATAGACATTTTTTTCTTGGTTCTAAAGGAAAATGCAGGAAATATCAGTGATCGGGCAACATATCGGGTAAAACTTAAGACAAAAGTCAATGCTTCCCACAAATAATGGGAAACGAATATAAAGTAAATATTGCTATTTTTTTATCTTATTTTTTGGATCATCTATGTAACAAGTAGTATTACTATTTTACCCTTTTGAATAGTTAAATCACGTACCTTTAGGGATATCCTCTATTTTCCTCCGTCGTCTCAGGAGATAAGTAAAAAACAGGACCATGTAAACAAGAAGTGCGAGGTTTGCAAAAGTCCAGGTGACAATGTTTCCCATTAAGTGGATTTGGGCCTAAAGGAAATGATGGGAGTTTATATTACACACAAAAATACATACACATGTTTTTTTTTTTTTTTTAAATATGGAGAAATAAATAAAGAACATACATTACTTGATGGATGAAGCCAGTATGCAATATTGGTATCCATGGTGATCCATTCCAGGGGTACAGAGCTGTATTTGTGTTCCGACTCTTCATTTCTTACAGTCAGCATCTTCCACTATTGCAAAATAAACATTTTGAGCAACGCAAAGTCGCAGAACTTCATAAAAATCATACCGTTTCACACTCACCTGCAGTTCAATAAACTTGGCCATAAATGTGAGGTTTCTGCTGAAGTCGACATGAGTTGGGGACTTGAGTTCAAGTTCTCTCTCCCGCTGTTCCTGACCTGTAACAACAGAATGCTCTGCTCTAAACATTTCTCTCTGGCCTCCCTTTTCAACAAACCCACACAGCTGTAGCTCATTGCATGTTTTTTGGACAAAACTGTGTAAACTCTAGAGACCGTCAGTGTGCGAAAAAGCCCCATGAGATCAGCAGTATCTGAAAACTCAAACCAGCTCTTCTGTAACTAACAGGCTATGGACAAAGTCAGCAAGATCACTCGTTCCTTCCGTTCTCGAGTTGGTGGTTTAAATTATAAACTTGAATGATTTACAGTAGCTGTGAAACCTTCAGCGCCAGAGTTCTCACACCATGCTGACAACGCTGCCATTTCTGCATCTGGGGTTTCTGGTTTACCCCACACCCATGTCTGGTTTCAAATGAATCACAAGCTCTCTGAGAGAAAGACTTTCTCTTACTTCTACCATAGCGATGTTCTTCAACATTCCACACACCACTCTGCTGGTAGCCTTTATAGAGCTTATCACCCACCACCTCGAGCTGGTGAAAGCCCCACTCTGGTAGAGACACTCCACTCAGCTATAGGAGGCAAAGCATAAAGCGTATTTTAATTTATTTGATGTTCTTGTATATAAAATATAAACAAATAAAGTATATAGTATACACACCTTTAGCACCGCTGAGGTGTTGACATGGATCAGCCGCACTTCTGACAGAATAGTCTTCCACACCTCTCGGTCAGACTCACGATTTGTAATGTCCTGAGAAGCAGAGGGCACAAATTTCTGGTCTCAATATCGATGTGAGCATATACAGCAAGTTAGATTATTATTGAAGTTATACTAAATTTATTAAGAAATAGTCATTTTCAGAGGCCCCTCACAAGGGCTTATTCAGAATTACAATTAAGAAAAACAGACAACCCGCTATAAGAATTGGATAAAATATATATATTTTGTGTATTTTAGTTTATTTTCTTATAAGTAAAATTAGTCTTTGAATCTTAAAATTGACAAAACTAGCAAGGTGAAATATTGCCAATCACATGTTTAGAGCTACATGATTATTATACTGTAGATCTAGAAGCACTTAATGTCCAGCCTCCGGACTTTTTAATCGGTTCAGGAACCTCACCACTCTCCAGAGGTTCTGAGCTGGCATGGACACATTGAAATCGATGTAGCCAGACACTTCCTGGGAGTGAGGGCTCATGGGAGCTGCAACATCATGCCTGCAATATGCAACATTACCGTTACTTATGAGCAAATTAACTGACGTCTACGTGTCCCACTGTGTATGTGGAATTTAGTTACGTGTTGAGAAAACGTGAGGTCATGCCATGCAGCAGCTGTACGATATCGCCGTGTCTGACGGGTCTGGGTGGACTGCTCACCACGAGGCTCTGCCTAGAACATCATCAAGTAGCACAGAATGACCCCAAACTCACGCCGGCATTATGGAGCTCTTGTTTCTCTAGACATGCAGAAGGTTTTAGAAGTTGGAAGTCATGCATACGTTCTTGGATCTTTGATAATCCACCAGTTGTTGACATCTTTAAAAGGGTAGCATGTCACCTGCTGCTGGTGCGAGCTGCCACGCCCATTTTCATATCTTCGCTCAGTTAGAAAGAGAGAAAACAGGTTAAATTCCTTATTTTACGCTCATCGTAATGGTGCTAACAACATGTAACAACTTAAAGGTCTCTGACCTGATTGGATAATTGGCCTTGTGAGAATGGAGCCAGCATGGAACAGGTTTACTGGAACCACTACGAAGGGTGACTTGGGAACCGAACGCCACCTCCATTGGCTGACCCTGTGTGATCCTGGCCAGGCCACCCTGTTCATTACAGAAATACCAATCCGAAATCCATGAGTTAGTCACAACGTTAGATTCTGATTTTACTGTAGTATTGATTTCAAGCAAGATGTTCAATAGCCACAATAGTGTCAGACTAGGGGACCGCTACAGTATTTTTCAAAGTGCACGAGACTATCCACAGCAAGACGTCTGCAATCTAACAGAACTAACAAAGACACGGTCAATTAAAGTCAAACACAGATGGGTCCATAAGTCTGAGTCCTCTACATTTGATAAGTAACAGAAATGGTATGCCACTGATGTATACATTTGAAGCAAATATTATTTAAATATTAAATTAATACTTATTATTGAAAGCTCCTCCATGCAGAAAATCTGACTCAGTACTGACTTTGAACAGTACCTCTAGACTGGCCTGAAAAGCGCTGCTCATCAGCTGGTCATGCGGCCCGCTCCGGTGCAGTAGAGACAGATGTATGTAGAAAAATCCCAAATACAGGAAGACTGGGAGCACCAGTAGGGACAGGAAGCGAGCCACAACCTGCAGCAATACTCTGCCCTGTTGGAAGGAGGTGGCAGGACATTGTGTGAGTCAGAAGATGCTTTAAGCCAACTATAAATGTGTGTGTGTGTGTGTGTGTGGGGGGGGGGGACTTCTAAAATCTCACATTGCTTAAAGTTTTATCTCCAATGACACGCCAGGCGTGAAACGCTGCCAGACTGAGGAGTAGAAAGTAGGTGAAAAGACCCATGTACTTCACTCTGAGGAAATAAAGCAGATTAATATTAACATTAAAATTATACAATTAATATTGATATCAACCAGATACAGATATTATGTAGGCACACTTCAATACCCAGATACTACCCATTAGATATCTATCTGTATAAATATAATTAATAATATTTCATTTACTGTCTACAAAAAACTTTTTTACACACACGTACATTCTTTACCAACATGTATAATACCTTATACAGAAAACTGTAATAAAAAAAAAAATACTAACACAACCAATGCATTTAGTCTGAGGTCATGTATCAGAATATCATATAGCATTATCATACTGTCTTATCTCCCAGGCCGATGGCATATGAAAGCTGTAGACAAAGTAAAGCAAATGTGGGCATAACCTTTTTTTTTTCATAACTGACACAGGTCGTTCAAATGCATTGGTAGACTAACTTTCCCCATATACAAACGTGCTGCTTTTTTTTTTTCTAAACTCCTTCATCCATGGTCAGTGGAGTCGTCTCCATAAACTTTCGGTGGGAGACCATCAACTGTGATAAAGGGGATTTGCATGAGAGTCTGGTTCAATGATGGTGCAAATGCAAGGCTTGTAAGAGAGACTATGTTGAGTAGTACCTTTGTAAAAAAGGAAAAGTTACTCTAACAGCATGTGCAGTCTAAATGACCTACAGTATGTCAATCAAGGAAAAAAAGTTATGCCCTCTTTTGAATAACTCTCGTATTAAACTATAATATAGAAAACATCTCAAATATGTATTTAATTGTACTATTACACAATAAAACTGCTTAATGTTAAGTTGCCATGATTAAATGTTTGACTTACCCTACTGCAAATGTACAACTGGCTCCAGAGACAATAAGCCACAACCACCTGCTTAAACTAAAAATGAAAAACAACAACAACCCTTAGCATTACATACTCGTGTCATATTTCTGTAGTTTGATCACCTTAACGTGACTGAACGAATCTGAACTGCTTCAGACCAGCTGATGGTCATGTGTACCTGTTTGGTGAATTGTGGAAACGCAGGTAAGACACAACAGCAAGCAGCAGGAAAAAGATCAGCACTGCCTCCAGGAGCATGAAGCGAGACTGCACGATCAGGGAGTTCTCTGTTAAAGAGGTGAACATCCGTTATGATCAGTTATGATTTGTCGACTGACGAGACGACAGGAAATATCAGCATTTACCGAGGATGAGCAGCACGGCAGCCCCAAGTGCAGAGAAATGAGAATATCCCAGCTCCACAATCAGGAGGTAGGCGAGGGGAACGGAAAATGCCCCGGCCAAAGCAGGGATCACACGCAGGGTCCATATCGGAACATTACTGGTGTATTCTTTAACAGACATAACATAAAAAAATGAAGCAATAATTACACTTCTTTAAATCAAAAAGGGAAAGAGCATTTTTAATATAGATCATCTTGTTTGATTTAAGCTTATGGATACAAATTTTGAACAAAAAGAAAGAAAAATATATATATAATTTAGCCAAACTCTATAAAGCATAATGGAAGAAAACGATCCAATATAGTCAAAGATAACACTCGTGTAAATTTAGTCCCCCTTTGCTGTTCTAATAACCTCAATTCTTCTGGTCAGGCACTGACGTGAGATGACGAGGTCTAGTGCACTCCAGTTCCTCCCTAATGTGTTCAGTGGATTTAAGATTCCGCCAATGTTCTTCCAGTCCACGTTGAACAACTACGCCTTGATGGAGTCTCACTTTGTGCACAAGGCCATTGTCATGCTGGAACATTGTCCGGATTTTGAAGGTGTCCATATATTTTTGGCCATAAAGTGTATGGTCTATCACTTTAAGAAATAAAATTACTGTTTTTTTTTTCTATTCAACCACTTTTCTTGTATATGTTACTGAAAGAACATATGTAAAGCCTAACTATTAATAAATGTCTTTTTGCTTAGATTCTGCAGAAGTGAAATCATCTCCATATTTTTCACTCAACTATTTAACCTTTACACAGTTGAAAAGTTAATTTTACCTGCTCCAATTCTGTTCCAGATAAAATTACCATCGAATCCCCCGAGATAACCTGTCAAGAGAGACATTTTAACATAATGTCATCAAATTACTGAATGTAACACGAGAACGTCATGCTTGTGGTTTTTAGTCATCCAGATGACATCATTCCCCTGTCAGTGTACTAAGATGAAAACGGAAACTTTTCACCTTAGTACAGTGGCAGGGGAATAATGTTCTTTCTTACTACTTCAACATTGCGGTCATAAAAAAGAAGTGAGTTTGTTCCTCATGTGATTATGGTTGTCGATGGACACTGTTTGTAGTCTGACCCTCATACACAGACCTACTTCGGTAACCACCCTGCGGTTTATTTTGTACGACTGTATTCCCCCACAGATTAATAAAATAATTAATTACATTTAATTGACACTGACTATTATTCATGATTAATGTGAAATGGTCTATTGAACTTCTCCCAGACAAATAAAAAAATCTATCCCGGGCTCTGAAGTTCCCCATATCCTGCACATTAGAGTTTTTTCCCTAACTTTAGATAAGGTGTGACCTCCATCACCTCAGACAAGTAAAAAGTTTTAAGATGATTGAAAAAAAAAAAAAGAAAAAGTTGTTTGCATGATGCATCCAGCACACCATGATACGCTTCCCAGGCCTATTGGTCTTATTTTGGCCAGGTACCCTGTATCACATATATACATCCTGTACATCCAAAGAACCAGTCACTAACGTAGAAGTCATAGAGACACTAGACACATCCAGACGATAGGAAATAGATAAGTGTTTTTCTTGGGAGAGGTTCAAGGGTTCAAGCAAACACGAGATATATGTGTAGTTATCCGGACACGGCCAATAGGAAGTGTTACCATATAAGGAATCAGGAAACGCAATGAGTGGCTTGTTTTACGAGTTTTACATCACAGTTCTTACCTCCTAGTGCCAGGATCATGTGTCCAAGAGGTGGTCCACTCTCATCAATGAAAAACACCCTCTTCATGTACAGAGACACAAACTGTCCATAGTAAACCTCATCAAAGCTGTGGAACAGAGAGAGAGGGATGTACGAGATGTTTCTACACAATCACAGAGAGACTGATGATGTAATGCAACACTCACACGACAGCTCTGGGAGACTGGATACCGCAGAGTCTGGTCAGGAGTCCAGAGACTGTGACTGCAGCCAGGAGCACGTTGATGTCCACCTTCACCGTTATTGGTAGTTTAACACCGTGCATGCTGCTAAACATTGCCTGCTGTTACTCAAACAGTGTTTTCTGCTTCAGGAGCTCATGAGTGACCTGTACGTTCACCTGACACACATGAATGGATGAGCAGAACAAGAACTCAGGATGTTATTTAAGCTCGAGCATTGAAACCATTTCATTCGGTGTGTTAGCATATTCTGATAGGTATTTGTCTATCAGAATAAGCTACCCCTAAATTCTACTAGTATATGAGAGAATTTAGGGGTAGCATATTCTGATAGACAAATACCTACAAAATATACTGTGTGTGTATATATATATATATATATATATATATATATATATATATAATAAAATATATAAATATATATATATATATATATTATATTATATTATTATATATATTTTAAAAAATTGTTTTTGTTTTTGCTAGAATAAGATATGTTACTACTTTAGCATTTAGATCGTTTTTTGTTTTTTATTAATATATTAATAAATATATGCGCTGTGGTAGCATTTTTTTTCTTTTTCGATACAGCAGCATAAAATGCACTTCCCCTCTGTCCCGTCCAGCCGAGTTACCTAGAGACGCGTTAGCTCCGGGGACTCTGTTACCTCAGCCGTACACGTCCTGGGATTTATCACCTTTAATCGCGTAAATTAACGAGCGAAATCAACATACGTGTTAAGAAATCCTCTAACAGACCGTGTATCCGCCGGATAAAGGAATAAGTGAATGAATACATAAATAAATAAATTAATAAACTAAAGAGCAATGTGTTGGACAAACGAAGAGTCTGATTTCCGGTCAAAACCGGTTAACAATTTCAAAGTAAAAGTAGCAACTCGTCCAAGGGGCGCACGCGCCTCTTCCTCTATTAATCCGATTCAACTGTGGATCACAAACAGGGCAGCCGATTTGATTGTAGTGATTTGAACCATATTTCTGTTGTGAGGATGAGTGAGGGTATTTAAAAAGTATTTATATAATAATCGGAGAGACACAGGCGTGTAGCACTGTGGGCTCGCACCTTCAGGGGTGAGGGTTCGATTCCCACCTCAGATATGTGTGCATGGAGTTCGCATGTTCTCCTCGTGCTTGATGGGTGAGATTATCTAGATTAGGATAACTGGCATCCCAAATTGCTCGTGGTCCGTGCCCTGTGATGGTTTGGTGACCTATTCATAGTGTACCCTGCCTCTTTCCCTAAATCTCCTGGAAGGGCCTCCATGGCCATGTACACAAGGAAAGGGGAAAAAACCCCGAATAAATCTAAAAAAAAAAAACTGATTGAGCACAATTTTTCACGCAGATGAACCCTGAACCGAGGCACAAGAGTCTAATTGATTCATAGAATCAACAAACCTTTTCCAAATTGCTATACATTAAAATAAAGACATAAAGGAGGCAATACATAAAAAAGGCCATACTAAAAACACATAGCACAAAGACATAAAAACATAAAATTAATAATAATAATAATGTATGTAGTTGCAAGCAACGATGAGCGGGCCCAAGCACCCTGTGCTATCGCCACCCGGGCACACCGCCTAACCTGTGTTACCATTTGTGATGTGTGTGTTAGTATGTAAGGCGGTGTAGTGGTTAGCACTGTTGTTTTGCACCTCCTGGGTCTGGGTTCGATTCCCGTCGTTTGCATGTTCCCCCCATGCTTGGTGGGTTTCCTCCCACAGTCCAAAGAGGTTAGGTTAATTAGCATTCCCAAATTGGCCGTAGTGTGTATGTGTGTGTGCCCTGCGATGGATTGGCATCCTGGTCCAGGGTGTACCCCTCCTTGTCCCCTAAGTCTCCTGTTATAGGCTCCAGACCCCCGTGACCCTGAATACAGGATTAAGCCGTATAGATGATGAGTGTTAGTATGTTTGTTTCCGTGCGTGTGAGAGAGAGGTGTGAGTGTTAACATTTGTTGTGTATACAATAGGAAAGAAAACAATTACAGATTGTCAATCATGTATAGTGTAGTAAAAACAGGAAGACATCCCTATTAAAACAGAAATTACCAAAATAAAAGAGAATGAAATTATTATGTGCAAATTTCACTGAATGAGGATGAATATTAGTGGATAGACTACAGACAATTGACGTGCAATTAGTTATAGCCATTGGAAGTTACAGCCATTAAGCACATAAGACTGAGCAGCATCTTTCTAAGCAGTGAAAAATGTACCAGCTGTGGCAACTGCACAAGAGAAATGAGTGTAACCCTAATGAATATAAGGTTTAATGGATTAAAGTAACACCCAGAACAGGAACAACAGGACTAGACAGACAGGTAGTCATACACAGTACTTTAATTCATCCCAAAGGAAACTTATAATTCACAGCAGCGAGTTAAGATATTATGCACAACAAATTACAACAAACAAGGTGTGCAAAACTTTTGGAAACACAACCAAAAAAAAAAGAAGGTACAAAAAAGAGCACCTGAAATATAATAGACTGTACATTCATACGGTCAGATGGATTATCTGGGAATTGTACATTAATGTGCCTTATAATGTAATATCATCTGCATATTAATAGTACACTGATCCTACTCTATGTATACTGTATGGCCTATAAAAAAGTCACGCAATGTCACAATGCAATGTCACAACCTTTATTTCCGTCTAGAATCACATTAATTTTTCACTAAGATCTTGTATTGATAACGGGAGTCAGACATCTTTCTCAATAGGGTTAAGGTCTGGTCTCTGTGTTGGCCAATCCATGTGTGAAACTAATGTCTCACGCTCCCCGAACCACTCTTTCTCAATTTGAGCCTGGTGAATCATGGCATTGTCATCTTGGAATCACCCACAGACTTGTATGGTAGGCACTAGTCATAATTGGTGCATCACATCATCCGCTCCTCTTCCTACCCTGATGAGCCCGTCACTCTGGAACAGGGTAAATCTGGATTCATCAGGTCACCACATGATCTTTTTCCAGTGCCCCACAGCCCATTCTTTATGTTCTCTAGCAAACTAAAGCCTTTTTGTTTTCCAATTAGTCTCACTGATGTGTTTTTCTAAAGCTACATTGCTGTTTAGTCTTCACTATTTCACTATTAAAGATTCACTATTACAGTAAATATAGTGGTGAGATCTATTGTTGTTTTTTTAAAAACAATATTTTTTTACCTTATAGCTGTACCATATTAATCACTGCAGTAATTATCCAATAAAATTCTCTTAGCTATTTGCTTTGTTGAATACAAGTCTTGACTTTTTTTTGACCATGTAGTGTATACGATGACCATATGTACTTTACATGTACTTTCATACTATACATTAAGGTGCTTCAGTGAATTATTAATACAGTACATCGGGATATTAAAGAAGATCATGCACATGATACATGATCATATTAGTGCAGTCAGGTTTAAGAGGGTGCACCATGGCATATTAACAGATTTAACAATATAACTATTAACTACAAAAGTACATGACTATATGTACAGTGATGTCAGAGGAGATAAGAGTTAAATGGCTGTTGACAGGAAGGACTTCCTGTAGTATTCTTTGTCACAGAATCCTTCCATTTCATTGGCTGTCACTGAGTGTCAGCTACACGCGACTTGCCTGTCACAGAGAGCTGGGAATTCTCTCCCTAAAGGTGTTCTGCTGTTTGCCCAGCAGCTTGTGGAGGGGATGTGAGGTGTTCATGATGTTCAATAGTTTGTGTAGAATCCCTTCTTCACAACACTCTCCAAACAGTTCAGTGGAGACCCCAGGACTAAACTAACAATTTATTTAGCTTCCCAGTGTCACTGTCGCTAAAGCTGCTGCCCCAGCAGATACAGTACCAGTGAAGAAAATCACATCTGTATGCCTCTAGCTGGCTCTGGAAATAAAAGGGGAAAATTTATGAGATAACTTACTCTTACACTTACAATGGTTTATTGTACAAAAATGGATAATGAGCACTCTTTCTCCATTATCATTTTCCCTCTTTTTTCTACATCTTTATATTTTGTTACTGTACTTAAGTATTTTTTTTGTATCTGTACTTGAAAATTATGTTTTTGATATTTTTTACTTCACTCCAAGTAACTTGGATTCTGTGCCTCTTCACTTTTCCTCCAGACTCTGAGACTTTGGGTTAGGATTAGTTATTTCCAAATAAAATGCTAAACTGTATTTAATCAGAAAAGGGGACTATGGACCACTGAGCAACAGTCCTTAGCCCAAGTAAGAAGCTTCTGATGTTGTCTTGGTTCAGGAATGGTTTGATTGCAACAGTTGTTGCCCAAGACATAGCAGAATCTACTTGTGTAGTAAGAGCATGTATTCAGATAAACTAGATAAGGAAAGAAAGATTGACTCATTCATCGCTGCTGGCTGAAAGATGCCAGCCGAAAAAAAACTAGCAGAAAATTAGTCATCTTTTTTATTTTTTACCTGAGACACTGTTAAAATGTGAAGATGATCCTACCTAATAAAGGTATCCTTGCTCTCCTCTGGAGAATGACCGTCTTTGCTTTGCTGCAGACAGAAAACAGCATTAGATCATTAAACACAACATGTATTTAACCTCTCAGTAGATAGAAATCAAGTATGAGATTGTGCTTTACCTCAAAATCTGGATTATTATGTGAGTCAGCATGAGAAGTGGAGAAAGGTTTCTCGTCCTCCTGAAAGGTCGCGTCTGCCAGACATAATAAATGTTTTAGAAAACTAATGAAGACTGCTGTCACCAACTGATCGAAGATGTCTTGATGCTGGTAAACCACTACAGCAGGACACCTGGACCTCACATCCTACACAGGAAGTGCCACTCTATCCCCACTGACTAGCACAAAAATCACAGACAATGAACGGGATGCTAGTCAATACACACATGCATGCACACACAGACTTCAAACTGACAGAAAACCAAGCTTAGGATGAAACCGGGAAACCTTTAGCTGTGTGATATCAACATTCCACACCGCACCACTATGATCCCCCTATCTAATCTAGTCTAATCTGTCAGAATTTACCTGTTTGGCCTCATGCTGGACAACATGGTGCGCTGTGCAACTGGTCCTTCATTGGAACCTGGTGCAGCAAGCTGTCCTGTTGGCCGCAGGCTGGACAATTTGGTGCTCTGTGCAGTCAGTCATTTGTTAGAGCGTAGCATGAAGAGCCATCCTGTGAGCCCTCAACTGAAGTGCAGTGCTGGGAGCCATCCTGTCAGCCTCACCCTGGACACCCTGGTACCCTGTGCTGTCTGGCTTTTGTTGGTGGGAAGTGTAGGGATCCATCCAATTGGCCTCATGGACACCTTGGTGCTTTCTGCAGTCAGTCCTTCATTGGTGCGCAGTGCAGGGAGATTTCATTTTAGCCTCACGCGGGTCACCTTAAGGGACGCCACTTTGTTGTTCTCACCCAGGACATCCTGGTGCACTTTGCAGGCAGCCCTTCATTGGAGTCTGTCCCACCTATATTTTTATTGTCAGGTTTATCCTTTACACAAAATGTCCTTACGTGCCGCAGTTATTCTGAGTTGAGTGAAGAAAGTTTTTTTAGTTGGCTCCTCCAGTGCTCTTGCCAACAGAACAACTCTGCCTCCTGTTTCTGCCTGGATTTCTCCACGTTCTCAAACTCATCCATGATCCTCTTCTCGTAACTCTGGAGCCAACAGATATGTGCAGTTAACAACAACATAATGGTTTAATGCTGTTAGGTGTAAATTCTTGCTGACACAAGGATTAGCCTATAAGCATACATTAATATTCATTGTTTACCTGATGAAGTGTATCTCGAACTTCTATAACATTAAGGTGTGCTTTTGTGGTTTTCACTGTAGTGATGGTGGCTGTCTCTTGTTTCTGTTGCGTGACAGATAAACTAACGGTGTATTCAATGTAACCGACTCCTGGCCACACACTGTAAAAAGAGAATTGACAAAATGCTAAGCGGAATCTTTCATGCAATATTATCTGCACCTGTTTTACAAGATTTCTTTATTCAGTCTGAACCTTGTGCCTTTTTCCAATAAAGGTCTCGTCTTGTGCTCCTCTGGGAGAATACCAGTTTGTTTTTGACGAACAAGTTTTGTGAAGTTTTCTTGCTTTGGTTCTACCACTGCAAACAGAGGGTTATCAGGTTATTGATGAGATTTGTCTTTCTAAAACAACCCATGCCTCATCACAGACGACTTGCCTCCATCTTGGATCTCGTCAATGGTCAGGATCTTGTCTAATTGACAGAGTAATTTTTCTGTCGATGTGGCGAGCGAAGTCACAAAGTCATCTGCATTCCTTTTAATGCAGGCCTTTTAGGAAGGAAATATGCAGAAACATTTAGAAATTATAGTTCAGTGGAATTGGAACAGTAACATCGTGAAACAGTGTAACAGTGTGAAGTGTGTATAACCTGGAGTTCCAGTCTGGTATCCTGAATAGCCTTCCTCTGCTCTTCCTGCCTGTCATCCTCAGCTGTGACCAGCCTGTTTAGTTCTTCTTCACAACATGGGTGGCTCAGACGTACAGACAGTTGACTGCTGTGTTTTCTCTGTGAAGAGAGGGAACAACTTGTTAAAATATTGCACATAAAATAAAATTGCATTCGCTGACACTGTATAATTCTAATCACCCTCTTTTGTTCACTTTGCTGCTGGGTCTCTTTAATCTGCTGGCGGATGAGTGTTAAACTCCGCCTCAGGTCCTCCAAATGTTGATCGCGCAGTTTTGTTAAAAGTGCTTCAGGTATTGTACAGAGAATCTCTTCAACGGCCTTCAGCTGCTTACAAAACTCTAGACATTGGATAAGAACATTAGTAATCATTAACTTTTTAGCACATTTTAACTTTGTGATCTTTGATAAATTAAACTTATGAGCAATCAAATTATAGTACAAACCTATTTAAATTAGCACAAAGTATGTTTTAATAAATGAAAAGACCTCAAATCTTGAATAGATTTTTGTCTTAGACTCCTAGAAATTATGTTTCCATTTCCCACTTAAGTGTCTCAACAGCTTCATGTAGCAGATGAACATTCTTCCATATTTATTTCATTATATAAAATTAATCTGTTAATATAATTATTATTTTCTGCTCTGTGTATACATGCTAGGTAAATGGGCAGGTGCCCTTGTATTTTTTTGTAGAGGTTTAAGCAAGACTAGCAGCTTTATAATGGCAGTTAAGGGAAGAGACTGAATACAGAGTAGGTTGTAAAAGCTTTCCTTTTAGTGCTTTTAGTCTACTTCACCTCCTACAGCACCACCGGTTATATTGGTTTTCGTGCCATATATTAACACAGCCTATGCTAAAAAAAAAAAGTTCCAAAGTCTCTTCATTCCCCACAAACACAGTATTTTATCTCCATCTCTTTACTAATCCTCTACATACAGTAGGCACTATGCCCTTAGGAAGGAGTCCAAACTGAACAGGGCCATAAAACAAATACAGGTTTTCTTCGCCTTCAGAGATCCTGGACAGCTGTGCTTTCACTGAGTCCTGAACGCAAATAACGATTATGGAACTTATCAGTGTCATAAAACAAAAAACTTTCACTGGTGCACCAGATGTTACACTACTTCACGGGCATATTTTAGAGCTAAAAATTATTATAGTAATCATTTGAAATGTGATAGCTTGAATTAATCTAAGGTAGTTTTTTTTTTCCTGGTAAGAAAACAAACAGATTTTCGGAAGTTTTAATGAAAGAGGCAGCAGGGCACCTGTTACAATATTCACTCACTTACACACTTACTCATTATCTAAACCGCTTTATCTTGTACACAAAATTGTGGGGGGCCCTGGAGCCTATCCCAGGAGACTTAGGGCACGATGTGGGGTACACCCTGGACTGGGTGCCAATCCATCGCAGGACACACGCACATACGGACAATGTGGGAATGCCAGTTAGCCTAATCTGCATGTCTTTGGGAAAAACCCAACAAGCACAGGGATAACATGCAAACTTCCTGCAGACAGGAATAAAACCCAGTCCCTGGAGGTGCAAGGTGACAGTGCTAGTCACTGTGCTGACCTGTTACAATACAAGATCTAGAAGTACAAGGTCTAAAAGACTAAATCTTTTTTTTTTTTTTAGTAAGAAATGCAGATTCTTACCTTGTACACAATCATGGTGGTACTCTCGAGAATGACTCTGGTAGACAAGGAGTTTCTTGTTTAAGTCGTCAGCACACAGGTCAAAAGATTGCTGAATATGCTGGGGACGGCTGATCGCGTGGTCCTTTTTATTGTAGAAGTCCTGAAGGGGAAGTGACTCGATGTGATTATGATTAGTACGATTAGTACTGAATTGGTTCACAATGTTTAAGTGCTTTTTTGTACTCCAGTTAAATCTTGGATTGTGAGCATAATTAGTTCGGGAAGTGTGCTTGTAACCCAAAGCACTCGTATATCAAACCATAGAAAATAAGGAAAACTCTGATGAGTTGTTCCACAGCCCGAAAATATTCATATAAAAATAATTAATACAAAATGTAAAGTAAAAATAAAACAAATTAACTTTAATGCATTTTACCATTGAAATGAATTGTGGCTAGTGTGAGACAAGAGAAGAAGGAGGAGGTGGGCTTTCACACACACACACACACACACACACACACACACACACACACACACACACACACACACACACACACACACACACACACTAATGGAATCACTGCTCTCTAACAGAGAGTCAGAGACTCTGGAAGCTGCAGTCTTTAACAAGGAATCTCTCTAATAACTCTTGTTTTGTCTTTAAACACATTGATCTCCCGCACTGCTACAGCGTTTTTAACCCGTTTCTTCCCAGGGGTCGTTGTTGCAGTATGTTTACAAAGAAAGTGACTACACTTGGACACAAAACACAAAACATTTTGGTCATCCTGAAAACACTCGCAAACCAAGTTACTCGCAATCCGAGATTTTGCTGTATATTTAAAGAAGAAACAGGCATACCTGAGCCACATGGAGGAGAAGCTCATTGCCTTCCCACAGAATGTTAGTGATCAAACCCTTAAAGGTGAGGCTAAAACAATACAATTTAACCACCCATTAATAAAAAATACTTATTTTGCCATAATAAATTCAGCCAAGGGTAAAGTGCACTACAAAAAAAGGTTAACATTTACATTTGCTGCCGACATTCAGGTTTAGGGCCGAAAACTTGGAATCTTTTATCGAACCAAAAACTGAAAAAAAAAAGAATATAAAAATTTGGACATATCAACGGAATACTTTCTTCAAAGACATATAATAATCAAAGATGTTGCCCGTGAAAGCATCCTCAAAGAACATTTTAATATCTGATATGAAATTAGCTGTATTAGGCTGAAAACTGTGCGTGGTACTGTAACTGACTCGGTTGATTTCCCGTGCTGCGCCTCCAAGCATGACAGGCCTGGTTCTGTTCTTGACCCTGGACGAGAGCTTGCCTTACCACGAGCTGACGGGTCAAAAAGGAAACATCAATATTTAAAAGCACAATAATTAATAGGTTAACACAATAAAAAGCGCAAGAAACTAGAGCTAGCCAAAACTTTTTACTTCACTTTAAACAAATAAACAAGTTTAAATAATTTGTTCTTTCATATGCATGATTACCTTTAAAATCTCACTAGACTACAATGTAAAATGGCATTTTCATTACATGTTTAACCACAGAATGCTTCTGTAAAACAGCTTCAGGAAGTGGACAGAATCTCAGAGAAAAAAAGTGTGCATGGTTCCTTGGTTTGATTAGCAAACTACCAGTGTGCAGCTAAACAATTAATGTTAAAACACACTTATACAGTAAAACATACAGTAGCAAGCTAGCCATTCACTCTTGGGGAGAAGGACTGAAGAAAATATTTATGTACCTTTTACTGTTACTGACTTTTTCTCTTTAAGATCTTCATTGACATGTTGGCTGATTGGAGGTTTGCTTGACCTAAATGTTGGTCTTCATTTTGAGAAAAAAAAAGCACATTGATTGGGTATTACCAAAATGTTGAAACCCATTAGGAGGAAAACAGTAATTGAGTTTCAAATGTACTGAACAGAAGTTTATCTGTTGCTTTCTAATCATTCCTGGTGTAATTATTTTTGAAGCATATAAATATGAAGAAATATCTTCCTTCAAATTGTTGCAAATAATGCTGTCAGTGTATTTCTGTGTAATTTTTCATTACCTTAGCAGTCCTCTGATCACCTCTATAGCTTTATCATTCATAAAGGAAGCTCCCATGTGGCTGGGCTGGAGAAGGGGATCTGAAGCTGAGCCATCCACCTTCTCCTGCTTGTGGGCTCGGAGACAAGAAGCCACGGCAGCTGGCCCCTGTAGAGGTTTGTCTGGCTGTGGAACAGCCACAGCTGGGTCCTGTATACAAAAAATAAAATTGACAATGATGATGAGGACACAGAGGGTCATAATTATCCTCATCATCTTCATAGAACGGACTTTAATACATTAAAGTGGTACCTGGCCATATGAACAGAGTGCCTTAAGAACTGAAATTATGTAAGAAATTTGTATATGAAGCATTTTGGGTATACAGGCGAGCAAACCGAGCCAGACTAAACAGCGGCTAAGTTACATGTATGTCTGGGAGACAAAAAAAATTGTTTGTGTAAGTGGAAAGCCAAGTGAATTGGGGTTATATCTCACATACAAGATTTAGCGAAGACGTAGCACCAGGAGTTCCAAGAACATTAGAAAAGTGAGCCGCTTTCAGTTTAGTGTTTAAAGCAGCCGGTGCCAAGAGGAATCATAAATTAAGGTTAAGTGAGGTTTAATGTCTATTTATTTCATATTTTACTTCATGTACGAATTTTTTAAATGTTGTGATTGTTTTTATATGCAAAAATATGATTATAATGTTGGACATTGGTAATATTAATAATATTTTTAGGTAACTGGACCGGATTATCTGCATTTCCCTTATTATCTACGGGGAATATGTGGTTCGCAATACAAAATTTTGCCTTAATAACTCGCCTCCGGAACGGATTAAATTCGTATGCAGAGGTACCACTGTACGTACTAATGAGTAATTGTTCACTAACATACCAGATAACAGTCGAGATACTGGCATCTCTTTCTTAATTCTTCTTTCAGTGAAGTTATTAAACCAAAAATATCACCAGATGTAACCTGTAATACATACATTTTATATTAATACATTAGAATTATACGTTATACGTTCCATAGACATTTAAACTCGGAAATTTTAATTCACATTTCTTAACCACTCCACAGATTTCATACTAACAAGCTGTAGCTCTACTTTATGCATGACAATACATTTTTCCTTTAATTTTTTCCTTTACTTGTAATTTACTATATCACAATTCCATTGAGTCAGAAGTTAGATACTGTATTGCCTGGGCAATTCAAATGTCTGGGCCTATAAATAAAAAAAAAAAACTGTGACCCTCCATGGAACCACACAACCATCATCAAGCCTACCACGTTCTACAGCTGCACACAGGGAGAAAGATCCTATTTTTTGAGAAAAGTAATAAAAAATAATAAACAATGACCATTGCTGCATGGAGGGAAAAGGGGAGACTTGGACACTGAAGAACACTACTCCCACCATGAAAAAGGGAATGGCAGCATAATTTTATTAAATGCAAATGAACAAAGACCCCAAGCATACAGTACTTTCACAGTTGTAGCAAAATGTCTTAAGGACAACAAAGTCAATATAATGGAGTTGCTCTGACCTCACACTATTAGAAAATTAGTGGTCAGAACAGAAAAAGCCTGTTTGAGCAACAAAATCAACAAACCGGACTCAATTACATTAGTTCTGTATGGAGCATTGGGATAAAATTCCAGAAACCTATTTAAGAAGTTTGTGGACGGTTAGATGAAACATTTGGCTCAAGCTAAACAATTTAAAGGCAATGTTACCTAATACAGTACTAACAACGGAATGTAATGAAAGAAATAAAAGTGGAAACATTTTTTCTCACTACAAGCATTCTTACGTTTCACATTCTTTAAATAAAGTAGTGATCCTATAACTGACCCAAGACAGGTAATGTTTACTAGAATTAGATGTTAGAAATTGTGGATTATTATTGTTTTTTTTTTTTTTTTTGAGTTTACATGTATTTGGTTAAGGTGTATGTAAACTTCCATCTGAAACTGTATAAGGCTTGTGATCACTATAAGCAGAATGTACCCTTTTATCCAGACTGCGTTGTTGGGTGTAGGCCTCAAGCTTCTCTTTCAGTTCACTCATCACGGTTGCAATCATTTTTTTCTGAGTGTTGCTCTTCATGACCTGCAGATACATTTCGTTAGAGTAATGGTGCTAATACCTACTTCACAAGTATGTAATGTTTAAAGTACCTCTGATTTAATCTGGATGCGGGTATTTCTAAGTGCACTTTGGATTTTCTCAAGGAACCTCAGCTCCACTTTCATAAACTTGAGCTTCTCTTCGAACTTATTGATTACATCTTTTCCCTGAACAGATTAACGGAAATGTCATTCGTGTTTATATTTATCATTCAGAAATTTGGTAGCATTTAACACTGTTATCACTCATACTGCATATTGTACCTGTCTCAGGCATTTGGACTCTGTGCCCTGCATGTCCAGCATTAGAGCCTCATCAGCTGAGTCAACGAGCTTAGTGACCTTCTCCAGACTCTTTCTGTATTGGGTAATCTCTTTCGGGGTAAAATTACCTCCTTCAGCAAACAGCCTTTAAAGAAAAGAGAATATTCACACATTTATTTCTTGAATTGTCAGAGTAAAGGAAGAAAAATATTATTAACATACTTGAAATGTTTCTTCAGTTGTGCATTTGCCTCTCTAATGCCCTTAAATCCTTTCTCCAAATTTCGTCTAAATTGCCACTGTGATTCCTGGATGTCATTTATGTGTTCAGTCAAGATGATTTGTATTGAAGCACCGAGTTTCACCAACCTGGTAAAACACACATAAGCACTTGGATAAAACATGGAACATAAAAACAAGTGTATTAGTGCACAGCCAAAACGATTTATGGCGTTGCTGTTCGCAAAGAAGCACTTACGTGTCAGACTTGGTTGCACTGTATAATGCATCTTCCATATTACAGATTTTAGTACGAAACTCTTCATTTATTTTGCGCTGTGTGACCTGGAGGTTGTTGAAGTCATTTCGGAAATCAGATAGAGCCTGTAGAATACCTTGGCAGTGTCGATCCACTCGATCTTGATGCAAGACCAATTCAGCTGGCAACACCATACAGACAGTTCACAAAAAGACGGTCAGGATTTCTAACTGACATATTCAAAATGTTCATATAATTTTTCTTTTCTTTTTTTTTTTTTTGGAGTCTTCCCACCTGCTCGGACATTATAAATATCCATCTCAATTCTCTTGGCTCGAGGTTGGTGGAGATGGAGGCGGAGATCTAACTCAGACTTCAGCTTCTCTTTCTTGGTTTCCATGATTGCCACTGAGTGATTCAGAACCTCCTGATTCCTCTCCTCAAGGTGATTAAAAAAATTCCTTCTCACACTATAACAATGATGCAATGAGACACAAATCTAGGGTTAATTAGTGAAAACCACTTGGTAGGTGTCATTAACTATTTTGAAAAATATTCATCTTACTCTCTGTGTAGTTCAGCTATGAGACTTTTTGGATACAAAACCATTTCTACTTCCATAGCATTCAAATGCCCTTCAGCATCATCATCACACTGCATTACAGGGAAGCTGTAGATGTTTCCCTTTTCTGTTGTGAAAGTTTCATTGTTTTGAGAGCCTCTGAACTCCTGAGAGAAATGAAAAACACACGTTTTTAAAAAGCTAACTAATATACAGTATATAGACTACAGGAAGGGAGAAGTGGGCATAAAAGATGTACCTCAGCATGGGCTAAATCAGGAGTGTGTGCTTGAGGAGTAAGTTCCTGGAAAGCATCTGGGCAAATATTTACTGAGGGTGACATATTTGTACTTGCACCTAGAAAAGATAAGATACAAAAACAATAATACAATAAAAACAATACAAGAACAATAAGATACAAAATGTTATGCGATCACTTGAAAAATCAGCAATATTAAAACCTTCTACCTTACCTTCCAGGGTAAGTGAAGGATAAAGTTGCTGAAGCTCCTCTGGGTTCTAGAGTACACAAGACACTGAATTAATAAAGTTCCAATTAATACATACATTTTGACTATGTGATAGCCTGAACTGTACCTGACTGTATATTTCATTGACGTTGAAGTACTGACTGACTTCTATGCTGTATGTGTGTACTTCCTTTAGAACCATTACAGGATAGGTGTCCACTGTATCAACTCCTTCCTTGTAGAAATTGACACACCTGCAAAATTAGAAAGAAATTAATGCAAGACTAAATATGCTCTTCTACAAGAAAATGAAAAGTGTGATTGCTCAGCAGCAGGGGACACTGTAGCTGCTCTTCCTGAAGTACAATCCACAAGAGAGGACGGGTTCCCTGCTGAGTCTGGTTCCTCTCAAGGTTTCTTCCTATTACCATCTCAGGGAACTTTTCCTTGCCACTGTCGCCATCGTCCTCAGCTCGCTCATCAGGGACAGTCTTATCATTTTGATTCATGCATGTTCACTTCTCATACAAACTTATATAATTCTTTTCATTGTGTAAACCTGCTTTGCGACATTGTCAATTGTTAAAAGCGCTATACAAATAAAACTGAATTGAATTAAGATTATCCAGGAACTCTTATTTTAATCACCAGAAATGCTCCAAATCACTATTAGATTCTAACTAAATATTTGCTGCCTAAGAATACCCAAGCACTCAATGACTGGTCTCTTTCAAACCTATAATCTAACTAGATGTACAGTTGATGGACTATTGCATTAGTGTGAAAGCCAAGCATTAGAGCCATTTTAGTTTTTTACAGGCAAGGTACAGAACAGATGCGTTTGTGAATAGCAATATCCTTATGTGAAATATCCTTTTTTGGATACATGGGATCAGACATTATATCTCAAAAATGCAGTGCCAAAGAATGGATGAAATAAAGATAAAGATGAGATAAAACTTAATAAGAACAAAAATGTTACTACTGTACTTGTGTTACGTGTAGTGCGGTATTTTAGTGCTTAATACCGGTGCTACATAAATGATCGCACGAGGTGCCTAGGTATCAGGACCCTTATATAAATAAATAAACACGCCACCAGGTTCGGCTCGTTCAGGCTGATTGCCTGACTGCGGCGTTGCCTGGCAACCGCGTGTATGAATGGCCGCGCCTTTGCCTGTCCAGCTCTGCCACTCGCGCCGTTAAAACTTGAGCACTACAATGCTGTGTGAATGCACAATCACACTAATAACGTTATGCTGAATACAACACAGAGGTAAATTGATCATTTTTCATTACCCTTTCTTAATTTCCTCTAACTGGTTGAGTATCTGTGCCAGTGTAGCTTTGAGGTCCTCCTCTGTGCTTTCCTGCCTGAGTTTGTCCATCAATATATCCAGCTGAGCCTCATTTTTCTACAAACATCAAGCAAACCACATGCAATAAAAATAAAAGCATCTGCATCACCAAAAGTTAAATTTACAGGTACAACAGCTTTGTATTACAAAGCTTTACAAAACCAACAAGTTTAGAGACGATTGTTTCAGTCTCACTTGGTTCTTTTCTTCATATGTCTTGCTGACTTCATCGAGACAATCCTGCAGCTGCTGCTCTGTCCGCTGCAGACCTGCGCAGTGCACCTCCCAAACATTAGCTGCTCCATGAACAAACTTGAACAAAGACTTACTTATGGGTGCCGCTGTTTTTGCCAAACCCTCAAATGCTTCCTGTAATGTATAGTAAGAAAATCCAAGATGATTTCATTAAAAATAGTCATTATCACAGAGCATCCATCCATCCATATATCCATCTACTGTAGGAACCTCTGTGGTCCAACTAGGGACCATGGAGGCCAATGGTGATTAGGGTTGTTTTCATTCCCATTTTATGACTGTAGTAGGCAATTTGGAAATGCCAATTAGCCTAATCTGCATGTATTTGGACTGTGGGAAGAAACCGGAGCACCTGGAGGAAACCCACCAAGCACAGGGAGAACATCCATGCAAACTCCATTCACAAGACCCAGAGGTGGGAACTGAACCCGGACCCTGGAGATGCACCACCGTGCTAACCATCGTGCCGCCATCACACAGCATCAAGTTCCATTATGTACAACTGGAAGTCGGAAATTTACAAACACTTCAACACTGTAGGTTGAAGTCATTAAAACTGATTTTTAACCACTCCACAAATTTTATGTTAACAAACTACAGTTTGGGTAAGTTGGTTAGGACATCTACAAGTTTGTTCAAGGTTGTATTCAAGTTTAAATACACTCAGTTGGCTGGACCTTTTAAACTGGAGGCATATTTTCAAACTCAGTGTCTCTTTGTTTGATGTCACTGGGGAAGAAAATACAGACCTTCACAAGTCTTGTTCATCCTTGGCATCGAGTTCCAAATGTCTGAAGGTATCATGTTCATTTGTACAAACAATTGTACGCAAAATGGGACCACGCAGCCATATCACAGCCATACCATATTGCTCAGGAAGGAGACACATACTTTGGTCCAAAAGTACAAAACCATTTCAAAACAACAGCAAAGGACTTTGTTAAGACACTGGAGCAAACAGTTACAAAAGTACCTATATCCACAGTAAAATGAGATCGATACCAAAATAACCTGAAAGGCTCCTCAGTAAGGAAGAAGCCTCTGCTCCAACACTGACATAAAAAAGAAACACTATGCTTTACAGCTGCTTTTGTGGACAAAGACTTTCTAATGTTTGGACAGATATCCTCTAGTCTGATGAAACAAAAATTCACCTGTTTAGCCATCATTATGCATGGAGGAAAAAGAGGGAGACATCATGTTAAATCATATTGTAGGAGTCCTTTGCTGCAGGAGGCACTGAATACTGCTCCTAGCATCAGCTGAATTAGTGTTAATGTTATGGCTGATTGTTGTACTGAAGCAACATCTTAAGATGTCAGCCAGGAAATTAAAGCTTAGTCATCCTTCCTCCAAACGAACAATGACATGAGGGATACTTTGTAAGTTATGGCACAATCACGTACTGTAAGGACATTAAAGTATTGGAGTCGCCATCATGAGGCAATCAAAAATTTGTGGGGGAAAAAAACACCTGCAAGCAAGGTGTCTACAATTATGACTCAGGTACACCAGTTATGTCAAAAGAAATGGGTCAAGATTCCTTGATGAAAAAAATGCACGCTGAAATCTCTCTCTCCAGTAATATTCTGACATTTTGCATTCCTAACACAAAGTAATTATCCTAACTGACCTAAAACAGGGAAAGATTAAATGTCAAGAATTGTGAAAAACTGAGTCAGCTAAAAGGATTTGGCTAAGGTGATGTAACTTCAATAGTATTTCCACATACATATACAGTATATTGCTGACATCTGGATAATTCAGAGAAAAGGGTCCTTTTTTTTACCAAACACATGCTATTTACTTACTTCCATTGCTGTTAAACTCTCCTCTGCTTGGGTCTGGCGCTTGCCAATAAGAGGCACCATCTCACTATTAACAATGTCCTGTATTTCGTCTGGGGTGATTCCACACTTGGATACTTCTTTCTGTGGGAGTCCATCATGCACATTTTATTCTGATTTTAAGTCATACAATTACATGAAATAGTAAAACGGAAAAAAAAATAAAAATTAGGGTGCAAACCTTAAAGCGTTCAACTTCCAGATAACAGTCTTGCCAGTTATTCTCATAATATTCACGCAGTTTTGTTATAGTCTCAGTGTGCATGCAATCTAATAAAGGAAAAACACTCTCATAAAATCAGCAATTAAAGTCTATAGCATGCCTTAAAAAATAAAAACACCGTTTATGCGTATAGTAACATAGCCTTACCAATCTGCTCATTAACTGCAGATAAAGAGGAGAACCAATCAGCAGCAGATGATTTCGAACAGTTGGGTGGGATCATATTTCTATACGTAGAAACAAAAAAAGCTAATATGAAATGAAAATCAACTTCAATTGATCTGTATTTAAAAAAATATTGAACCTTCCTAACCTGACTTCCTCAAGGATTTTGAGCCGTTGCTCTTTGTATGCTTCTTGTTTTGTCCGCATGGTGTTTAAAGTGTCTTGTACATTTTTTGGGTTTTGAATCTCAGGGCTGTTCATGAAATCTCTAAACATAAAGAATAAAGAATAACAAGACTGTACAGTATGTTGTGTTTTTCCTTAACTAGTATTATTTTAAGCATAATAACACTACAGTTTTTTCTAGATCTGATACAGTAAAGCCAACTGCGAGCTTTGAGAGACCTGTCTTGGAGTTGACTTACTTAAACTGGCTGACTGCATCAGCAACCTTCATTTTTTTCCACTCCTGAAGCTTTGTCTGCCATTTCTGATGATAAAGAACCTCTTTCTGCAAATCTTTCTCCAAAAGGTTCAAATGGAGCTGGGTCATAGCCTGTCTGTTCGCCAGCAATGCCTGATTTATCATCTTTAAAAAAGGCACAATAAATTCATCATTGCATGCTTAACAGAACAATATATATATATATATATATATTTTTTTTTTATAAAAAGTGACCTACCATAGCTTCATTATTAATTAATCGGTGGACACCACTAGGCATCACATAACTGATTTTTTCAAGTTTCATTGTGTGATTCTGTAGCAATGCAGTAATCTAGAAACAAAGAAAAAATATACAATATATACTATACATACTTAAAATATATACATAACGATAATAAAAACTTATTTTTATATGCTACCTTTGCTGCTCGTTCGAGCTCATATTTGACAAACAGCTTATCCAGCTCCTGAATACAATTTCTCTTCATAGTGGTCACATGGCTCACAGAGTTCCAAAGCTCATGTAGATCCTAAGAAAGAATTACAATTATAAATTTCCAAAAAAGACATTAACAGCTCACAATCTCAACAATTTGTTTTGTAGATAAATGACAATCCGCACTACAGTATGTTATCACCTGATAGCTGAAGGCTTCTAAATCGCCAACATGTTCTGCTTTCTGCATCAATCTCTCCACCTCCTCATCATATTCTGATATTTTGAGAAGGAAATCTTCTCCAGTTTCTCTCAACAATGACTCAAACCACTGAACAGGACAAAGAGAGTGCTATTAAATTAAAGCCACAATATTCTGCAAAAAATAGCATTATTCTATCTCTTACTAACTTGAAGTACTGAAAGTAATATTATACCACAGTGAGCGCAACGAGATCTCTTTGGAGGTGAATGACAGCTTCATTGTGCTCCCTTTGTTTTTTCTCCATAAGTCGCTCAATGATGTCTGAGCCTGTCTTTGCTGAAACTGCAACAAGAGTTGACTCTTATTTCTCCATAAAACAATGTGAATGTGATGTGTGTTTTACGACTTTTTTTTTTTTTACGAAATCTACCAACCGATCCTATCAGGTAGTCCTCTGACCTCTTCAGGTTCACTCTGCTCTATGTTGAATACAGGTTTCATCTCGTTTCTGGAAAGAAGTAAATTATATATTAGAAAATCTCTCCCTCTGTCTCTCTATACATATGTTTGTGTGTGTGTTAATGTCTGAATCCTGAACTTTTCTGGTTCTTACCTTGGGGTAAGCTCAGAGACCTCTCCAGTCCCAATTTGATATCTTGCCGGATGCTGGCACCCAGGATCTTCGCTCCTGTTAGTGGTGATAGTCTCACTCTGACAGGTGAGACTATCACCACGTGCACGTGAAGCACGACTTCTCCTAGTCTCATTAAGAGACACTGACAGCTGAGTCTACGAAGAAAAAAAAGCCAACAATAAACACTAAAATGCATCTCATCTACTCTTTCCTTCTTATAACCCAACTACAACTGAGACGTACACTAAGTGGGCAAAAATCTGTGCACATATGACAATAAAACCTCCCATATATATATATATATATATATATATATATATATATATATATATATATATATATATATATATATAAACTGACAAGAATGTATATATAAACTGACAAGAAAAAAACGTGTGTTGACATTTTAGCTCCGTAACCAGAGCTAAATTTAACAAGTTGTTGCCTGTGAACTACTGTTTTGCTCTTGTTCGGAACATTTCTGCAGGAGAGGCTAGATAGGGTGGCACAGCGCAAAGAATCTTTTAGAATGGGGAGTCACGTTAGGAAAGGAGGCATTTGAAGTTTTTGAAGCTGAGGAGAGTTAGATCTATACGTGGTGGTGATGCAACCTACCTGAGTGGTACTCATAGAATGTAGTACCAGATAGCATACATTAGACGTTTAAGAAAGGCTGGTCTGGAAAATCAGCTTGAAGTGGCCGGGAAGATGAGGGAGAATTGAGAGAAATACAGTTGGCGCTAATTTAACCAACCTACTGGATTCCAACCGCCGTTAAACAAAGAAGACTGTTGTTTAAAAAATAAGATAAATTTACATTCTGTAATCGGATAACATTATAGATATAAAGTAAGCCTCCATGATATTAAGGAATGGACGATCATGTTAGCATTAGCTGATAAGAACTGAATCTGTTAATTAGTTTTATGTACATTCACATCCTTAAATAGTGTTTGGGTACTTTTTGACCATTTGACCAAGACTTTGCTGTTATAATGGTAGTGAAAAAGGCAAAGCCTTACAGCCCCAGTGGAGGCCATGCGCCAGGCAAAGGGGGACCAATTTCAGCACCCCTGGAGGAACACGAGGGGAGGGCGGTTACTCTACGCTTTCAACAATGGTTATGTGACTTGCACTAACTCAACTCATTACAACAGGGTAAAGCATTGTGTCCTGTTGCTCTTGTTTGCATGTGCGCTTTATAATGTCTTTTGTATACTTACTTAACATAAACTGTTAATTCATTGCGTTGATTTGTTTGGCGTCAGCGAATTAGGTGTCTCAGTTAGTTAGTTAGTTTTGTTGTTAATTTATGTTGTATGTATGTATCACCTTGGTCCTGAATGTTGTTTCATTTCATTGCGTACCTAACTGTATATGGTTAAAATGACAATAAACCTGGCCTGACTTCTTCTATTATAATCCCCATATTATCAATCTGTATTTTTATTTCTATTCTCTACAACTCTCTAGAGAATATCGAGAAGCAGTTACACATAATAATTACCTATAAAGATTAGTCTATATTGTGTGTGTGTGTGTTTGTTTGTGAATGAGCCACAGTTTAATTAATAAGGCAGAGTCCCTCTTAATTATCTTTGTTACCTGAGCTTCAAAAATTTGTTGGTAGACGTTTCCTCCGGAAACAACTCGGTGTTCAGCCATGGCTGTTTCCGTGGCTATCTCTTCTAAAGTCAGTCGACAGATTAGACTTTTATCTGGGCGAAGTGGGTTGATAATTACGTCATGTTAAACGGCGTGATAAAGTATCTCCATGGTAACAGCGCCAGTGTCAGTGTGGCGTGACATGGGAAATTTTTTTTTCGACGAAGACAACTGAGGCAAGAACATTTATCCGTCATTTTTACTATTGCTATTATTCTTATTGTATATGTGTGTGCGATAAATAATACAGTCGCCGCTGTAACAGCCAAGGAAATGTAATAAACGAGGCTGGTGACGTCAACAGGTAACACGTAGTTCTTCTCGTTTCTTGTTTTATGGCGATTGCCATGCAGTATGTTGCATTACCGCCACCTAGAGGTCAATAAATTCCCTAGTTAAATCTTCCTTCAAAAAAAAAAAAAATACAATTTTACAATTTATCATAAACCTTTGGGTGTACCCACTCAAAAAAAGGGACAGATGTTTATGTAGCAAATAAACATACACAGACAAAAGTATATGGCCAAACTTGTTAAGTATTGAATTCAGCTGTTTGAATCAGTCCCCTTATCCCCAGTGAAGGAAAATCTTAATGCTTCAGCATGCAAAGACATCTTGGACAATGCTACAGTATGCTTCCAACTGTATGGCAACAGTTTGGGGATGCCTGTTTTCTATTCCAATGTGTTCGGTGTGGAAGAACTTGACTGAGCCCTGACCTCAACCCCATCAAGCACCTTTAGAATGAACTGGAACGGAGATTGCAGGCCAGGCCTTCTCGTCCAACATCCGTGCCTGACCTCATAAATGCTCTACAGAATATATCCCTGCAGAAACATTCTAAAAGTTATGAGGTTATAGCTGCAAAAATGGGAACAAATTCACATCAATTTATAAGTTAAGCCTTTATTTGTCACATATACATTACCACACAGTGAAATACCTTCTTCGCATATCCCAGCATGACTGGGGTTAAAGCGCAGGGTCAGCCATGATACAGCACCCCTGGAGCAGATGGGGTTAAGGGCCCAACAGTGGCAACCTGGTGAAGCTGGGGCTCGAACCACTGACCTTCCGATCAGTAAATCAGTGCCTTAACCCTCTGAGCTACCACTGCCCCTATACACTCACCTAAAGGATTATTAGGAACACCATACTAATACGGTGTTTGACCCCCTTTCGCCTTCAGATCTGCCTTAATTCTATGTAGCATTAACATCAACAAGGTGCTGAAAGCATTCTTTAGGAACGTGGGCCCGTATTGATAGGATAGCATCTTGCAGTTGATGGAGATTTGTGGGATGCACATCCAGGGCACGAAGCTCCCGTTCCACCACATCCCAAAGATGCTCTATTGGGTCGAGATCTGGTGACTGTGGGGGCCATTTTAGTACAGTGAACTCATTGTAATGTTCAAGAAACCAATTTGAAATGATTCGAGCTTTGTGACATGGTGCATTATCCTGCTGGAAGTAGCCATTACAGGATGGGTACATGGTGGTCATAAAGGGATGGACATGGTCAGAAACAATGCCAAGTAAGCCGTGGCATTTAAATGATGCTCAATTGGCCCTAAGGGGCCAAGAAAACATCCTCCACACCATTACACCACCACCACCAGCAGCCTGCACAGTGGTAACAAGGCATGATGGATCCATGTTCTCATTCTGTTGCCAAATTCTGACTCTATTTCTGACTATTTGAATGTCTCAACAGAAATCGAGACACATCAGACCAGGCACCATATTTCCAGTCTTCAACTGTCCAATTTTGGTGAGTTCGTGCAAATTGTAGCCTCTTTTCCCTATTTGTAGTGGAGATGAGTGGTACCCGGTGGTGTACACTTCTGCTGTCGTAGCCCATCCGCCTCAAGGTTGTGCGTGTTGTGGCTTCACAAATGCTTTGCTGCATACCTCGGTTGTAACGAGTGGTTATTTCAGTCAAAGTTGCTTTCTATCAGCTTGAATCAGTCAGACCCATTCTCCTCTGACCTCTAGCATCAACAAGGCATTTTCGCCCACAGGACTGACGCATACTGGATGTTTTTCCCTTTTCACACCATTCTTAGTAAACCCTAGAAATGGTTGTGCGTGAAAATTCCAGTAACTGAGCAGGTTGTGAAATACTCGGACCGGCCCGTCTGGCACCAACAACCATGCCACGCTCAAAATTGCTTAAATCACCTTTCGTTCCCATTCAGACATTCAGTTTGGAGTTCATGAGATTGTCTTGCCCAGGACCACACCCCTAGATGCATTGAAGCAACTGCCATGTGATTGGTTGATTAAATAATTGCATTAATGAGAAATTGAACAGGTGTTCCTAATAATCCTTTAGGTGAGTGTATATATAAACTGTATTTGGCTACAATGTCATCGAACACTTTGTCAAATACTTTTGTCCATATAGTGCATCACAGATATGACAAAATAATTTTTTTGTTTAAACATTTTGGCTACATACCTCACCTGAATTATTATTAGTTTAATTTAATTAATGTGAAAAATTAAGGAAAAGCGCTCTAGCGATCATGTTGACCTGAATTCTTTATGGTATTATTCACTAAAAAGCTAAATCTGAAGTCTCAATCTGTTTCCAGGTTTTTTTAATCGGAACAACAAATGAGCTTTTACATTGTCTGGTTTTACATTTTACAATGTTTTCAATTTCTACTTTACATTTTCAATCAGACATGGCCAGACAGTTTGCTATTGACAGGTCTTTCCTGAAAAAAACTTTGCACAACATGTTTTGCTTGGCAGGATGCAGTTTCATGAAATTTTAACCATTATTTAGTTTTGTTCAATTTAGATATTTTACTTAAGAGGAAATTCTACTCTTAAAATAAAAATAATTTAAATTGAAATATGTTAATACATAAATCATCTTATTTGGACTGTATATGGTGATATTGTCTAGATCCACACACACACACACACACACACACAGACCCAAGGTTGGAAATTATATTTAGGCATTTGGAACCCTTAACCTCAAGGTGCAAGGCCACAGTTCTAACCACTACACCAACTGCAATACTGGTAATAAACATTGCCAAAATGAACCAGCCACAAAATATTTATTTAAAACAATTATATATTTTTGTCTTTACAAATCAGAACTGAAGAGAGAATATGTACTGTATAAACATTGTGTTTCAGTGAATCATGGGCCTATTATCGTATTGATGCAGATTTAGGCCTACCTACAGAAAAGCCGATCTATTCAAAGCCAAAAATCACTGAACATGAAAAAAGGTTTTTATACAAAACAGGAAAGAAAAACATGACAATACAAAAAATAATATATAAAAAAATATATATGGCAATATAAAGATCCCTTAGAAGTGCATAACAAAGTAGAAATTTAGACATATCAAAAGGCTACTGCTTGTAACAGTTATTTAATTATATGAGAGAGAAAAAACAATGTAAGAAAATGCAGACTACATTGTGCAAAATTATACAAAAAAAAAACAAAGGATCAGTTACTTTTAAAAATATTTAGTTCTTTTTGATTCCAATTAAACAAGTCAAATAATATGAAAATATGTATCATTATACTAGTTCTGCTCTTGCAAGCCGTTTAGATCTACGAGGTTTTAGCTCATCTGTGGATTTTCTTTTTTGTTGAGGTTTCTTTTCCTCTTCTCCAATCATCTCTTCTATCTTCTCTGCCTGATCTTCCATTTCACTCTGACTATCCTGCAGCACTCTTCTATTTCTCATAGCTGAACTTTGTTTAGGTGAAGCTGGTTTGTATTTCCTGCCTCGAATGATCAGTTTTGTCATTATTCCAGACTCTTGTTCTTCATCTGTGGTTTCTTTTCCCCCAAATGAATCTTTGATCTTTTCAACCACTTTGTTACAATCTGTATCATCATCATCATCATCATCATCATCAATCTCTTCATCCAGCAAGGTGAAATTTTCACCTGCAGTTACACTGGCTTCAGTAATTTTCTCAGCATTCTTCTGATTCTGCTCTGACTCTTCTTTAGTATCTTCAAATTCTTGGGGTTCATCATCTACATGATCAAATTTAACTGTATTGTTTTCAGACTCCATTATTTTTTCTGTCATTGGCTCCTCTTCCCTCTTCTCCTCATCCCTTTCTTCTTCATCTTCTACTACTACAAAATCATCTTCTGACACATTTACAAACTCATTCAACTGGGCTTGCACATCTTTTGTCACTGTGATTTCGTGGTTGTTATTTTCATTTCCATAATTTTTTTCCCCTGCTACTTTATGCTGGTCCTTATCTTTTGGGGACATTTCTCCACCTACAGCACTGGTATCTTCTATTTCTTGACCTTTTCCTTGATCAGTTGTTATGTTTTTTGCAGGTGATTTCACATCAGTCATCTCCATTTCTTTTGCCCTTACCGGTGAATCATTTTCACCCTGACCTTGTTGGCGGAGTCGTTTGGATTTCCTTCTAGAGGTATCTTTGATAGTTAATGTTCGTTTTCTCAGGGCCCTTTTCTCAACACCTACATCCTCTTCTGACTGATCCAGAACTTCTTCTGAAATCGATATGTTCACATTACCTTTTTCTTCTTCTCTGGATTTTTCTTTCTCTCTTTTACTAGGCTCTTCTTCAAATGATTTCTCAAACAATGTTTCATCCTCCAGTGCAATTTTCTGTTCAGAATCTGCACTTCTTATGTGTCCCTGGTTCAACTCATCCGGTTCTGCGTTCTCCATGGTTCTCATGTGTAGATCACCTTCTACAACAATTTCCCTGTCTGTTGTTTTTACCACCTTATCATCAACAATTTTTTCTACCAGATCTCTGCCTCCATCAGGCGCCTCTTCTGCATCATTTTCAGATATAGTTTTATTTTGCGGCTGGTCTTTTCCCACTGATTCAGAGACAGCAGGTACCTCCTCGACATCACATTCTGGACTGGTCTCATGCATCTCCTCCACAGCAGTCTTGACCTCTTCCACACTTTGCACTGTTACAATTTCATGTCCAACTTTCCCCTCAGTCTCCGTCTCTGCTGCTTGTGTTCCTGTGACATGTTTTGGTCTTTTTTTCGGTGTTACCGTTACTATTCTTGTCCTGAGATGCTTTATGAATACAGGATCGACTTCTTCATCTGAGATCTTCTCTTCTGTGTTTTCATTTAGATTTGTTTCTTTGTATATACGTCTAGACTTTCTTTTTGGTGTAGAATTCACTGGTAGAGCTCTAGGGCTGGGATTTCTGCTTGTGTAAACTGAAATACCTTCATCCTGATTGCTTTCCTGGACTCTGTCACATTGGGCAGGTGTTGTACTTTCTGCAAAATCTTTCAGAGATTTGGTTTTATCCAATCCTGATAAAGTAGATTTTTCTTTTAAGTCTTGTTCATCATTTGTAATAAGTGTATTATTCGTACCCGGTTCCACTGCTGCTTCATGTTGTATTTTTTCTGTCACATGTCTTGTTGCATCCATCTCAACCAATGCCTTCTCTTCATTTGCCTTGGTAAGCAATGCTACATCCTGTGATTGCGAGGGTTCATTCCCGTCGGTCTCATTTCCACCTGTTTGTCTTTGAAAATCCACAAGCACGACAGCAACTTCATTCAGTCCTAACATAGATGTGGACTTGCTTACATTGTCCCTGCTCTTATTGGCATCAGTTGTCTCCTCTTCTAACTTACCAATTACTACGACACTCTCTTTCTCAGCCGTATCCTCACCAGCTGGATTCAGATCTGCTTTCGTAATCTCCACCCTCTCCTTTATTATTTCTACTGCTTTTCCATGTTTCATTTCTATATATTGCTCTTTTTCACTGGGTTCCACTTCAAATTCTTTGCCCTTATTTCTGTTTTGAGAACTTTCTGACATATGAACTTCAAGATCCACGTCCTTCTGAGACACTGAGGGTTCTTGAGCTTCTTTATTAACATCGGCATACATCAAGGAAACTTTTGGCAGTTTCAAAACTGGTGTGGTTTCTTCACTGGTCTGGAAGGCTTTTGCTGAGACTGGTTCCTTCTCCTGCTCTTCAGCCTCTATTTCTGCATGATTCCTCTTTATTTCAGGCTGTGACCTATCTTCTATTTTGTTTTCCATTTCAATGATGTTTCGGTTATCGGTTATTAATTTTTCTAAATGCGCCGTATCCACATTTCCCTCATCCTCAACATCATTATTTAAAACTGAAATCAAGTTTTCACTAGTGGACATTTCAGGAGTGATGGTTACTGACTCAATTCCCTCTTCCACATCAGTTCCAATGTGTGTTTCTACAACTTCCTTCATGTGGTCAATTTCAGAATCCTCTAATGCCTGCTTCGTTTTCACTTCTTGTGCTCTCGCTGCTTTAGATGCTTTTTTAGAACTCGTGTGAACTGAATTTGTTATTTCAATTCCTACAGCCTGATGCTTTAGTCTACTAGAACATCGTAATGGAGTAACAAAGTTTTCTTCAGACAGTTCAATCTCATCATTTTCACTTGACACAATAATATCTGTATTTTTTATTTCCTCATCTGTTGTGTCTCGGTCAGGCTTTGTCTTTTCCACCTCCTCTTGAAACTCAAAGGTTTCCCTACCAACTGGCAGCATCTCCTTTTCCAGATCATCTTCAATTTCATTGACCTCTTCAGCTCTTTCTCTTGCATTCTCAGTTTCTGATGGCATCTTAACAATTTCCACCTCTTCCATGTGCTGAGGTTTTTTCGTTTGGTGAGGAACTGGAGCAGTCGTGGCTTCAGATGTCGTCATTATTTTTTCATCCTCATTGCCCTTTAAGCTTTTTTTCATAACAGGAGCCATTTCTAGCACTTGTTCTTTTTCTGTTTCTGACTGACAGGTAGGTTGAGGAGTCAAGTTGGTTTGTTCCTCACAGCAAAAAGGAGTAATCTCTGATACTGCCTCCATTGTGTTCTGTAAAAAAAAATATAAAAAAAAAACATGTCATTAATACATTTGAAGCTCCAGAATCCCATTTAACAACCCTGCAAACATGTTCTTTTTTCAGTGCATCAACCGTGGATGCACAAATTTCTATAAATGGAATGTAATTTATCAGGCTATTCTTATTTGTGAAAAATAAGAAATGAGTAATTGTATGCAAGTTAATAACTAAAGACTCCCATTTCACTGACTGTCAATCATATCAGCCTGACAGAGTAATTGCTGACTCTGGTGCTCAAAGCAAAAAAACAGTCTTTTCAACTTTACAATATTTTAGCCACAGGCACATTTCTGTGTCAAATGAGAAAGTTCTTGCATTTCAAAGCAAACTGCTAGCTGAATCTTACACTGCCACAGAAAAGACAACCGTAATGAGAGCTTTTCATGCCACTTCAGGTTTTTGCAACCATTTTTTCCTTTTCCCTGCTCCATGTCAGGGGTCTCTACAGCAGATCACCTTGTCCATGTGGTTGATTTGGCCTTAGTTTGCACACACACACACACACACACACACACACACACACACACACACACACACACACACACACACACACACACACACACACACACACACACAGACACACAACACACACAGACACACCCACAGACACACACACACACACACACACACACACACACACACACACACACACACACACACACACACACACACACACACACACACACACATCCACATCCACATCCACATCCATAACATCATCCTTTTAAAGTGATGGTTAAAATATATTGCAATTTGGAGTCCGTGATTTCATGTATGATACTGTCATTTGTACATAGAAAAAGGCAGTTTTTATTCACAGGATTAAGACTTGTTGTATGCATTTTCGAATTGAGGCCTCAGGATACTCTGTACCTTAATTTCTAATAAAAACATAATACTTATGCGTACCTTGAGTTCAAGCTCTTGTAAATTCAAAGGAAGTTTGTCATCTTCTGCATCCTGAACAACAGGCTTAATGTTTTGTCGGCTTGTAATTATTGTGTCCTTCACCTCTGTTATGATCATAGGACATAGGAACAAAAAAAGTTATAATAATAAAATGTTACTTGCAAGTTGTAACATTAATTTGATATTTAATTTAATTAATTAATTAAGTAATTAATTTGATTTTATAATACATTTTATTCAAATTTGTGGTAGCTGAGGGTTACAGATCAAAAACACTCTACACTATACAATGTAGAAACTCAAAACTGCTCTTACAATAAACATAAATCCACTGATTTTGATGTAGTACCGTAGCAAAGAACAGCAACTTTCATGGAATTTTCATACTTGCCTTTTATTTTGATCTGCATAACCTCGTTCTATAATGTACAGATAAAAAGATATTTTTTTAAATAATAAAATATTGTGAGAATCATATACTGTAGACATTTTCATAATATGAAGTCATTAATACATTACTGTACATACACCAACTTTCTGGTATTCCACAATCTCCAATTCTTCTGTAATACGAACTTCCACCTGTGTGTCATTGTCTTCTCTATCAAAATTCAACTTCCTCACAATTTGGTGATTGCCTATAAAAAGATTAGAAGAATTAACCAAAAATATCAACTGTATAGCCTTTATACATTTTTAGCAACTCCTTACCTTTTCGGTCGATTTCATGTAGCTTTTTTGCTATTGGAGTTCTCTGAGAGGGGATTCCTACCCCCTGTATTTCCAGAAGCAGCTTCGAGTCTTCCGGATAAGAGCTCAGATACTTTTCACAAACTATAACATGAAATTTTGAATGGTGCATGTGTAAGATACAATAAAAAGCCACTAAGAAGCTACAGGCTACAGCTACGGTTTTTTGCAATACCTTTTTTCATGGCCGGTGAAAGTGGATATTTCAAGCCGATGGAACCTGGTTTGAAGCTGGCAACAAAGTCCTTCAGCATTTGAAAACCATGTCCATTGCCACGGTGACATTTACGGATGAATATGGTATCCATGACAGGAAGCTGATAACAGGTAGTCAAGAAGCCATCACATACTTTTCCTATTGTTGAGAACAAATAGATCAATTGGAACGGAATTCTGTGGCTTCTTCGGAAATGCTGGACCTGGGTTCACAAAATATGCAGTAGAAAGCTGGAATATTTAATACCTTTACCAAAATTTGTCCCTTTCTGATGTTACAAGGTTGGTCTTTAGCAATCATAACACTGGCTCTTTTCCAAAATATAACAGTAATTTAAGTATGAGGAATATGTTGATTGAATTTTTAAAATAAATATGTAAAAGTCCTGCTTTGATTGTCTGTCAATCAAGTTAGCAAGTTAGATTAGAAAAAGCGTTAGGTTTTGTTGCAAACAAAAAAAATTTTTTGAAGACTAAAACAAAATCTGAATGCAATACCAATAAGTCAGTTTTCCATATCATTATCCTCCTTAACTAGTGTCGATTCCACTTCAGGATATGATATCATATCATAATACCGTATATTGTCCATTTGCATACACGTCCACGGTCTCATAAGGACAATCACATAATTCAAAAATCCCGATGGAGAATTGGGGAAAGTGAATTTAACCATATGTAGTAATGTCATAATCTCGTACACAAAGTGCTCCTGCATTTCTTTCTTGAGTGCTCTATCCTTATAGCCCCTCTGCTTATTTATTTATTTATTTATTTAAATATATTACCATGACAAGCATTGTGGTTCCCAAATGCAGCAAAATTACTGCTAGTGATAGGAACAAGATGGAAAACAAAGCAATGTATCAATTTAAAAGTGAAACAGACAGAAGTTTACCTTTCAGTTTCCCACATAGCTTTGTTAAGTGTATAATACAGTGTTTGCACAACACAATTTTTACAGTAGTACAGCTGGTTTACGCATTTAAGCATCCTTTTTTTGGGGGGGCTATAATATTTTCCAAAAATCCATTAAATGCATTTAATTCAGTCAGGGTAGCTGCTATTTTACAGAACTTACAAGTTAAGTTTTGCTTCACTGATCATGGTTTGCCTAAACCATGGAAGTTCAAAAGGTTAAAAAAAAAAAAAAAGGTTATTTTGCAGTTTTTAAATGAAACATTCCATTATAGACAGCCAGTGTTTATTTTGTTTTATCAGGATTTTTTTTTGTCATAGACTATTTTTTTTGTCATACACCTTTACCTCTAACGTACACTGAATAACAGACAGATTGTACCTTCAGGTTTGACTGAGTAAAAGCCAATAGCCTCGCCATTTTCCCAAAGGATTTTGGCGATTTCATCTTCTCCATGACAAATAAAAGCAACATCGTCCTCAGCCTTCTCTTTCATCCTGTATACAATTCTGTTCAGAACATACAGAACTACCCTTTCTCCAAGGGTTCTGACCTGTGGTTAATAGACAAAACTGTCTTATCACACTCCACTTATGTTTTATATAAATGATTATATGGGTTGCAGATGATATTGAAGTGGGAGAAAACGGCTGATGACTAACCTCCACCAGTCCTGTTCGTGAGGAGTCTGCTGTTTTAAGAATATCTTCAGGTGACCACCACTTATTCAGCAAGTAGAGCCCAACAAGTACTGTAACAGCATCACACAGAGGATATTGCATTGCTGGACTGTTGGTGTTTTTTATATATATATATATATAATTAGTTTAAATATTCATGTTCCTATTTAAATTCATGCACGTTACCGTTTAAAGACTGAGGAGAAAAGACTGCAAGTATCTTCTCTTCAATGTTAGTTCCATAGAGCGGGACAAAACCCACATTACAGAGGCCGATCTCTATCTACAGCATGTTAAAAAAAGCAAAATAATTAATCGTCATTAAGATTAGAAGTTTCTTCTTATTATTATAATACATCCTTATAATTTTAAACTGTCTTGCCACTTGTAATTGCACCTGTAAGAATATGCAGTGTTGTTTACTTACAAATGCTAGTTATAATCTTATATATAACTATAATCTATAATAATGGTTTCACAATCTCATATTAACATTAACATTCTAGACATTTAAGAAACAGCAGGCTGCTCTTACTTCCTCTGATCCAGGTATGCTCAAGTACTCGTGCATTCCAGGCTTTCTGGAGCATGATTTAGACATGTAGTCTTTTGCTGACTCCTCTAGGAGTCCAGAAGCCACAGTAGTCAACTGATCCACTGGATACATCATCCTGGGAAAGAAACATCATTAGTTAAATCACAAGTGTTGCCCTAAATACTCTAAATCACTTTTATTGCTTATAATTAAAAGGCAGAACATATCTAATATCACTTCTTTATCAAATCTTTAATGCAATATGCAGTTTTATAACAGGATAGCCCAATGCCCAAACCTCAGCCACTGGACTCAGTGTGAGAGGGTTGCGTCAGGAAGGGCATCCAGCTCAAAACCTGTGCCAAGTTGAAGTGCGAATCGTATGGTCCGCTGTGGAGATCCCTTGATGGGAGCAGCCGAAAGACAAACAACAACTACATACTTTGATGAATGATAAATACTGAGGTTACTGCTGCTGCTTTGATGCTGCTTTGAAGTGCTCACCCTATCATCTGGAGATTGCGAGTTCGATTCCCGGGTGATGGTGTGGAGGAGGTCCGAGGGGAAGGATGAGAGATACTTAGTGCTCCCATATTAATCACAGCTCTACAGCCAATCAGGGGCATCTGTGAGCTCAAGCAAGCAGAAGGAGCGGATAGCGCTGTCCTCCGAGTGTGTTAAGCCGGCCCCAACGGTGCGTGAGCGGGCAGTTTTGAAAAGATGCGGTCGGCTGGCGTCATGTGGTTCGGAGGAACCACGTGATAGTCTTTGGCTCTCCCAACTGAGTGGTAGTAATCAGAGGTGGAAAGTAACGAATTACATTTACTCGCGTTACGGTAATTGAGTAGTATTTTTGTGTACTTCTACTTTTTAAAGGAGTTTTTAAAATCTGTAATTTTACTTTTACTTAAGTATGTTTTGTTTGAAGTATTTTAATTCACTACATTTTAAATCATATTCGCTACTGAGTAAAACAAATGAAAATGCAAAAATAATAAAAAATATTATGCTTTGTATAAATGCTTCGTTGCGCTTGCGTGTGTGTATCGTGTCCTGGTCGCGGACTCCACTCCAGGTTTTCTGACTGTCCCCGCATCGGCATCTACCTGACCTTCCACACGGTCGCTTCCGCCCGGAGAGTGACGTCATCAACCAGCGCAACCATATATAAACTGGAGAGAGACGCGGGAAAGAGGAAAGTGTGATTTCGGCGTTTTGATATTTGGTTGTGTTTTGACTTTTGGCCTCCCATTGACTTTGATTATTACTTTGCCCCTTTGCTGTGGTTGGTCTTTGTATATATTCGTAGATAATTTCACTGTATGTTTGTGCACTCACCATTAGTAGGGGCGTGGCTGCCATTTTTTTGGGGGGGGGAAGAGGGAATTTATTCACTGTTTTTGATTTAGGGAGTCAGGGAAGGTACTCCCAAAATCAATTTTTGTATTTTTGTTTGTGGTGTTGTTTTTTTTTGCAGGTAATATAACTACTAAATATAAATACCATTTTGTTTATTATTTTGTCCTGGGTCCACCCTGAATCTGTGTGTGTGTGTGTGTGTGTGTTTTTCTGCCATATACCACCTTTTCCATACAGTTTAAAATAGAACCCTGAACCATTCTTTTGCTGTACGGCCCGACACTAGACTGGGACGTTACGCCATATTTAAGTGACCACTTTGATTTTCAAGCACAAGAAAGACAACAGCTTTATTATGCAAAGGTGTTTCTTCAGTTAAAAACAACTAGTTTGAGATTTATAGCTGCTCATCGTTTTTGAACTACCCTAGAATGCCTCATCCCATCCCCGCTGTTAAAAAAAAAAAAAAAAGTAACTCTTAACTTTTACTCTGAGTAAATTTTTTATGGGCTACTTTTTACTTTTACTTGAGTAGATTTTTATAATGGTAACTTTACTTGTACTTCAGTAAAATTTCACGGAAGTAACAGTACTTTTACTTGAGTACAAAAATGTTGTACTCTTTTCACCACTGGTAGTAATATAGTAGCTACTTAATGTGGGAGGCCCCTAGTGTCGGGGAGGAATTGTATATGACTAAATTAGGGAGAATATTGGGGGGAAACCAACAAAAATAAATTGTTACATGAATATCAGTTGGGATAAAACAGTCCAATGTTTACCATACAGTGCAGTGACCTCAGTATTTATCATGGGTAAACATCTTCTTTACTGTAATTACCATATAACTGAAATTAACTTCCAGTTATGTAGTAACTAGCAATGCCAGACGACAATGTCACATATTCGATCCATTGTTAGAGTCCCTGATCATTCCTGGCTTTGTACTGTAGCTCCTGAGGATTGTAAGGAGTTAAGACATAATTGGCTGATTAACCCTCTTTAATTATAACAAGTGCCTCGTGATAATGCGGTGGAAGAGGATTGAGCGAAACAAAACAAGGTAGTAAAATCAGGGATTGAGAGAATGGTTATTATTATAAGCCTTTCTGTTTGCAAATTTTCAAACAGCAAATAGAAACCTGTTACTCACTGCTCATTAAATATTATTCAGCCCAAAAGCTACAGTAATGAGAATACACCCAAAAACACCTCTAGCACATTGGTGGCTTTTGTAGAAGAGAACTCTGACTAGTGCCTCAATCCACAACAGACGCTACTGCATGAACTCACTGGTGCCTTTTTCTGTAAGGGTCACTTTTCAGCTTCTTGCGAATTTTAAGCTGGCCACAAAAAAAAGAAAGAAAAAAAAGAAAATAAGTCAGTCATAATAATAAAAAGATTCTGAATACCTTTTTTAAAAAGGTTGCACACTCTTGTATTTTGAGTATTATTGGACCACTTTTGCTTTGATTATGGCCATGGCATCGTTTAGATAAGTTTATGCAGTATCACAACATTTATTTTCCATCCAGAGTCGCATTCATTTCTCTCGAAGATCTTGTACAGATGATGGGAGAGTCAGACCTTTCTGTCAGATGGGGGATAGGAGTGTGAGATGAGTGTGTCAAAGATTCAGCCTTTGCCAAAGATTCTCAATGGGGTGAAGGTGTGTACTCTGTGTTGGCCAATCCATGTGTGAAAATTATGTCTCATGCTCCATTAATCACTCTTTCACAATTTGAGTCTGATGAATCCTGGCATCGTCATCTTGATACATGCCCATGCCATCATTTAATTAAAAAACCCATTAAATTCTCTTTACACTGTGTGCCTGGAAATGCTGTTTTTCTGGCTGGGCAGTGTATTTTACCAGTCAAAAGTTTGGGCACACCTTCTAATTCTTTCCTGATTTTTTTTTTTTTTCTGTATTGTAAAACAATGCTGAAGGTGTCCAAAATATTCAATAATCTCATTTGTACCGTTGATATTGAGATTTGCTACTTATACACATCTCAAAGCCTTCATTGTGGCTCTAACCTGAGGTGCTGTTAATCTGTGATTTTTGAGGCTGGTAACTCTAAATGAACTTCTCCTCTGCAGCAGAGGTATGTTGTGGTCTTGCTTTCCTGAGATGCTCTTCATGAGAGACAGTTTCGCAAATGCACACAGTGGCCCCAAAAGTATTGGAACTACAAGGTCATTTTTTTTTCTTTTGCTTTGAGGTGAAAACATCTGGGTTTGAAATTAAAAGAAGAATACGATACAATAGATAAGATTTTCCTGTGCTGATATATATATATATATATATATATATATATATATATATATCTAGATGCGTTATTTCATATGGTTTCCAAATTCAGTTTCCTCTTTGAGATGTGAAATTTGTGCTTGGTCAGAGTAAAGTCTGCTGATTTAAAACCTTCCATTTTTTTTGTCATGATGAAGTCCTTTATTGCACTGGCAGCATGTCTATTAAGCCTGGTAAGAACTATTAATTGTTTAAACAGTTAATCTAACAGGCACACCCGGGAAACAACAAACACCTGTTCCAATATATTTTAGCACTTGACTCATGGGTTATTTCAAATGTGATATTGAAATTGTGATATGTTAGGTTGTTTAAAACATCTAGAAATAGTGGCAAACAAAATCTCCTAGTATTAATCTTTAAATGTAATAAAATATATCAGACCACAATTTTGGACACATGCATGAAAAAAAAAAGTTTGGATGTTTAGCTAAACTTAGAACTTAAAATGCAGTGTTACATGCGTATTCATTAAAAGAAAAAACTTGTGCAACTTAGTCACTACTCACCTCGTGATACTGTATGTACAGCCCTCAGCAGTAATTTCACAACTTGAAATAGTAAAAGGCAAAATCCTGCAACATGCCCAAACAAAAGAATCTTTTCCTCTTAGCACCCTGTTTCCTCACTATTAGTCAGAGAAAGCTCTGACAAATCCACAGAACCCTAAACAACCTCTGCTTGGTCTAGAGCACTGCGAACCATATTTGTGTTCCATACCAAGACACACTGCTCCCAGTGTTTGCCCTCAGACATTTGCTTTTTCAGGGCTTGCTATCGGGAACACAGGAAGTATCTACAAATATCCTCCATACTCAGAGAACATATAGGAATGGAAGCATTTAATGCACCTTAGACATACCCACAAACAAACATGACAAAGTCTTTTATCTCCTGCTGAGAGCTCCTAACCACACCCTTCTCTAGTTTGGCGAGTTTTAAGTCCATGCTAATGAGATTTGTTGTATGTCTATGTCATACATGGCAGGGTGAACTTATTTATTACCTGTCGCACAGGACGGAAAAAAAAACAGCTCAGATTTCAAATTCATGAAAAGCAAGTACAATTTCACTGGTCTGAAAAAAGTAGAAAACTCTATAAGTTAGAAAGAGGTGTGTTCAGCATAATACAATTTTCATGTGCATGTATGTGCATATGTGTGTGCCGGCCTTGTATGAACCTACAGTCAATGGTTCCCCTGTCAAGGCATATTACCAGTGAAGCACAAAAGCTGGCCCATGTGTGTAGATTCACTGAAAACCAGCTTCTATACACTCCCTCCAAGCCTGCACAGCCACGCAGCTCAATACACACACTCTGACCAAACATGCGACGATGATTCATGATTCAAGTTTTAGTTCTAAAAGTTTGCTGAGGCACCGGTACTGTCATTCAAACCTAGTGTCAAAGGATATGTACTGTAAGTATGTGAATAAGAACACAGTGTACCATTCAGATCACAACACACAAAACCCTTCCCCCATAGTCATAGTCAAACAGCTTTTTTTCTCCAGTCAATAATTTGGAATAATTTTAACCATAACATGTTTTCAGCTACTTTATTGATTGATTGATTGATTGATTGATTGATTGATTGATTGATCGATCGGTTGATTCATTTAAAAAATAAAAGTATTAAAATGACCCACACGCCTGAGACAACACTGCAAACTCCCGTGCACAAAAACAAATCAAGCAATGTCAGCTAGACTGATCTTTTATTATTTATTTTTTTAAACAATTTGTACTACTGTATTTACACACGATTCAAATGTACACATATTTAAAGAGCAAATTTGGAATGCAGAAATTGCACATGCATTGTCTGTCATTCCTGGACACATTTACGAGTAGGCTGTTTATCATTTTATATTATATAGTTTACAAGTTTTATTTCATAACAGAATTATGTTAACTAACTTGTTTGCACACAGTGGAGGGAGGTAACATTGTTCCTCAGCCAGCCACAATCTTTTTTGAAACAAACATTACAAATTCATGCAAACTAGAGCAGTGCATCTTAAAATAGGATGACTACTTTGCATATATGTTGTCAAAGCGCCAAGAGTTAACAAAGGTACAATTCCAGAGCAGCTACAGTATACTGCCTAAACTCGGGCACAAGCGCGCGCGTGCGTGCGTGCGTGCGTACAGTACGTGCGTACAGTACGTGCGTGCGCGCGCGCGCGTGTTTTTATTGCTGGGGTACAGGCAAGCTCTTCTTCTAACTTCTTCTAACGAAAATCACCTATTAAGCACAAACAAACGTATTTATAACTTTTGCCATATTTGCAGTTTGGTTCTATTTGGACAAATCAGTTTGTCTTCAAAATGAAGATGTAATTTGGAGCTGAAAACACTGTTCTGTCTTAAACACACACACACACACACACACACACTTCCATGTCAGTGCAAGTAATGATAAATGCACTAGTGTAATTGTCCATTAAATCTTTAAAACGGACAGAGAAGTTTACTGTTTCCTGATAGTTAAAAGTCTGGGAAGCGCTCTGGCTCGCACACCTGCTGTTCATTTGACTTAATAAATAAAACGTCGACTCTGTAATGATGAGATTAGAATTAAAGAAGATTCCGGGATGATTTATTAATAAGGACGTATGACGCCAGGTGAGCGCCGATGCTTTCTTGGCCCGATGACACTTTGCACTGAAGAAAAACAGTCCCAAACTAAATGCGTAGTACAAGCCAGAAGAACAAACACTCACCCGAAATACGTGTGAGATGTTGTAGAAGCTCTGAGCAGCGCGTCAGATCAAAGTCGTGATGTTTATTCGGCTCTGCAGAGATCTTTGGTGGTAGTTTGTAGTTACATAGAAGCGAAGTGTACAAAAAATGGCTGTGAGACGCCCCCTCCGGCCGCGCGCGCGCGCACACACACATTAACAGCTGGAGTCACGAGCGCGCGCTCGAGCCTGTTGCATAATCCACATGCTACGCTCCACAAAAATTATTCAGCATCCACATAATCCACACGCTGTCTAAAAATCAGTCTAAATGGAATAGAGCACATGTCCTACCTATACCTGGTCTAGATAACCTGCTAAATCCAGAAAACAGTGACAAGTCAGCAGGCATAATATTTTAATAATAATAATAATAATAATAATAATAATAATGGTCAGCTTGGGTAGTTTCACTCACTCACTCACTCACTCATCATCTATACCGCTTAATCCTGTATTCAGGGTCACAGGGGGCCTGAAGCCTATCCCAGGAGACTTAGGGCACATGACAGGGTACACCCTGGACAGGGTGCCAATCTATCGCAGGGCACACACACACACACATACACTCACTCATTCACACACTACGGACAATTTGGGAATGCCAATTAGCCTAATCTACATGTCTTTGGACTGTGGGAGGAAACCGGAGCACCCGGAGGAAACCCACCAAGCACGGGGAGAACACGCAAACTCCATGCACACAGAGACGGGAATCGAGCCTGGCCGGGGATCGAACCCGGACCCTGGCGGTGTAAGGCGGCAATGCTAACCACGACACCACCGTGCCGCCTTGGGTAGTATCAACGAAAGGAATTTATTTTAAAAAACATGGTTAGCTCCAACATTCAATCATTTATTCATTCATATTCTATATCGCTTATCCTGTACTAGGTTGCAGGGGCACGAAGCGGGGTACATCCTGGACAGGGTGCCAATCCATCGCAGGGGACGCACGCACGCACACACACACACACACACACACACACTATGGGCAATTTAGGAATGCCAATTAACTTAATCTGCATGTCTTTGGACTTTGGGACGAAACCTGAGAAAATCCACCAAGCACAGGATGAAACATGCAAACTCCATGCACACAGACCTGAGGCAAGATCACATCAAACAGAACAAATGAAATACCAAGAAGATAGTAAGAAACTAGCCAAATAAGATCATCATGCAGTTAATCTTATTACTTCAGTTTAGGTTGAACTGAACCCCACCTGAGCCCCTGAATATTCACAGTGGTAACTTGCTAAGTGCAAAGTAAAAGAAAGGCTTGGATATGCCTGAGGCTTTTGGTTCACAGAGTAATAAAAAGGTGGCTTCCCGCTTTATTGTGCAGGAAAGAGCTTAGAGTCTGATAAACCCAGCAAATAGACCATCTCTCATGTTTTGCTGTTATTAGGGCTTCATGATTAGTATCATGTTTTCATGCAGGAGTGACTATCATATTAATCATGTCTACACGCAGGAGTGATTATGATATTAATCACTTCCACAGGCAGGTGTGTGGACATGATTAACATCATAGTTACTACTGCGTGTAGACGTGATTAATGTCATTACAGTTTCTGCCCCAGGGAAATAACACTGTGTATTTTTTGTACATATATATGTTAGCCCATTGGTCATTGTTGCAAAACAGCTTTACAGAATAAAAAAAAATGTGTGAGAAAATATGTATATAACAAAATGATCAGATAAAGCCAAGAGTGACAGTGGCACGGATAAACATGACAATAGGAAGAAACCATGAGAGGAACCAGACTCAACAGGGAACCATCCTCATTTATTGATATCAAATAGCAGGAGTGATCTGAGTGTTAGGTACAGTAGCTGAACGTTCATTATAACAGGAGATGAGTTTAAGTTTATATGGAGGCCACTTTTATGTTATTGGCGCATCAAAATTGTATGTAGGAATTTCAGTCCTGAACTATTAAGTGATTGGAGTTTAGAACAACAGCAACAGTTTAGATTTTTTTTTTGTTTAAAATTATTTTTATTGAACATTCATCATATACAAAAATAGCAAGAAAATCACTGAACGAAGTACAGTATATTATAATTATAAAACAAACTGAAAAGAAAATGTACAGGAAATCTCCACTCCACCCAGAACACAACCAAAAATACACACAAACACACACACATGCACACACACACATCCTCTAGCTAAGATGGATCTTGCATACATACTGTACATTTTGATGTTCAAATGTTCAAATAATCAATCAGGCATTACCTATAAATTTGCAAAATAAAAAATAATCAATTTGGCCTCTGCACAAATTATACATTCAAACCCCCCCCCATACACACACACCATATTCCCACCTCTCTCTCTCTCTCTCTCTCTCTCTCTCTCTCTCTCTCTCTCTCTCTCTCTCTCTCTCTCTCTATGCATAGCATACAGTACCTGAGTTGACAATGATCTCAACCCCTTCTGCCTTCCAGACCTGGTGCCCCACTCCTTTTGGATTCTGTGACTTGGCTTAATGCTGAGGATGGCCCTGTACGGTCTACTTTGGATGTGTGATGACCATCCAAATGAGTCTTGTTCCTCTCAAGGTTTCTTCCTATTGTCATCTCAGGGAGTTTTTCCTTGCCACATGTATTTCGTCTCCTATGGCTTGCTCATCAGGAACAAACAGATAGTTATAGTCTATACTTTTTATGAACATTTTCTAATTTATTTCCATACATTTTCTTATTTTTTTTTAAAGTTACTTAGTAACAGGTACCATTGCAAAAAGTGTTTTATAAAGACAGCTGATGTAAACAGAATTGGAATGAATCCCTGGAACAATGCAAAAGAAAGACAATTTTCAAAAATCAGACGCTGAGTTGTTGGTGGTGCATGGGGTTTGGGTGGGAACTTGAACCCAGGCCTTCTGAGAAACCTATCACTGAGCCACCAATGCCCATGTTCATTTTCCAAAATAGCTTGTCAAGAAGTGTTTATCTCCTCTGATAACGCAGCAAATTGCCAATAATTCATTCATTTTTCTTGCAGTGTTTCCATTCTGATCTCTGGATGTTTGTACAATACAGTATTTGTAGATGTGGTGAAGGATTATCTGAAAAACAGGTTCCGATAACAGAAAGTAGATGCTCCTTGTCAGCTATTTATGATAAATAGAATAATTGCATGAGGAAAAGAGACTGGTACTTTATCACAGGCTTTAAAACATGAAAGAGAAAGACCGCCTGGACCAGGGAGTTTCCTGGTTTTCTCTCTCTCTGAAAGTGCCATCTCGCATCCTCTTCATGTATCGTGAGTGAAGTTTAAGAACCAGGATAGGACTGAGGAGAGCGCCGCACTGATTTAGAATTGTTAGCAGAAAAACCTCTTTTACATTTCATTTTGCCTGCTCTGATCTGCTTTCTCAGTGAGATTCAAACCTGTTTATACATGAGCTCATTCCAATTCTGTAGGCATCACCCCCTGTGAACCACGGTGTGTGATTGTTGTATGTGTGGACGACAAGTCTTTAAGACAGGTCTTCATTGGCACACACAAAAACTGATCTAAAATGTCCCAGTGCCAGTCAATTTGTCTGGTTATGCTCACATTTCCTCTTACAGTACAATTTTGCCTAATTATACCTTTTGTTTCATTAAATAAAATCATAACTAGACTTTATTATTAGTCTTTACAGTATGTGTAGTGACTGTGATTTGTGTTGCAGATTGAAGTATTGTTAAAGCTGCTGTTACAAAAAAGAATAATCAACACCTTCTGACCAACCAGACAGAAAGTGGTACATCATCATAGAATTATGGATATATATGATATTATGCTATTTGACCACACGATGGCGCTATTGACCCATCAACACCCCTTTAACTAGAGACTTGTGTTACTATTCTATTTGACCACATGATGGCGCCATTGCCTCATTGACATCCCTGTTATCTCTGAGTCCTGTTGATATTTGATGTTTCAGTTCATCCCAAAATGTGTTCAGTGGAGTTGAGGTCAGGGCTCTGTGCAGACCACGTGATTCTTTCCACTTAAGTCTTTCCTAGGCATGTATTCATGGAGCTTACTTGTGAAAATGTGACTTTCCAGACTTGGTGGAAAAAGTTTGCAGAAGAACTACATATGGTTGTGATAGTCAGGTGTCAGGTGGCGCCTTGCACCGCCAGGGTCCGGGTTCGATTCCCGTCTCTGTGTGCATGGAGTTTGCATGTTCTCCCTGTGCTTGGTGGGTTTCCTCCGGGTGCTCCGGTTTCCTCCCACAGTCCAAAGACATGTAGGTTAGGCTAATTGGCGTTCCCAAATTGCCCGTAGTGTGTGAATGAGTGAGTGTATGTGTGTGTGTCTGTGCCCTGCGATGGATTGGCACCCTGTCTAGGGTGTACCCTGCCATGTGCCCTAAGTCTCCTGGGATAGGCTCCAGGCTCCCCGTGACCCTGAATACAGGATTAAACGGTATAGTGAGTGAGAGTCAGGTGTCCACAAACTTTATGACATATACATAAAACCTTATGGCATATATGTAAACATGGGCATATAGTATATAGTGTAAATAGCTTAAGGGCCAAACTTATGCAACTTCTGGTTGAATACCCTGTTCACGCTGAGAAATTACCATTGTGTTACCACTAAGAGTATATCTTTTCTACCTGACGTCTGCACACTTTTTACCCAAAAGTGTGCTGAGTTTTTGAGCATGTATTTTCAGTGTTCACTTTACTATTTATTAAAATTCCTTTTGTCATGCAGGACATCTGACACAGCACAGCATAACATAATTGCAGAAACGCATTCACCTGCAGCGCCATGTTAAAATGGAAGGTGTCCCAGATTAGTAATACAGTCCAGCATATGGCATTCCCCTCTTCGCCCACACTTCTCCCAGGGAGGGCAGGAAGCCACAAGCTCGTATAACAGCCAGTTCTTCTGTCTATATCCCTTTGCCCCAACTATTGCTCCATGCCATGACCTGTCACCACTCAGAGACAATAACAACAAGACTTTGGACATGTAATCTTTATTATGATTTATTGAACGAAACCCTGTCCTCCTGGTTTTACTTATTGATGATGCACTTCAAAAAATATTCATTAATTACCCATCCACCTGGGCGCTAGACAGGCTGCATGTAGAGAAAGACTCATTAGAAAGGAGAATATGATACATGGCATTAACAATTGCACCCTTGTGGGGCCTGAGACTGAGACCATGTATTGTGTTACGTTCTTGTGGATTGCGGATTGTGTTATGCCCGAGTGCTTTGGGGCGTGCTGTTGTTTCAGTAGTATTTGTAATCCATAGAACTATTTCTGCACCAATACCTTTAAAAGAATTATTTTTTTTTTTAAAAAAACAGTTAAACAACATGTTCATATATTAAACTCTAGACAAATGTGAAAAGATCACAAGTGGTGATGCACATGATTTTTTTCCCCTACTCTATAATAATCTATAATAAATATGTGTATACTGTATAAATAGATGTATTGCAGGATTCACACTCAAACCTGCATTTGTGGGGAAAAAAACCTGAAAATGCAAGAGGAAACGGTGTCATTTTACATCTAGTATAAAAGATAATGCTTTAGCCTATGAAACCAACCTGAAAAACACCCTTTATTATTTTCTTAGTCAAAGAGACAATGGGAGTACTAGAGCACAACCTGAAAGGAAATATGAGAAAGAAATATGTGAAAAATCAAATTACCACTTCAAATTACATTAACCCCTAAAATCCCAAGTTATATTTAGTTATTTATGTCAAACCATGTTATTGAGCAGCTAAGAATAAACAAATAGGAAAAATGAATTGGTTTATGGAATGTATTTCTAGATTCTGATGAGTTATTGGTTTTACTTAAAAACAAACAAACAAACAAACAAACAAACAAACAAACATAATGAGAGCATTTGAGCCATAACCTTCTGTTCAGCTGTTAGTTAAAAAGTCACTCTGTTTCTGGGAAGCAAGTCATTTAGAATTTGAGTTCTTTTCTAATTCCAGGTAAAACGTTACCCATTACATTTTACAATGGCTTTCATAGCCTTCTGATCTGAAGGTGATGACAGTTTAATAGTTTCTATTAAACCTCCACAATTTCTTATCACAAAAGTGTCTAATCGTTTACTGTACTGTATATGCTGACGTTTCTTCAAGGAGACATTCAGCATTTCTGTAAAGCTCAGTTAAACTGACCGCTGTTTCTTTAAGTTTGCAGACATGATACTTTCATGTTTCCCAGTAACATGACAAATGTCATTTTCCCTTATGAAATTTCATAAGGAAGAAACATTAGAGAGGCTGGTTAGAAGTTCAGACACCTTTTGGCAATCACCGTACTAGATTCTAAACCTATTTTATGGGACTGTTTTATATAACTTTTTGAAAAAATCATGCAAATATACATGTATCCTTGCTGTTGTATTTTTTTTTATATACAGAAATAAAAAGTAAACAAAATCTAGGAAAACTTATTCAATAAAAAATGTGTTTATTTACAATGTATGTTCTTTACAGTAGCTTGAACTTACTGTAGCTAGATATCTTTGGTGAGTAATAGCAATATATCTCCAGTGCTTAGCTGTTATCAGCAGACATACAGTACTGTATTAGTTTCAGTTATGTTTACAGTTTGGGTGTGGGTTGTAGTAAGAGTTCAGAATTTTTTTTTATTATTCAGATCATCCAGGTATATTTTGTATTTAAATTTGACATTTAGTTACCCACCATTGTATTAATGATTGTTTATTTAAACTAGAACATTGTTAGTAAACACAGGCTAACGAGTCTTTTTTTATCTTTTGATGAATTGGCAGAGCAGTTTATAACAAGCTGTAGTTTTGCTGCCATCCTCTTTTCCATAATTTTCCCAATAAGCCGAGAGCTAGTCCTAAGATTGGATTGGCTTTCTTGATCAGCTAATTGAGGTGCTTGCTGTCTCCTGTGGTGATGATGATGATGATGATGATGGTCCCCAGTAGTGAAGAGGAAAGGTGATAGGATTGTTCTACGAGATGCCCCATGGTTAACAACATGATCCTTGCTATAGCTCCAGGTTTTTTTAGGTGTGGGTGCAGCTCTTTGGTAGTCAAAATATTGTGGATGCTGGTGTACCGTGACCAAATTCAAAAGTTTATACAAATTGTATTTATAATATGCACAACCATACACAGTACGATATGAAGCGAAATGCTTAAACGACACTTTACTACGATGAAAATATTGGACTAGAATTGAATTTAGCTAAAGAATTCTCAATAAAACTGAAATAAACTAAAAATCTAGGCTGCCACCTTAGAAATTTACAAAAGTTAAAGCATAAAATAGAATCAAAATAGAAATATATAAATAACACACATAAACAGAATGAAAGTGCAAACTGTGAGGTATTCAAATCTAAAAATGAAGGAGAGTAAAAATATGGTCTGTGGGTACGACAGCAGCAGTAAGATTGAAACACGAAGTATGACATGATATGTACTTTATGTCAGCAGCAGTACTGTATAATTGTCCATGTTCCAAAGGACATGGACAGTCACACTTTTTCACTACTACTGTATAGGTCCTCATGATCTGAGTGCACCAGGTTTTCCTGCTATTGGCACTAAATTCTTTTGGCACTGCTTTATACAGGAAGTCCTCCAACGTCAGGGAACTTTCAGCCCCACAGTCTCGCCTGTATTAAGTTTTCTCTCCTCGCTTGGTCAAATGTAATAGTCAAACAGTTAGAAAGGAAGGTTGCAAAGGTAGTGGATTTTGTGCCTTCTTTTTGTTTGTTTTTTTGTTTTGTTTTTTTTAGCTACTCCACACACTTGTAATTATTTATTTATTTATTTGCAAAACAGATGACAGGACAATCACAGCATAATAATAATGTTACAGTACTGTAACAATAACAACAGTAACAATAACAATAAAATCTTCTTGTTTGATGGTGTCAACAGACAACCACAAAGTTACAGAAATTTCCTGATTATTTGTAATATAGATGCTTTCTTTTAACATGCTTATTTACATCCCAAAATGTAAACAAAAATATACTGTATAGTAAATTTTTGCTTTTTTTTTTTATCTTTAAAAAAAAAAAGTCATAACAATTCCAAAACAAAATTTTACTTGACCCAAATTATATGGCGAAGCTCACCATTACCTTAGCCTTCACAGGTCTGTACTGTACAGTATGTGTTGCCTTAATAAGCCGTTGCCAGTGCTTGTCTTGTTCAACCACTGGCTGCTGTACTTGGGCCAGATGAGTGGAAGGTGGAGGGCACTTCTCTCACTGCGCCTGAGGGCTGTGGATTAGGGGATGGAGGGTATCATATAAAGGCTCTTTGTTTCAGGAGAGGCCGTGTGTGTAGGCCAACTCTGTAGACACTGCTGAGTGACATGGTTTGTCTCAGTGTAGCCATGGCGCTTGCTTGTCTGTCACTTACCCATAAGCCTCCGTCATCAAACACACAAAGGCCACGATTATAACTCTGATTACTCTTATGGTGACAGCGACCAGAAAAAGCCAAAGAGCACCCAAACCACACTGTGTTGACTTACTGCAGCTTTCAGATTTCTCTTGGAGGGTTAGAGTTTGGCTCCGGGAGGCAGAACACTAGAGTCTATGATCAGATTTTCATAGTTTAAAAAGCATCATGCTGGCTGAAAAAAAATTGTTTGGTGTCAATTACAGTTCACTCTATTGCTCGTTAAAGGCTTTATGGTAATAAAAGTCTTTAGTGATAAAACAATGTGATAAAAATAACATGTTTATGTGAAACCAGGTATAAAAATAGGTTAGTGATCTCAAGTTACTCTTAGCACACAGTATACAGTATTTTATTACAGGTATATGAATTATATACTATATGAAATACTATATGAAATACCCACGCTAATGTGAAAAGGTTTTGGCTTTACCAGAAGTTGCCACAACTAATGTAAAACCAACCTGAATATAAATACCAGTGTCTAAGTTGTTCAGTAAATTATCTACTTATTATGCCCCAAATAATTAAGTAAGATAGTGCAGGAAAAAACCTTTCCCTCTTGTCTGACTTAGAATCAGGTAAACCTGCATAAACCGTCTTAGTGCTTAGTGCCAAAAATTAAATACATAAAAATAATTTATACAATCTATAAAATGAAAATAAAACAAATTAATCTGCACTTTACCTTTAAAAAAAAAAAAAGTACAAATAAATCCCGACAGATACAGTGAGTGTTTCCGTTGGTGCGCGCAGGCGCCGTGTGTGTGTGTGTGTGGAATTAGCCCCTTCCCTCGCCTCGTTTTACACAGTAACACTCCTCCTCCCTCTCCCCAGCTCGCTTTTTAAGTTTCACAACAAACACACACACAGAACGGAAACACCATTTTAACAGGAAAAAAAATCTCTCTGACACTGGCGTGAGCATACTAAGGGAATCACTGCGGTAAAGTAAAAAAAACAAAAACAAAACAAATGAACAAGAGTGACGCTCGGTGTCAAAATAAGAGTCGCATGCGTGATACATGTTACTCGGCGCTCGTAAACTAATACTTGGTTTCCGATTTAAAATTTATTAAAAATCTTTGCTCGGTTTGCGGAACACTCGTAAACCACGTTACTCGCAATCCGAGGTTCCACTGTAATAAAAACTGGTCAATTACTATTCCATTAGCAAAATCAATCCTACTGCTGCCTGTGAGTGGTTGCACCATATGGCATGATTGCAGTTACAGACCTGTATACTGCATAAAACAAGGCATGGATAAAGAGTTTCTAACTAAGATAGAAAATGAAACCAAAATGTATTCTTTGGTTTCAACAGAAACCAAAGACAGGAAGTGGCATAACGTAGACATGACCGCTCAGTCTCCAGCCTCTGCCATGTTTAAGATAAAGAAAGGTAGCGTGAAGCAGGAGGAATACAAAGCACCTACAGTACACCCGCGCACTCACAGAATTCCACGTATAAAGATTAAAGATAAAGGTTTTCTAATTTTATCCAATCCAACATTGACATAACTGTGTACAACTTCCAATCAACTCATGTGAAAATTGGTTGATGAGAACTTCAAATGCTTTATGAATTGTTTATGAATTGATTATGAATAAAGGTTAGTGGATATCCATCACTTTAAATAACTAAATCTAAATGATGTTTAAAATAAAGGTTACTGACTGATTCACTTGGAGAGACCACAAACCTTTAGACAACAGGCGTGGCAAAAGTAGTGAACTAAAATAATGATAATGAACTTCTGAATAATTGACAAGTGAATGTAGGCATGGCCTTAAGCAAACAAAGGCATTTCTCCTTAATGCCTTAAGTTAAGTTTAAGTTACCAGAACAAAAGACACATTACACCTTGACTGTTCTCTGGTTAAATTATGATAGTCAGCAGGGATTATTGTAATAAATGAAACTTTGCCATAAAAGACCACCATCTTTATATGCTGCATTAGCAAATTTAAGACTGTTGATGCATCAACAAAGATTGTTGGTGTTACACTTTTGAAAGATTTAGAAAAAAACATTATGATGTCTAACACAGTAGGAGATTATTTTATATAATTGTATTTTTAAATATAAAAAAGACAATTGAGGTAGAATATTGTGTACTCTATAAATGTGCTTTTTAATAAGATGTTTCATAGATCTTTTGTAAGACAACAACAAAGACACACTACTCTAAGTAAGAGTTGAAAGGCACTTTAAATAGTCATTGAGGTCATAAGTTTCAGTTTCAATGGCAAAATGCATTGATTGTTCTGCTCACATTTAACAGAGAATCTAACTTCTTTTTTTTTTTTGCCTCAAAATAGGTGCAATACAGTTTTGGTCAGAAACATGTACAAACAAGCCCAAAAACTTGGTGCATATACTGTAATATAAGTATAAGGTCCATGTTTTAAGAGACTGCACTCATCCCATGTTGAATTTTACTCTCCTCAAGTTTTTCCTCAAGACACTGAATGAGGACAGGGTCCACTTTGGGATCAAACTTGTTTGCAAACCAGTGGCCATAGTTCAACAGCCACCTAAGTTCTGCAGCACCATAAATGCAAACACTACGCATATGTGTTCCAGTGCAAGGGGGGTACAAAGACCCTTCCAAATAGTTCCATTTTACTAGACGGGTTTTACTCTTCAAATCGGTAACATCAGGCTCCGACCTTAGGATCTCTCCGGGCACTCCAGGCACTCGTGCCAGCGTGGCCCAAAAGTGCTCATCCGGAGAGTAGGTGTCAGCTGACCACTCGAAGAAGTCTTTTGCCAGCTGGCTAGTCTGAACATACTGGACAAAATCCCGAGAAAGGACAAAATAGGCGCTTCCAATAAACATTTCAATGTCGTGAGGTGGAGGGCTTTTTGCAGCTGTAGTTCTAACCGGTAGCTTCTGATACTCATATGGGACGTCTTTCAGTTCGTGTTGAAAGCTGAAGCGTTGTCTCTTTAGCTCACTGGGTCGGCTCGACTCCAACATGTTTGCACCCTTCAACATTTTCAGTTCCTGCACCAGCTCATAGTTGGACTTGAGTGGAAAGTCTTGCCCACAAAGATTGATAGCATACTTCCATTTGACCTCTGACCTCATTAGGTCCGACAGGCAATTGAGATCTGCACGGAGTCTTGTGATGTGTGCATACTGCACTGATTCCAGCTTAGAGGCGATGAATATGTTTGGGAAACATTTGGCCAGGTTTTCCACCCCAGCGATGAAGGATTTCGAGGACTTCTGATCATAATGTATGCAGTATATGTTGTGCGGTGCATAGATGGCCCTGATAATCCTCTCTACCATGGGCATATTCTTATGCACTACTAAAGAGTACGCCAGTGGGAAGTCACGCTCCTCATTAGTCACGGGGATGCCATTGTAACCTCTCGCGGATAGGTATTTTGAACAGTCCTCAGTGAAGGACACAACACTCTCATCATCCAACTCCACAATGTCTCTGCGCCTTATCTCCAAAGACTTGCCAATTTCTACTGGATCTAGCTGATAAATGGCAGTGCAGTCAATGGCATCTTTGTTAGGCTGAGAATTGGATGATCTTACTGTAATTCCATAGGGCTCGACGTAAAATCGCTTTTTCAACAAGACCTTTACGTAGACAAGCTTCAGGACACACACAATGGACAATGACACAAAGAGCAGGTAGAGTTTGTACCTTCGCTTATGTAAAGCAGCGCATCTCCCTTTCATTCTGTGGGGAGGAAAAAAAAAAAGTCAATGTCAAGGTAAAATAGAGTCACATATATTTATATCAAAATCCTTATGCTTCGGTAAATTATTTCAGTTTACACAGTATCTCTTAGCAGATCACATAGCAGATAAAAGAACAAAAAGGATGTACAGAATACACATTGGGAGACGTGTACGTCTGTGTGGTGACCTAATTATCAGTCAAACCCTTCACAGTTTGACTAACACAATGTGTTTGAGATATCTCTCTCTTAAAAATAAACAAACAAACAAACAAATAAATAAATAATGTCACCAAGAAAGTACTGTTAAGGGTTATGTACGGTTAATAAACTCTCAAACAGCATGTCCTTATAAACATGAGACCGGCTCAGCTAATGGAAGCTTTTTTCACATCATGTGTGAAACCCACCTTGCACTTGCGTTGTCTCACTTCTTTCTTGTCACGTTCCATCAAAAAAAGAAAAGAAAAGAAAGAAAAACTTGAACAAACTGAAATGTAAGAGTCCAGTGCCAGTCTGTCCACTTTACCCAGGCTTCACCACTGGACTCAAGCTGAACCTAAAACAAGAAGAATGAGTAAGTATCCTGGATCATTATATTTTACAGCATATACAGTATGCACACATGTTATTGTGAACGCATCAGTAACAGAAACTGGTATAATGTATATTAATAAAAAGAGGCTGAACAGCTGCTTCTTTCAGCTCTCTTGCTCTCTGTCTCTCACACACACTTCAGAGTCGGATGCTGCATCAGACTCAGAGTCGGACAGAAATTGATAATAACATTGACTGTTTTTTTGGTTTTGTTTGTTTTTAAATAAATGAAATACTTACGGTTGTGAGCGCGAGCTCCTCTTCGCCTCAGAGTGAGCGTGAGTGCAGCGCGTGAGACTGATATCCGCTACTGCTGTGCTCCCAGAGCAAACGGGGCGAGGCGCGTTGTGATATGGGCGTGGCAATGAGTGAGGTCTGCACGCTCAAGCCACGCCCAGTTACTATACAAGTAGTGGCTGAGCTCTTTGGGGAAAAAACCGCAATAAGTACAAAAAAGTAAAGGGACATTTGCTCAATGGTTGATTTTATGAAAGCACAGCTCAGGTTTTCATCCGAAAAACAACTAGTTTAATCATCAAAACACCTTCTCTTACGTTCCAAACAATCTGTTAACAGCTCCTTTTTTTTTTTTTTTTTACTGAACATGAACATGCATTACACAGCAACAACAAAATGTTTAACATTCCAAACCTTTTTTTCTTGCATTTTTCTAGTATAAACAAACTTTCCTTCAAAGTTTTTAAAATCCCCAGTCATCGCTGTTCATGAACGTCTCCCAGTATCTGTCCATTATGTATGATGGCAGGAACTCTTCGTTACTAATCAGTCGGATGGAAGTGATGCTCATAAAAGGTTCATTTCTTAATGGTCCTAAAATAAAAAAAAAAATTAAAAAAAAGAAAAGAAAAGAAAAAGGTCTCATTTACATATCTGAATCAATCTTTATTGATATAGCTTTGAGGGGCAGTGTTAAACAATCTGATAGCAAAAATAAAATTATGATGACTGATATTTACAAATATTATATTATATAAAATATTTCACATAAGAATAGACTTTAATAAACTGTATTTTCCTCCTTGCACTCCGGTTTCCTCCCATAGTCCAAAGTCTAGCAGATTAGGCTGATTGGCATTCCCAAATTGCCCGTAGTGTGTGTGTGTGAATGCCCTGTGATGGACTGTCATGCCGCCTTGTGCCCAAAGTCTCCTGGGATACCTCCCTCCCGCAATGACATGCTTTAGAAGCGGTATAGAAGATATATGAATGACTGTAAACTGTATTTTACAAAAATGTGTAACTGATATTTTATAAAAATAGATTGAAGTACACAGCTTTGGCATAGTCTTTTATTGAAGCACATCTGCTATTTCCTATCCTACATCTTATGCTTAGCTGTTCCAGATGTGGATGTGGTGAATTTTTTCCAATTAAACATGTGCGTTGGATGAAATCCTGGTTTATGGTTAAGCTAACACATTTTGACAAACATTCAATCAGGTTTTGTTTACACAAGAGATATTCACAGAGCAATAGCCCCAAAACTGGTCTTTCCTACATAAAATTCAAATGACTGTGAGCAATTATTTAATCTTTAACCCACTGAACAATTCCCAGGACCCACAAGTGGGGTCTAACCTTACATTCCTCATAAGTTTTAAGTAGGTTTACTGTAGTTATAAATTAATTTACTTTCCCCAATAAAAGAAAAACGACTGACTTTAAGGAGTTAAGGAGAAAGAGACATGCTCAGAATCTGACAGTGCTGTAGGTCTTCTGGGGCATGTGACAACTTGTTGACAGGCAAAGTAGACAGGACTGCAATATGTAAAGCAGTGTGCTAAAACCTGAATTCAAATTTGTGTTTTTTTTTAGTTCTTTTACAAGATACCACCATGTCTGAAGCACAGTTGTGGAGAACCGCTCTCAGCCTGGTCAAAGCCAACAGCATCATAGAGTCTGAAGAAAATAGAAGCTGTTTATGGCATAATTGGTGAGAGAAATTGGTGGTTAAAAATTTGCATCTAGTAAAATAATAAGCAGTTCTTTTGAATATGACTTTAACTGTAAGCAACAGCAGTCAGACACCAGCAACAACATACAAACAGAAATGCCATTTCCCACACTTGTTCATTACTTCCTTTTATTTAAGTAACTCTCATTTACTGTTAAAAAAGGAACTAGTGATGCCATTACTTCAGTGTATTATGTACCCCGAGGTATGAATACAAATCAACTCATAAACTGTATGTCAACTCATTACAGGGCACAGGCACATACATACATAGACAGTCATATGTAGTACTAAGGGCAATTTGACTAATAGCCTAATCAGCCTACACCTGGACCGGCACCCTGTTCATGTCCTAAGTCTCCTGGGATAGGCACGAGCACCCCCAACTACCCCCCCCCCCAACACACACACCAACCCTAAATGGTATAGAAGATGAATTAATGAATAAATGAATAAGCACCCTACAACACCCATATTTGGACTCTGTGAGACAACTGGAATACCCAGAGGACACCCATCAATCATGGGGAGAACATGCAAACTCCAGACAAACAGAGTACTGTATAAACAAAATCTTCTAATGAAAAAATAAAAAATAAACTTGCCAGTTGCTCCACAAGCTCTGAGGCGGATACCTGTCTGCTCTGGTTCTGCTTCTTTAGACATCTCCATTGTGATTTGGGACTGACCACACTCAAGCTAGAAATAGTTACAATTGAAAAATGATTAAATAATTATAAATACCTACATTACTGTAGTTGTGGTTCATAAATGTTACATACTGAATTAGGTGCAGAACCAGCACGGCTTCTTGCAGTCTTCCTCTTATTCCCTCTCCTGAACGTGTCAGGTGGTTGTACATGAACCGGTTTGTCTAAAAAAGCAGTGTACTAAATGTAGTTGTATAAAACTGAGCAGAAACAAAATACTAATGAGCTTGTAGGAACATTATACTCTGAGTGTCTTTTTACTATTATTAATATTCTTTTTTATTATCTTTTTTAAGGTTTTACAGTTTGATGTGCTAACTAAAAGATGCTTTCCTTGCAAAAAGTGCTAGCTTGCAATTCTAAGCCACTAGCTGCAGTGGTGTCAATTGTTTTCACAATGACCTACAGTATAATCATGCAGCTTCCTCACTGCATATAAAGCCATGAATTCCTAGAGACACATTGTTCAATGAATAAAGGGGGTTGCTGTCTGTTCCTGTTTTGGTTAAAGTTGCTTGGTGGATTAATCTGGGTCATTAACTTGACAATGAAAGATGAATTCTGTGAGTGTTTCCTTAGCACAGTATATTTCTGTTACAACACTGTTCGAAGTGCCTGTATTAAAGCATTACTGTGAAAGTTGAATGACAGCAAAGATGTTTGATTTTGTTGGCTCTCTTCACAAGAAAGCTGGCTCGTGACTGTCTTCTTCGATAATGCCTCCACGTCCCCATTGGCTAACCTCATGGTTCGGGACTGACAAGACTCCAGCTAGAAATGATTCAAAGATTTAAGGCTCAATCACTATGAGCGTTTACAGTGTTGTAGCTGAGATTATTCAAATTTATTGTACATACTAAACAACAACGTGCAGAACCAGCACGTCTTCTTGCAATGTTCCTCCTAACATTTCCCCTAAAGGAGGCAGGTCGTTGTCTGCAAACCTGATGATCTGAAGAAAAAGAGGAAGACGGAAAAGTAGTTGTAATTGTAGTTGTAGTTGTTGTAGTAATTGTAATTACTAGTAGTAATTAGTAATTAGTAATTGTAATTGTAGTTGTAATTGTAGTTGTGTGTAAAACTGATTGAAAACATTCATGACTGAAATATTCTGCCCGTCTCAGGTGCACACATCTCCAGCAGAATTATAATACCTTTCTGTATTTCTTCACAGTGCAACATTTCAGAGTCTTGTTTAAAAGAATCAGTTGGTTGCCCGTAAACAACGGGAGATTTTCTGAATGTCAAGAGTAGCTCTTTGATGATCTCGTGTTTTGCAAGGTCCATTGCACTCTCTCCGCATGAATTCTTATCATGAGGATTTGAGCCGTATTGAAGAAGAAGCATCACCACCTACGAATGAACACTGAGTTTTTACTGCTTGTAATGGCAGGCACCTTTATGTCTGGTCCAAGGTGAAAAGTTTTGCATAAATGGAAATGAGTGTTGGCAAAATCAAAGTAGTCAAAGGACAACCTGAAGATTCTTCTAAAATATTCATTATAGCAAAAATATTCAGTGCAGCCCAGGCACACCAGTTTTAACTAACAATTGCACAACTGTATTTCAGTGATATTCAACACGTCTCTCGCACAACAAACAATCTTTTTTTTCTCTTTACCTCGTATTTACCATACATAACCGCATTGTGAAGAGGCGTGATTCCTTCCAGTCCCCTGCTATTAACATTTGCACCTGCACGCAAAAGTTCCTCCACCACATCTGGAAAACCTCCAACACTGGCCTCATGAAGTGCTGTCCATCCTGACAATGCAACATAAGTTATTATAATTATATGCAGTTGTTATGTACACTACCGCTCCAAAGTTTGTGATCACGTTCTAACTCCATGGTTGCTGCTGATTTTTATTTCTTTCTACATTTTAAAGCAATGCTAAAGGCATCCAAAATACACAATAATCTCCTCTGAATAGATGTAGCTCTGTCTGCTACTTATGCTCTGTAAAGCATTCATAACAGCTTTATAAGTTTTGGTCTTGCTTTCCTCAGATGATCTTCATGAGAGCCAGTTTCATCATGGAGCTTAATAGGTTTTGCAAATGTACTTGACAGTACCGTTCTGTGTCCCTCCGAATCTTAAAATAACAACGGACTATTATTGTTGTTGTCACCTAAGTCCATATGTGTTATTTCATAGTTTTGAGATCCCCAGGACTGATGTGGAAAATAAATGACTAAACAAAAACAAAGAACTTTGCAAGTGTTCCTAAACTTTTGAGCGGTAGTGTACTGTACTTTCCAACCCCTTCTGTGATGTGTTATTTTGTGCCTCTAGCTCACCTGCATTATCAGCAATATTAATGTCTATTCCAGCTTTAATTAACCTTTTAACCGCTGTTAGGTTCCCTTTCTTGCAGGCTTGATGGAATAGAGTCCCTCCTATATTTTGAGCTTACATAAGTTAGATGCATAATATATAACTGACTTATTTATTGGAAAATATTTCATGGAAAAAATAATTGAAGTGAATGTTACCTGCATCAGACAAACCAGCCTGGTTTGTATGTTTTCCGAGTTTATGTTTGTATTGGTTCTTTTTGCACTGGCTCAGTGTAGCAGGGCTTGAGCCCCCCTCATTTTCCACAGCTTTCTGAAGACCGTCTTGTTCTGCACGCTCTGTACCTTGACTGTTATCATGTGTTGGAAGTAAACATAAGGGCTTCTGGGACAAGTCGGTCAACATGCTGACAGAGCTCTCTGTGTTGTCTGGATCAGTTGTGCTCTCTGTTGGTTCTCCCCTGTTCTGCTCATCAACAGTTTTACATGAGTCATGCTGCTTCTCTCGTCTCCCTTCCTCACAAGTGCTGACTACTGAGGCTGGATTTAACCTTGCTTGAACTGTCACATCCTCTCTAACCTTGTCAGTGCTATGTAAGTGTTCCTGCTCTTCAATCACCGTGCAGTCTGAATCGGCTGAACTTTTGGCATCATCAGTTACAACGGCAGAATTATCATCTTTGGCACGCTCCAATACTGATGGCACTGTAGGAATATTAGCCTCTGGGGGAATCTTTCCACTACTATTAATATTGATTTCATCATCTTTTGGGCTTTTACGGCTTGGCGCGCTAACTAAAAGTTGTTTTTCTTCACCTACAGAGCTAGCTTGCAATTCTGAGGCAACAGCTTGAGTGCTGTCAAGTACCCTTGATAGTGATCTGCCACTACAGAGACCCTCATTGCATACAATGTCTGCGGAACTGACAGAGCAATGACAACAACTTAATGGGATTACTTTATCTTCCTGTTTTCCCTGAAGTTGTTTGATGGATTTGTCTGGGTCATTACTCTGACAATGAAGTTCTGTAGAGAACAAATCAGCGAGAATGTTTTCTTTAGGATTTTTATATGCAACATTTTTTAGATCGTCTGTATTGGTTTGAGAGCATTTCGAGGCAACACCATTACTGTCAAAGGTCGTCGCTGACAAAGATGTTTGTTTTTGTTGGCGTTCTTTATGATAACTCTGGTTTGTGACAGTCTGATTGCTTGAATGAACAGATTTTAGTTGCTCATTGGTGGGTTTTAATTGCCCTATCATCTTTAAACCCACCTGAGGCTCTGGACTGCAGGTGAGTCCCTGGTTATGAATTAGCCCTATAAGTAGAGACTGAGATCCGCTTGATTCAGAAGATTCTTCTGAGGATAAAACTTGCTCATCTGCACATGAACCACTGACTTCAGTTTGGCAGGATGTAAGGACCGGAATACTACATTGCTGATACATGTTAATTTGAGCATGTGAGTGATCTGGACTGGAAGAGGAATTCTCACATTCATTTTTGTTCAGTGGAGCTGCTCCATTAGTCCTATCGTTTACGACAGAGATGCCGTTCAGGTCAAAGTTGAGCAAGTAATCTAAAAACTTTTGATCGCTTGCCACTCTCATTCTTCGCATCTTTTTTTTTGCAACTCCAGAACTGCTCTCCTCCAAAAGAACAGTTTCATGATTGTCTCTAGAACCATCCATGACTGCTTCATCAGTGGTCTCCCTGCAAGAACCTTCCCATTGATTTGGGTTTGTTTTACTAGCACCTGAAACCAAACTCTGAAAGATAGGAATATATATTTAACTATTAGAAGAAATAATAATAATAAAAAAAAAACTAGTCAGGTCTATTTCTGTTAATATTATATTATCACTTCTGATATTACCTTCTCTTTCACAGTGTTGTCATTTTCCCTCAATGTATCACCAACTAATCCTAAAAATCATCAACATGTTCAAATAAAACCTGATATACTGTACTTCCCCAATATGTTCTAATAAAACTAAATATGTTCATAAAACCTAAACCTAAAGTAGCCTTCTAATCACTTAGATCAAATTAGACCATGGGTGTGTGAATGTGGCAGCTTTCCAGACTGTTTGAAATGTACAGTAGATTATATAAAGGGAACTAACAAGATTGCAAAGCTGGCACACCCGTTATTATTTCATAATGTTAACTGAAAAAAAATATGCTGAGCATTGAAAACATAAACCAATCAGCCATAACATTAAAATCCAAAATATTAAGCCTGATACTGTGTAGTTTCCCCTTTGTGCCACCAAAACAGCTCTGAGCTCTCGAGACATGATCTCTGAAGGTGTGCTGTGGTATCTGGTACCAGGATGTTAGCAGCTGATCATTTAAATGCTGTACACCGCAACGTGGGGACGTCTTGGATCAGAATTGTTTGTCCAGCACATTCCATAGATACTCAATCGGATTGAGATCTGTGAAATTTGGAGGCCGGACCAACAACCTTGAACTCTTTGTCTGCTACTCCCCATACACACCAAGCTATGATGTACTGATGATACCTTTCTATCATAGCCAGCATTAACTCTATTTTCAGCAATTCGTGCTACACTGTCTTTTCTGTGGGATTCGATTACATACGGTAGGCAAGCCTTTTGCTCCAAACAGGTATAGCGCCTTGGATATCCATGATCCTGCTACCAGGTCACTGATATATAATTGGTAATCAATGTAATGTTATCAGTTCACTTGATTGTTAGTGCTAATGTTAAGGCTGTTCGGTGTATATTTGCAAATTGTAAGTGTAGAAACGACAAAGCAAGGCTTGCATAATATGAATTACATACTGTAACTCTGATCCTAACAAATACCAATTCACAATCATATTTTTGTGATATATTGCTAACTGTTTATTTTTGTTTTATAAATGATGTTTTAACATCAACCCTTAACAGAAGCAGTAACATGTTAACACAAACATGAAACAATCTACTTGAAAAAACAAAACAAAAAAAAAAAAAACACAAGTGCAGGCATTAGTTACAGGTTACAGAGACAGTTCTGGTCATACTAACGGTATGCGGCTCCAGAAAAATCCTGTGTAGCACTTAAAGCCCAGTGTTCAGGTGATGATGACTGAGTCTCGGTGTAATCCACAGTGATAACGCTGTCGGGATCACTGTCTGGGCAAGATACAATGTCAGATCCTGGAGACGCTTGTCCTTGAAGAGGAAAGGACCCATCATTATCTGAGTCTTTTTTTTGGCTACTTTGTTGGAGCAAAATTTGAGCTGATGGCTTTGCTAAGAAATAAAAAGATACCACAGTAAGGTACTCTTCTCATGCAATGTATAAACCCATATAATTATTATAAAGCTGTCTCTTGACCTTACATGTTTAATGCTCACATATAATTAATACAGACAGGATATCCTTTTTACCCCTTCCTTGCTATATCTGCAATAATGCATACCTTCAGGATTTTCAGAGGAAGTGTCAAGTAGTTTTGCTGCATCCAGTGAGTCTGAAGAAACAGCTGGACGGACTTCAGCTTCACTTGCCTGCAGATCTTTTTCTGCTTCACCTTTAGCAGTAGACTGTCTTGTCGTCTGGGTAAAACACACACAGAAAAACTGGTATGGAGATCATCCTGTGCAAGTGAAAGAATCAGCAATGCTTTTTTGACTAATACATAAATTCCAAACGTGCTGGATCACAATGATATGAGTAGCTGTTTAGAAGTCTATATGTATGTCAAATCTGAAACACAAAGTAAAGCTGTTTAAGTCTGTTTATTATAGACGACACTGTAGCCTCGCATGTCCAGATTCGGGCCCTGCCTTCAGGTGAATGTGCATCGAGTTTGCAGCTTCTCCTTGTGCTTGGACTGCCTCTTCTGTGTACTCTGGTTCCTCCCACAGTCAGGCTAATTGCCATTTCCCAATTACCCATCATGTGTGAGTGGGTTTGTGTGTGTCTGGCCTGTGAGAGATTGTACCAGGTGAACCTCCCCTATTGCCCCGAGTCCCCTGTGATATGCTTCTGGCTCCCTGTGACCCTACACAGGATGAGGAGTATAGAGAATGAGCCAGTGAGAATCTGTTTATTCATCATTATAAGATGAATCATTTTCATATTAAACATCATGTATGCTTAATATCTCAAATTAAACCATGGAATAAAACTTCATCACCCAGTGTGATACAGTATATGTAATTTAAAGCTGCTATACTGTTTGTGTTATTTTACATGCCCAAGAAACCAGTCTGCTGATTTGTAGTTTGTGGATATAGTAGAATAGCAGTGGAAATTCAGTGCTCACTTAAAACAGATAATTCAGTCTTTCAGTTACAGATAATACAGCCTTTCAATTATGTTTCCAATGCTTTATGGCTACAGAACAGTTAATAGGTCCAGATCCATACCAAGCAAGTTCAAATAAATGTAAATGCTGGATAAAAGGTGTACTGAGCTTCAACTACTTGCAGTTTTTTTATTTACAAAATCATAAAGTAACTTCAACATAAGCTCTAACCACTACTGGATCAATAAAACCACCCCGAAGTGGAAAAAGGCATGACATACAGTATGATAGGATAGATAACAGCCCATCTGCTGAATTATAAATTTTTATAACCTACTACCTACTCATCTCGCGCTGAATATGTAGCCTAAACTACGCTACCAGCACATTTCATGGCTCAAGAGTCCGGAGTCATAAATAAATTTATTTAAAGAAGGCTTATCTGAGCTGAGCACGGGCTGGAAGTTCAGCCCATCTGTACTCTATGGTGATGACGTTGTGTCCACCACACAGCTGGTGAGCCTCTGCCCGAACAGAAGAAAACAAACAGTTGATCTAATGTTCAGCTATCACAGTCCAAGATAAATAATACCACATGGCATGTACCAAACACAGCAAGAAATGCTTTGCAGGCTTAGAGTCTCACAAACTTATAAACCTCAACAATTAATAGCAACTTTATTAAAACAACTCTGTAACTCAGACTAAGAATTCAAATTAATTACATTTTATTTGTATAGCACTTTTAACAATTGACATTGTCAAAAAGCAGCTTCAAAAGAATCAAAAGAATCAATCAAACACAATCAAAAGAATTATCGAGGTTTGTATGAAATATGAATGTGTATGAATCAAAATGATAAGATTGATAAATTGAAGAATTTGATTTAAAAGCAATGAAAAAAGAAATAAACAAACAAAAAAAGATTCTCTGACTATTTAGTGAGACATTACCAATTTCTGTTAATGATAAATGATTAGGTGTTTTTTTGTGTTTTAATATTATTTTTCAATCCACTAGATACAGTACACTCCATGGCCAAATATATGTGGACACCTGACCATCTCTCACACACCAGTGCTTTTAGAAAATCTACTTCTAAACATATACAGTATTCACACTTTCATATACAATGAAACCTCGGATTGCGAGTAACGCGGTTTTCCAGCATTCCGCAAGACGAGCAAAGATTTTTAATAAATTTTGACTTGAAAAATGAGCAAGTCTTGGTTTACGAGTACCGAGTATCATGTAGCACGCATGCGTGTCTTGTTTTGACGCCAAGCGTCACGTGATCACAACTGAGCCAACGTTTTTTCTCTCTCTTGCGCTGCGGATTACAGATAAAACAGTGTTTATGTTGTGTGCGTGCATGTGTGAAAGGAGTGGAGGAAGTGTAACTGTGTAAGACGAGAAGAGTGTGAGGGGCTCCTTAATTTAGCTTCACACACACACACACAGCGCCTGCACGCACGATCGGAAAGACTTATCTGTCTGGATTTCTTTTTACTTTTTTTAAAGATAAAATGCAGATTCATTTGTTTTATGTATACTTTATATTCTGTATTAATTATTTTTATGTATTTATTTTTTTGGGGCTGTGGAACGAATAATTTGAGTTTTCAATATTTCTTATGGGAAAATTTGGTTTACGAGTGTTTTGAAATACGAGCCTGCTTCTGGACTCCAAGATTCCATTGTATATTGCTGTTATAATAATCTTCTACTAGGAAGGCTTTCCACTAGCATGCCTGTTGGGATTTGTGTTCATTCAAGCACAAGACCATTAGCGAGGTCAGACATTGATGTCAGGTGAGAGGGCCTCAGGTGCAGTCAGCATTCCAGTTCATCCCAAAGATCTTCAGTGGAATTGAAATGCATTTTTTTTTTTTTTGGTGCTCACTTTGTACACAGGGGGACTGTCATGATGGAACAAGTTTGGATGTCTGTATTCCAGTAACAGGGAACTTACTTTTGTAAGTCACTCTGGATAAGAGCATCAGCCAAATGCCTAAACGTAAATGTAAATATACAAAGACATCCTAGACAATTGTGTGAAATACCCAAGGTGATCTATCGAGTGCAGGCCAGTCATGTTCTTCCACACCAAACCCATCCATGTCTTTATGGACCTTGGTTTGTGCACTGGTGAGCAGTCATGTTGGAACAGGAAGGGGCCATCCCCAAAATGTTCCCACAAAGTTAAGAGTATGGAATTGTCCAAAATGCCTTTTTATGCTGAAGAATTAAGAGTTTGCTTCACTGGAAGGGGTCTGAGCTTAAGTCCTGAAAAACAACCCCAGCCTAGTTCCAACATGACTGCACACCAGTGGACAATGCAAGCTCAATAGAACACCATTGGGATTAATTAGAGCGGACACTGCAAGCCACACCTTCTCGCCCAACATCAGTGTCTGACCTTACAAATGCGCTTCTGGAAGAATGGTCAAAAATTCTCATAAACACACTCCTACAACTTGTGGAAAGCGTTGAAAGAGTTGAAGCTGTTATAGCTGTAAAGGATGAGGCAACATAATTTCAAACCCTATGGATTGATTCAAGTTCGTAAATGAAGCATGGCGAGCAAATACTTTTGGCAATATAGTGTAGAATTTTTGCAGTGTGCGCAACAACCAGAAATGGGTGTGACCAGGTGTCCACAAAATTTTTATTCCCCCCATGCACTGTATCATGTCTATTTGAAATGGAACTTCATGCAGATAATTTCAGATTTGAATTTTTGGGTGAAAGCTATCACGAGTTTTGCCCTACCCAAATTTGCATCCACGTAGACAGGAATCCCAGATTAAAACACATTTAAACACTCTTTGCCAGTAAACTTAGTCATATTACAAACTGGTAAACAAGTAATAAGCTATCATGACCCTAGAAAGCTGTCATGCCAATGGAGAAAATTTAACCTCTCTAAATAATGAGGCCACTTGTTGACCAATGTATCCTGTTCTAGATGTGGGTTATCAATTCTGGATGCTGATGACACACAACAGGTTGCTCACTGCACTTTTTTATAGCCCCGGTCAAAAGACATGCTTATTTGTAGTGAGTTTAATCCTGTACCAGCCTGCCTGTGGAAAAGTTATGCAGAGCAGAGTGAGCTGCTGGACTTTTTTATATTTTAGGATAAATTAACCAATTTGGAGAGGAAAAAAAAAATATTAATCATCAAGAGTTTAAAGTCAAAAAGGTTTAAAGATATATAACTAGATTTGGAGGGCAAGGTGCCTGTCAGGCAAGAGTAGTCACAAGCTGATAAATCCATATTGTGGAGGTCTGACATGTGTACAATACGAGAAAGAAATAGGTATGCGAATTTATTGCAAATACTGGTCAGATCGTATGTCATTACTTGACATTGTTGATCAGTCTCGGTATGTGTGCACAAAGAGATCCATGGGTAGTCAGCACTCATGAAAATTAGCAGGGAAACTAAACTTTCAAACTTAAACTTTTAAGCTATATGCTAAATATGTTTACATACAGTGTAGTGACAAAAAGACAAAGACAACCATAGGCTCAAACCATGCTAGCAATTTCCCCCCCACAGCGTTACAGAGACAATTATATCTGTTTTTAAACACAAAACACTGAAGTGTTCCCCTGGGTGATGAGAGATTAGAAGGTTTGTTTACAGTATAGGAGTCCTCAATGTGAAGTTAAATGAACTAAATCCATTATTGAACTAGATTATGTTGTGGGTAAGTTACCACATCGTTGCCCAGTATTGTGTAGGTTCCCCTTATGCCACCTGGGCAGCTCTGGTGGTGTGCTGAGGTGGATCCTTTGGGTGCTGTGAGTTGCAGGGAGTTGCAGCACATCCCATGGGCACTCAATCAGACTGGGATCTAGAGCTCTATTTTGAAGGCTGGGTCAGAAGCCTACTATTTGCCTACTATAGGACTATTTGCTTTTCTATTATATATCGACTGTTTTGGAGCGTTGAGTGGCTTTTTTGTAGGATGGGACCAGACAGACTGACCTTTGCTTCCCACAGACATAAATGATCCTTGAGTGCCCATGATCCTGTCATCAATTTACTGGTATATAATTGATATGATTGTTAGTGTGTTAACATTATGGCTGATCAGTGTATATTTGTATTGGAAAAAAGAAAATCTCGATTTTTATTATTGTAAAGTCATGGTATAGGGTTAACTTGCAAATCCTGTTTTCTGGAATGTACACCAGGAAGCAAAACCCCTACCTTGGCAGAGTGAGACGCAAGCTTAGAACTACTGCAGAGATATTGATGAATGTTTTGGAAGCAATAGCAGAAAAGTCTGGCATTCAGCCGAAAGCGTCTATCACAGCCGACAATAGCTTACACTGCGAAACAGTCTAAGGAAATTAAGCTAATAAAAGGCTTCTTTTTAATGTTTGAGAAGTAATTGTTTTGCCATGATAGACTGTGGTGTAATTTATTATCAAGGAGATGATCCATACTCATGTTCCTCCTGTACAAAATACCGGCAGACACAATCGGTGTTGTATAAATTTTTTTGTGCGCAGCTTTTATATGTGCTGTTAGGTAATTAGACAGCAACCGCATGCCTTACAAATTTGGCATTGATATATTTTTTAAATATAAATTTCAACTGCTTTACAAGACTTAATACACACTTACTTAGATTTTTTAAATTAATCTTGCACAAATTTATTGGTCAATTGGTTTATCAGCTATTTGGTTCTTTATGGTAATGATGATCATACTTAAAGGGTCCAGTTCACAAAATACATTATTAAATACAATTATTAAATGTGTTATTTGACACATTACACATTTAGTCATTAAAATGCTGACAGGCAACAAGGGACTAACACCTACGATCCTTTATACAGTATTTTACTTGTGTGACCCATGGACGGGTATTGAATTAGAAATGTCTCTTTACTTTGAATTTCATTTAAAGTAAATCGCTTAATGTAGTATCTTGCCATTATTATTATTCATTTATATGTTTCTGGCTTTCTGGGTATGTGGTCAACAGTTTTATATATAACTCAGGGTGTTACAGTACGTCATACTCGTCAGTGTATGTGAGTTATTCATTGTTGATACCTTCTGGGTGTATTTTGAACTGCAGTAATAAACATTCTGTCAGTTTGGGCCAGCCACAAAAGGGACAATGGATTATAAGAAGAATTAATAGAACAAATGAACGAACAAATGAAAGTATGGTCACACTATTTTCTTCCACATTAATCATGAGAGTTTGAACTATAGTGGTACGGTCAGTTATCAGCCATAAGATTGTATTTGTTAAATTTAATTGTGTTCAGCTACAGTACAGATGAAACCGAGGCAAAGTGTGTTGTTACTCCCCTTCTTTACATGTGCACCAGGCTTATCAAATGATCAAACCTGTCAGCAGACATACAACCTCTGGAGAAGATACAGGTATATGGGTATATGCATCCAAGACATGCATGAGACATGCTTTAAAATGAGTTTCCCTGATGACGAGTTGTTTTTCATCCCTACTGCTCAGTCAGTAATTTCATTATTTAAAGTATGTCAATGGCCAAGCCAAATAGATCCTGGACCAGAAGTCGCCGGAACAGCCTCTTCTCACATGCTGTCAGGAACCACAATTAACTTTATTCTGTCTACTCAGAGATGTCTATGATACTGGTGGCAATAATGACCTACTCACCACATGCCACCTACTGTGTATTGAATTTAATGTCTCATGTTGTGTCTGTTGTTTTTTCCTCATTGGTGTATTTGCTCTACTATCTCTTGTACAGTAGTACTGCCACTTTTGTATTACTCCAGGTAATCCCCGACTTACGAACATTTGAGTTAAAATAACATTTGAGGGACAAATAATAGAAAATGTCTGTCATGTAAAGCTGTCCCGATGGAGAATAATCCTAATTTCGGAAAATGATCAACAAAACAGAGTTCACAGTCCACTACAGTGGAAAAAAAGCTCTGAGACAAAATGACGTCTGGAGACATCAGTGTGGAGAAAGGGCACGATCACCTTAGTCAAGTGGATTGAAATGCTTTACATTGTATCTTCGTGCCAAAGGCACAAAAAACTCACTTTGTCTGACTTAAGAACAAATCGAGCTTACGAACGTGCTTCCAGAAAGGAACTCATTCATAAGTCTGGGACTACCTATATCTGTTGTATACGCTCCTGTCCATGACTTCTGTAACATCACATAAATACTTTGGATAATAGTATTTCTACTGTATGCTGACTGGAACAGAATCTGGACAGAATCTATAATATCGAAATTAGTAATCATGTACTGGACCAAGTCTGTATTGTTAAACTGCATAACGTATACTGAACTGCAAAAAATATATACAAGGGGCATCTGATCTAGGTATGTTCAAAAACATGTGTGTATTTTGTTGAAAGCTACTTACTCTACCACCCTTGTCTGCATAGCGCCTTAGTAGTAACTTTATTTTCCTATCTTCACAGATGTCAAAAGCACTGTCTCCCTTTTGATTCTTCATTATTGGATCAGCACCCCACTTTAACAATAGCTGAACAATCTAGAGTCACAAAAATAAGACCACGGTTAAACAAACAAATTGTCTACAGAATAACAAGACCAGAGATCAATGAAAGAACGCACCTTAAGGTTACCAAGGCCTGCTGCATCATGTAAAGGTGTGATTCCTTCCTGTCCGACAGAGTTCACTCGGGCTCCAGCTTTCAGTAGAGTTTCGGCAATGGTGTCATTACCTCTCAGTACTGCCTCGTGAAGTGGGGTCCAACCTAAAATAAGTTCAAAGCTGTAAATTCTATGTCCACAGACAAGTGATCGAGAGGCAAAAAAAAAAAAAAGGTAGAAGGTGTCACGCTGTAGCAGCACCACCGCTTCAATGATGGGTTAATCGTAACCATTTTATGGACTGTGTTCTCTCCAGCTGTACAGTACCTGCATTATCCGCCAAGTTGACAGAGGCGCCAACTTCAATCATGTTTTTCACAGCCTGAAGATCTCCTTTCATCACCGCAAGATGGACGTGTGTCTCTCCAAATTTGTTTCGTTTATGGATTCTGTGCAATCGTAAAACTTTCATTTTGCCACATGTTGATTTTGCAACTGCAAGCAAATAGCGAACAAACAGTACATCTTCTCATTATCATGTTTCTCTTTATCATTTACCTATTATTATCAACTTAATTTTCTTTTCATTTTACAACATAAACACAAAATGGATGGTTCTACATGGTACAATTATTTTTGTAATATAATTTAAATATAATTAAAACAGAAACATCTTTATGCTGTTTATAGATTTACCCAGAGATATACCATTAATAGCATTTTTATGCTGATTACATTCTTTTTTTTTATTAAGTGATTTTGGGTATTTATTAAAAACATGTTTGCTGATTAGTTGAAATGAAGAACATCACTGGTCTCACTTGACTAGTGATCACACTTGCACACACCCTTCCGCAATATATTTACCACAGTTCATTTTCTAGTTCACTAGTTGCCACCACAAACACTGTATTTTGTTTTGCTGCCTGATACTGTCCACAATATTAAATAAAAGTATTTTTACAGTATATAATGCATGTTTTTTTTTTTATCATGGTATCCCTTACACTACAAGCATAATTAATGCACATAGATATATTCTGATGGAAATTTCCACATGTAAAACTATACAATAAAAACAATACAATAAGGATGTGAGTGAGTGTGCCCTTCAATGGATTGGCACCCCATCCAGGGTGTACCATGCCTCATGTCCAAGATCTCCAGGGATAGGCTACAGACCCTGCACTATTATTTGAAAGCGTCTTCTATGAGACTCTGTGGTTTTGGTTCAACTAGCTGATCTGTAGTGTAATATCTGCTACGGACTTTATATCATATCTCATGTCTCCTGAGAATACTCTGAGCTGGGAAGCTTTGGTAGCGTAAAGATGTTAAATTCTGAAAATGTTGTTCACAAAATGACACTGTAATGCTCAAAATATTTCTTAATTTGTCTTTGAAAATACTCTTTGTTAAACAGCTTACAGTAGACGTGTGGTATGTAGTATGTAAAACACAATTGTTAAGTATGTAAACAGTGCTACAATGCACATACAGTAAGCACTGCAGGAAGAGGCACCTGCTCCTGATGTCTGCTGCCCTCTTGTGGACAGATGGGATAAGACGGCGCTGTTTATATTCTTACCTTTTTCAGAAGATAAATTCCTGCACTCTGGTGCATGTGACCTAAGCATAGAAACATCAGTGATAAATAAACTGGGAAATATTTTTCCTGTAGTAATGTCCATATTATGGATTACTACCACTCAGATTTTTGAGCCCCTATATTAGCACACTATTATTTGTAAACCTGTGCATACCTTCTTTTAGAAATGCTGCCTTTTGGCTTTTTAGATTTAGACGATCCTTGTGCTTGTTTTTTTGCACTTTTCTGACTGCTCGTAACTGCACTCCGTCCACGGCGGATGCACTGTGACAGGTCATGTGTGAACAGAGGTTTGGGATGTTGAACTGATGATACAGGGTTCGGCTGGGCTTGTTTGGCCTTGGTACAAATTCTTCTGGATGTTGGAGTCATTGCAATAGTCACTGGGCCCCCTGCATCAACACCACAATGAAACCAAGCAAGAAATGTACATATGACTGCTATAATAAGAAACAGACACTAGATGGAGATAATTGCAACTACTAATGGCCACTCCAGATTTAGGGGAGCCTGAAGCCTATGCCAGGAGGGGTACACACTAAACAGGGTGTCAATCCATACACTCACAAAGACACTACGAGCTATTTAGAAATGCCAATTAACCTAATCTGCATGTCTTTGGACTGTGGGAGAAAACCCACCAAGCACATGCAAACTCCATGCACATAGACCAAAGGCAGGAATCGAACCCTTGACCCTGGAGGTGCAAGGCTGCAGTGCCAACCACTACACAATCATGCCTCCATAGCCTAACAACATATTCACATATATTTTTTCTAATTTACAGCAAGTTATTTTATATTAGTATATGAATCTTACACAAAAACTTTTTTTGCCATCACGTTCGTTACATCTGTCATTTTGTGTCATCCTACACTTCTTTGCTTGCTTACCTTCTGACTGATCCATAAGTGTTGACCCCTCATCCTTATTCCAAACAGTGTTGCTCTGCCAGAAAGCGTTTATCAGTGGGCTGTCCCTATTCTGTAAAAAAAAAAAAAAAAAAAGTGATATTTTTCATTTAAAAAGTATATTTTTCCCCATTTGCAAAATTCTTCAGGTGGTTATTCTGGGAAAGAACCGATCCCCAACATTTCAACCATAAACACAGGATAATACACAACATGGACAAAAGTTGGTAGACACCTATCCATAACACTTGTCTTATTTGAAGCACAAGGCCAGTCCAGATTTAGTCCCTCTTTTGCTGATATAAGAACCTCCATTCTTTTGGAAAGGCTTTCCACTATATTTTGATGAGGGCCACATTAACAGGAGAGCATTGTAAGTGAAATCAGTCACTGGCTCCAGGTGAAAAAGCCTGGGTACAAGGTTCAATTCAATTTTATTTGTATGGAGCTTTTAACAATGGTCATTGTCGCAAAGCAGCTTTATAGATTTTTAAAAAATATGGAAATGTGTATGAAATGTGAGAACATTTGTATGAATCAAAAATGATCAGATTTTCCCTGATGAGCAAGTCGAGGGCAACAGTGGCAAGGAAAATCTCCCTGAGATGGCAATAGGAAGAAACCTTGAGAGGAACCAGACTTAACAGGGAGCCCATTCTCATTTGGGTGAGGTCTTTTACTTGAAACTTGGCAAACCAAGTTTTTGCTTTGTGCACAGGGGCACTGTCATGTTGGAACAGGTTTTAGTTCCATTGAAAGGAAACCTTAATACTTTCAACTTTGTAGAAAAAGGTTTGGGAAGAGCCACATATGTACATGATGCTCAAATGTGTGTGTATGTGCATTTTACCTGATTGCTGCCAACAGACCGCCTCACCCCTCTGTGGGTGATAAGACCAATCTCTGGTGAAATTCCTGTCAAGAAACACTTGGTGAAAATGAACCGAATGCCCAATAAGTATGCCCAATCCCTTATTGTTAGACTTCATTTCTGTCACATTCTCTTTTCCTGATATGTACTCTAGGTTATTTATTGCCTGAAGCCATAATGTTGAAATCTAATCTGCCAATGAGGCCTATTTAGTCCTGCTGCTGATCTACTCGTGTAACGTATTCTGAGGTTAAGCTAGTAGGATGCTTTAATGAGTTAATACCGTGGGGAGTAGGGTGACAGGACAGTGGGGAAGTGTATAGAGAGGCTGCAGAGAGTGCTCCTGCTGTTCCCATCAACAGTCTGTGGAAAATCACAACAAAGCAGTTTTTAACAAACACATTAAACATGTAGGTAGCCAAGTTTCTGCCAACCTGTAATAACTAAAAAAATATCTAATAACTAAAAGAAAATAACAAAACTGTGACTGTTTTACTAGTTATATATTACATAACCCTGTTTGCTAGTTGGCTTCTCATAAACCAGCTAACTTGGCCGTGGAATTAGCCGTTACCTGTTCATGTAAAATATCTCGTCTGCTTCTTCAGTTTCAGTGTCGGTTGTAACTATCTCCTCCTGAGCTATGTTCAAATCCATCTTTTTTTATGTATTAATCCAGGTCTTTAATTAGCCTGTAACGAGCGTTATCATTCCCGCCTCCTTAGCGCCACCCAGCAAGCTCGCGACCCAGTCGCGCGCGAAAATGTTCGGAGTGAAGCGCGAGGACAGCGCTGCGCTGATTGGCTGGTGAGCGATGCTGTGGCACGAGCGCTTTCTGTTTAACAATGGTCAAAGATAAAACATTTTTAAAAAAGGTGATCGAGTATATATTTGTTTATTCATCTCTAACAGTGATTGTGATGGAGCATAACCTGGGAACAATGGCATGATGGGAGGCCAATTCAAAATCATCATCATCGTCGTCGTCATCAACAGCAGCAACAATAACAACTCCTACTCCTGCTGCTACTAGTACTTCTAACAACAACAATAATAATAATCACAGCATTTCACTGCCTTCTAAAATGTGATGGTAGAATTATATTATGTTTATATATTTGGAGTAAAGCTTATTTACGCATTTAGATGTTTATCGCGCACTTTGACAAATTTGCTGTGACATGCATAAAGGTTATTTGCTGTGACTCAAAGATAACAACCATATCCTTCAGTATGTTGATGTTTGTAATGAACAAACGAATAAACAATGCAACAATTCGGCCAAAATAAATGTATTTATAAGTATTTTCCCCTTGCTGTGTGGTTTTTAGTAGTGCTTAGTAGTGCTTGCGAAGAGAAGCACTACTATTATTATCTCACAGGGCTATTATTAATTTCCCCTTTTTTTCTTCTTCTGTACAAAAGTTTGGCGCGTAACTAGTCCAGCACCGTTTGTCGCCGACCCATGAATGAGGTGTCAAATCGTGCGGCTTATTCGGGGATGGGGTGCTATGCCTTCGGGGATGGGTGCTATGGTTAACTGCTCCTGCCCCAAAAAGTACCGTAGATTATTATTTTTTTAAATAAATGCTTTATTTATTCAATTGCACAATTTACAGGAATGTTAATCTCCATTATAATAACAACAAAATGTGCATTCTCCAGCATTTGCAGGTGTTTTAACATAAACAATTCATAAACAAGATGTTTTGGAATGCGCAGACTTACATTTATGAATGTAATATTTTGCCAACAGAATAATGAGATTAATAATGAAAGTTTCATTAGGCATCGTTTTTGTTCTGTTGAGGTCATAAAGGCCAAAAAGAGCATCCTTCCAAAATAACTTGAAGTCTTTCTCATTTTTTATCAGCAATAAAATTACAAATGTCAGACCAGAAACTTTGGACAAAGGGGCAGTGCCAAAACAGATGGGTAACTGTTTCAATGTTCACAGAACAAAAAGTGCACATTACATCAATATCTTTTTCAATTTTATTTTAACACTATGATAAATCCCATAGACTTAACATTGTCATCAGCTATGACATCAGATAAGTCCCGTAGACGTGACATTGAGACCAACATCAGCTATGTCTATCATGCCATGCATGGCAAGCACCGCTCACATTTTCTTCAGGAAATGTACCTCTCTAGTTTTTCGTTGCTGTTGTTGCATATTTGTTACATTTACTTGATTCAGACCATCAGAAACATTGTAATATTACCCCAAAATAACCCGAGTAAATACAAAATGCAATTTTTAAATGATGATTTCATTTATGTACAAAAAAATGCTGGAATCCTGCCTAATTTAAAAACTGCATTTTGTATTTCCTCGGGCTAGCTTTGTGTAATATTAAAATTAGCTTCATGATCTGACTCATTTAAGTGTTATATATGCAAAAAAAAAAAAAAAGAAAGAAATAGGAAGTCCCTTTTTCTGTGTATAAGGCACAGTACACACACACACACACACACACACACACACACACACACACAAAATGTCATGCATACTGACAAAGAATTTATAGAATGTGTAATAATAATAATAATAATAATGTCCATGCAGGGTGCACCCCTTGTGCCCTGTGTTTAGTAGCCACCAGACCCCCTAAACATGGTATGAATGGATTCACAATAGCTGCAAATAAGTAAATCGGAGTTTAAAGAACTGTGACACACTAACATGCTCAGTAAAACGTAACAATTACTTTTCTTACAGCACTGTACAACCATGTAGATCTAGGTGTAGGTATGTAGACTTTTTCTATTTAAAATAGCAACAAAATGTTTCACTCCAAATAGTGACTTTGATCTAACCATGACTTAACATATTAGCAGATTATTATTTGAAGTAGAAACATTGAATGACACAATTCTTTAAGCGACATATGTTTTATAGCGCTGTTAGTACTGCAGTATATCATACTGTATGCAAGTAACTCGACAGGGAAATGCAAGCCCATTCTGATGTGAGTGATGGCGAGATCACGCGTCCTCGCAGAGTTAACGCCTTCTAAAAGCGACAGCGTCAGTGGGCGTGGCTTGCTAGTGCGTGTCTTCGGTCCGTGCATGTGATTGGCTCCGTGCTGGAGTGACGCAGTGCCGTGCCATCGCTCCACGCGCGTTCCAGGGGGACGGCGGCAGGCGATTGGCTTCAGTACCGGAGAGCTCACTTAAACAGGCTGCGATGGATTAATTCTGTCCGCAACGCAAACAGGCTGAGTGCAACTCGTACCATCGTCACACTTCACCTCCGGGGTAATGCGTTAGGGTCCATACGCGAGGAGTTTATTTGCCATCTCCGCATTGTTGCTGAAATTATCCAGCCTTTCCCTGGCACAGGTAAGTCCTGCGCTCTGATTTGCATCGATCAGATGACTGATTGTGGATTTAAACCCGCTGATGTGATTTATGCATATTTTCATGACAACCTTGCAGATCTTATCTATCTAGATTGTATCCATCAAAACATGCATTACATCAATATTACATCTAAGGACTTAAATTATTGGACATAGTTACACAGAGCATTTACTCTGCATTATGCTTATATAGTTTGTGCTGGAGTGAGGTTTTTGTGTTCATTTTTTTGTTCTACCTCATAAGGGCCACTATTGGAGCAAATATGCTCTAATATTCCCAGTACATTTCCAAGTCACAGCTTTTTCTTTTTTTTTCTCAGTCTCACATTTGACATTTAAAGACACTTAGCAGGCAACCTCATCGTCTATACCACTTCCTCCTGTATACAGGGTCTCAGGGCCATGGATCCTATCCCAGGAAACTTAGGAAACTTATAAAGCGTATGAGGCGGGGGTACTCCCTCGACATGGTGCCAATCCATTACAGGGCACACACACACACACACACACACATACACACACACACATACACACACACGCACGCATGCACACATACAAACACTCATTTACACTATATGGGCAATTTGGGTGTGCCAATTAGACAGGCACTTTATTATTTGTAATTTTCCTTTCTTAGTCTCAGATACATTAGATACGTTTATCAAATTATTAAATCGCCAACAGTTAGACATACACACCTCCTTTACTTACAATATGTCATGATATGATATGATAACTGCAATGATTCAAATATGGGTGGTCATTAAAAAAAAAAAAAAAAATCCCGGTATTACTGAGACCATCGATTGTGTGATCGGGTCCATCACCTCAAGAATCTGACAACATTCTCATTCATGCCTCTTTGTTCTTTCTTTTCTTCACACCCTTCCTATTCAGTTGCAATACGTCAAGATGCTGAGCAGACTTTTCCGACTTCACGGCCTGTTTGTGGCCTCCCACCCCTGGGAGGTGATTGTGGCCACTGTGACTCTCACCATCTGCATGATGTCCATGAACATGTTCACTGGCAATAACTGCATTTGTGGTTGGAACTTCGATTGCCCCAAGTATGAAGAGGTGTGATGCATCATAATTAAAATCGATGCCGTTTATTGTTTGTAAATTGTATTGTTACATGCAACTGCTGACATTGTTCTATAATGTTTACGTACACAGCAAGTCCTCAGCAGTGACATCATCATTCTGACCATCACACGATGCATTGCCGTTGTCTACATTTACTTCCAGTTTCAAAATCTTCGGCAGCTTGGATCAAAGTACATACTGGGTAGGGTTTATAAATGTGGATTCATTTGGTCAACAGACTGGAATCTACGTCTGATGATAATTTATATATCTGACCGTGTTTTTATTTTTCAGGTATTGCTGGGCTTTTCACCATCTTCTCCAGCTTTGTGTTCAGCACTGTTGTGATTCATTTCTTGGATAAGGAGCTTACTGGTTTAAAGTACATAAACTGCCATTTTATGCTATTTAAAAAGACCTACAGTCTGTTTGGTGATATACAGTAACATATTCTTTGTTTGTCTTACAGTGAGGCATTGCCATTTTTCTTGCTCCTGATTGACCTTTCCAAAGCCTGTGCTCTGGCAAAATTTGCTCTGAGTTCAAACTCACAGGTACATGACATCACATTCCCATCTGGCTGCTCTCCATATAAATGATTAACTATTTATATATTGTAATGTAAGTATTTACGTTTAGAAATAATGATGTTAATTTCATTTTTTTCCTGCTTCAGGATGAGGTTAGAGAAAACATAGCCAAAGGAATGGCAGTTCTGGGTCCAACGTTCACCCTGGATGCTCTGGTGGAGTGTCTAGTGATTGGCGTAGGGACCCTGTCAGGTACTTATTCCTGTATATCATACTGCAACCACCCTAGATGCAATAAATAAGGAATATATAAGGGATATTAGGAAATAAGAGAACATAATAAGGTGTGTAATTTTCCAATAACATGACATCCCTTTAGGGTGTTTTTTAATCTCTTAAAACCATATAAATTTGCAAGAGATTACTATTATTTTCATTGCTTAACCTGACTTATATAATGTGGACCATCCATGAAACAGGTTCTTGTTATCAGTTCTTATAGTCATGATCTGTTCTTTCGCATAGTCTACTCTTCTACACTCATAGTTGGAAGCTTGTTGCTATTTATAAAGCGCTCACACATTCCATACATGAAATAAACAGCGTCTTCTAACAAATAATTTTACCGTGTAAATGATTTTTTTGTTATAAATAAAAAACTTTTTTTTCCCCCCGGTTTATTATTAGCAGTATCTTATGTACATCTTAAAGGAGTGGATTAGTCTAAACCTGTGATTTGTATTACAGCTGGAACTTCTGTCAGAGCTTCTGTGATAGAAAATGCATAAAATGTTTATCATAAGTCAAATTTAACATGGAATTCAGTGTGAACATCCCTTTCTGATGACCGACAGGTGTACGTCAGCTTGAGATCATGTGTGGCTTTGGGTGCATGTCTGTCCTCGCCAACTACTTTGCCTTCATGACTTTCTTCCCAGCCTGTGTCTCGTTAGTGCTTGAGGTAAGTGTATTTCCGCCGCTATGGTGTACTATATGTGTCGTTTTCATGTGTTCATTTTCTAAAATGTATTTAACAAAGTTATCCAGGGAAAGCAGAGAGGGACATCCTATCTGGCAGCTGAGCCACTTCTCCCGTGTCCTGGAGGAAGAGGAGGACAACAAACCCAATCCGGTTACACAGAGAGTCAAGATGATCATGGTACATAGTGGACATTTGCTATAAAGTAAAACATACTTGTATATAATTTTACCATAAAAAGGATGAACGTAAAAAAAAACTGATAAGTGAAAAGAGTATCTTTTTGGGCATAGGACAAAATAATAAAATAAAAAATAAATATTATTATAAAGAATAAATATATAAATAAGAAAAATATTGGTTAATGCTACTTAGCCACAAAGTAATGCTAACAACGTCTGGCTACATCACTACCATATTTATCAAAAACATTTTATCAATGTAAATTTTTTTCTAGAGGATGAGATGTTTGTACTATACTATTTTCCGATGTCCTTTGCAGTCTCTGGGCCTGGTGATGGTTCACGCTCATAGCCGATGGATTGCGGATCCTGCATCTTCAAACAGAAGTCTGGAGATTCCCCAAATGGGAATGAGTTTAAATTCACCCAAGAGGATTGAGCCAGATATGCCCTTGTGGCAATTCTACCTGTCCAGGTAAGACATTTTTGGAATAGCTGTACTATTCTTGTTTAAGCTAAAAAAAAAATTTTTTTTTAAAAAGGACACGCTAATATATTGATCTGTGTTTGTGACTGTGTATTCTTTTTTAATTGTATTTTTAATAATAAATAAATATATACCTTTACAGAATGGTCAGCATGGACATCGAGCAGGTCATCACTTTAGGTCTTGCTCTCTTCCTGGCCGTGAAATACATCTTCTTTGAGCAGGTGGAAACGGAGTCTACGCTGTCTCTTAAAGTCTCTGCTCCCACCACCATGCTCACACAACGATGGTGTCCTGACCAGGGCTGCAGGAAGGAAGTGACTCCCTGCTCTATCAAGACTGAGAAGCCCACTGCTCGTCCTCCTCCTCCTCCTGTCATCACTAAAGAGGAAAGAGGTACTGTAGGGATAATGTCTCTTTCTTTCTGTTTCTTTCTTCTTTTATGCTCTTACCACTTACTGGTTTAGCCATTGTGTGAAATATCACATTAAATGTAATTCAAAGCTCTAAACCAATGCAATTCTTCATTTGTTAGATTTAGTGATAAAGCCTTTGCCTATGAAGACTGAGCCAACTCCTAAAAGCATGTTTCTGGTGGGAGAGGAGGAAAACCTGGACAGTACTGTTGTGGTGGAGCCTCAGCCCAGCATCCCGTCGGAGCCTAGGCCGGTGGAAACGTGCTTGACCATTCTGAAAGACCCACAGGTGAGGACGCCATGGAAACTTATTTTGAATCAAACAGCCTGGTTACAGTTTTAAACTTGGTTGGTAGATGATGTACAGTAGTTCCTCACTTTTTAGAGCACGTTCATTGTATCCTTGGTTGTGACCCATGTAATCTCTAATGAGCTTGCCCACTTTACTTACTCACATACTCTTAACTAATTAGTGTATGACGTGAGAGCGGATCAGAAAACCTCTTGTGAATATATTATGTAAGAGCCCTGTGTGTGATTATAAAGTATGATTTGTGATTCCACAGATGGGTGCTCGATACCTGAGCGATGCTGAGGTTATGTTGCTAGTAAATGCAAGGCACATTCCTGCCTACAAGCTGGAGGCAGTGATGGAGAACCCAGAGAGAGGGGTGATGATCCGTAGGAAGATGCTCCACCCCAAACTCCCTAAGACCTCTGCACTCACCGGCCTTCCCTACAAGGACTACAACTACTCGCAGGTAAAGCATGAAATACTGTTTTCTATTTAAACCTGTTCTGTCGCCACACATGGACACTATTCATGACTTGGTATTTTTCACAGGTGATGGGAACATGCTGTGAGAACATCATTGGTTACATGCCTATTCCAGTGGGTGTCGCAGGTCCTCTGATGTTGGACGGAAAGCAGTTCCAGGTCCCGCTGGCTACAACTGAGGGCTGTCTTGTGGCAAGCACGAATCGAGGCTGCAGAGCAATAGCGGTAAATCATATCACTATAAATAAGCTTAAACAATACATAATATTTAATGTTGAAAAGCTTGACATATTCTGGCTGTTTCTCTGAAAGCTCTCTGGTGGACTCAGCAGCAGGCTTTTGGCTGATGGTATGACCCGTGGCCCTGTGGTTCGCTTACCTTCTGCCTGCAAGGCTGCTGAGGTCAAGGCCTGGCTAGAGAGTCCAGAGGGCTACAAGTGCATTAAAGAGGCATTTGACCACACTAGTAGGTAAGCACAAAGAAAAAACACATAACATAAATGATTAGGTCTATTTTGTTTGAATGTAAAGTAACACACTCCTGCTTCTTTACTACTGTAGGTTTGCTCGTTTAGAGAAGCTCCTGATTGGCCTTGCTTCACGTAATCTGTACATCCGCTTCCAGTCCCAAACGGGAGACGCCATGGGGATGAACATGATCTCAAAGGTACAGAAAGGCAATTTACTATATTCTAAGGCGATGCATTTATTTATTTATTTTTCTTAAATCTCATTATGATCATTGCCATTTTGGGGTCTTAGGGAACAGAACAGGCTCTGGCTAGGCTTAAAGAAGAATTCCCTGAGCTGCAGATCTTGGCAGTCAGTGGGAACTACTGCACTGATAAAAAACCAGCCGCTATTAACTGGATTGAGGGCAGGGGCAAATCCGTGGTGTGTGAAGCTATCATACCTGCTCGGGTTGTTGGCGAGGTAGTTCTTCGTGCGATTTGAATATGCACTTTTATCATCAGGAAATGGGGCAAATTTGTAACGATGTTAAACTTTTATCGCAGGTTTTAAAGACTAGTACAGAAGCTCTGGTGGATCTAAATATCAGTAAGAACCTTGTGGGTTCCGCCATGGCAGGAAGTATCGGGGGCTACAATGCTCATGCCGCTAACATTGTTGCTGCCATGTACATCGCATGTGGACAGGTAATAGACATTGCAAGGAACCTTACACATGACCATTTATGCTATGAGAAAACAAGGCTGGTATGAAAGTAATCACGAATATTATGTCGCCAGGACCCGGCTCAGACAGTGGGCAGCTCTAACTGTATCACTCTAATGGAAGCAGCAGGACCCACAGGAGACGATCTCTACATCAGTTGTACCATGCCATCTATCGAGCTAGGCACCGTTGGAGGAGGAACCAATCTGGCACCTCAGCAAGCATGTCTGCAGGTATCTAAACTGTTAAAGGCTCACTCAGCTACCCATTTATCATGTATTTCTACCATTTACAGTTTACATTAAAGCCAATCTATTGTTACAGTATATAGTACCTTCATGCTGTCCATTACCACAGAGGGACAACTACAAGGAGTTAGCTAGATATTATTTGGATGTGGACAATTCCCACAGTATTAGAGGTCTCTGTCAGATAGAGTCCCATTAGGAAAGCCTTTGTCCCCGTTTGCGCTTGGTATTAAAATCTAAAAAGCATTCAAGCTACATTTGAAATGTCCAGCCACATGGTAGATTATTATTATTTATGCTAGTATTCAGTACTGTGCAGACGTCTTGTCTAGTCTATTAAATTGAATTAAATTAAAGAAATAGAAACAAACATTTTATCATGACAGGTTTAGTGCTGCCCAGATAATCACATGAAAATCAAGATCATAATATGGCCTGGCACAATTTATATAGAGGTTGTGAAAAATTAGTCTGGATAAATATGTTTTGATCAAATTGTGGAGCCCCAGACACCGTGCTTAAAGATACAACTAAAAAGATAAAAAAAATAAATAAAAATACTTAAGCAGCAACCACATTTTCCATCTTATCTGTTGCTACCACTCAGCATTAAGCATCGCCAGTATACTAATCACTAGCCTTAAGTTTGATGTTTGTTTTTGTTGTTATGCTTAAATGATTCATTGTGATGATCACAGTGTGATTTAAACAAACAAAGAAGTCGTCTGAAACTGGTCGGGTACAGGGACGGGATTGAAAATGAGAAACAAAAATGTGACAAAACGAGAGCCAAAAAGTCCTTCAGGAAGCCTGGAGAACTATTCCTTAAATTCCTTACATTAAAATATAAGAAAGTCTGGCTTTTTGGAAGGAAAATATTTTTAAAAAATATATATAGTGTGTAAATATATATACATATGTTCTCAAATATGAAGAAATAAGAGGATAGTGTATGTTGGGGCGGCACGGTGGTGTAGTGGTTAGCACTGTCGCCTTGCACCGCCAGGGTCCGGGTTCGATCCCCGGCCAGGCTGGATTCCCGTCTCTGTGTGCATGAAGTTTACATGTTCTCCCCCCGTGCTTGGTGGGTTTCCTCCAGTTTCCAAATTGCCTGTAGTGAGTGTATGTCTGTGCCCTGCGATGGATTGGCACCCTGCCCAGTGTGTACACTGCCATGTGCTCCAAGTCTCCTGGGTTAGGCATCAGGCCTCCCTCGACTTTCAATACAGGATAAAGCGGTATAGACGACGAGTGAGTGCATGTTGGTTTTAGTTCAGAAGAAATGAAAAAAAAAAAAAAACGACCAAAATAATATTGCTTTATTAAGTATTACTAAAGTAGTTGATATGATTTTGAAGTGGCAAATTTCGAGCTTCTCAGGGCATGTACAGTATAAACCGCGAGTGTAATCCCCTAGTCATGAACTGAAAACTCCGTCTAGGAATACAAAATGTACAGGTTTTAGATGAGATTAGACGATTAGTGATTAGATGAGCAGTCCTTATATAATTCTATGCAAAGTGATGAAAGTATGAGTAAAGCTTTTATCTTTATTTCGGAATTTACGCGAGTCAGATAATTATTATGTTTTTGTTACGGCTGGTTGATGTTGGCAGATTAGCAGGGCTGAAACTGACCAAATGTGATCACTAAACCCACATTCAAGACTAAACACTAATTGTGAACAGCTATCTGTTTTGACCACTGGATGATTGTTAATACCAAATCTGATCAGAAAATAGTGTCATACCGGAGTATATTAACTCAGATTAGAATTTTATCGATCTATCGATCTATCTATTTATTTATTTATTTTTCTCCCTCTTAGATGTTAGGTGTGCAAGGTGCCAGCGAGATGTGTCCCGGTGAGAACGCCCGGCAGCTTGCCAGAGTGGTGTGTGCCACTGTGCTGGCAGGGGAGATATCGCTGATGGCTGCTCTTGCCGCTGGACAGCTGGTCAAAAGTCACATGACACATAACAGGTAAGTAGAACCTTCAGCTTTAATTCAGCTTTCCAAAAGGATCTCAAGAGCAATGATAAACTAAAGGCTTATTTGTTTTGTATTTTTAGGTCAAAAGTAAATTTACAGGACACACCAGGAACCTGCACAAAACAAGCATCTTGAGACTTACATGCCTTAAGTGGGTATGATTTAAGCACAAAAGGAAAAAAAAAACTGAAACGGGACAAGAACACAGTTCAGGTGCATTTGATTACTTTTACTAGTGAGTAAAAGTCAAATGAATGGCTGCAATAAAAACATTTCCAACACCCTGTCTAGGAGAGAAACGCTTTCATTCTTACAACTGGAGTCGCACAGTCATCTCAAACACTGCTGAAAAAACAAAGCTGTGTAATGTCCGGACATTTTACTTTTTTTTACTTTTAAAACATTTTACTTTTAAACATCTCAGAACTGATGCTGTTTCTGATGCCGTCAGTGTTTGCTGGATGCACTCAGAACGTAATTTATTTTTTCATATTTATAGTATATATTTTTTCTATTTCTAGAAAAAAAATAATAATTCATGAGCCATATTTGTTGTTGTTACACAGATTGTTGTGGAGAGCAATAATTAATTCCAATACATGATTATTTGACCTTGAATTGCAAAAACCAGCCTTGCAGTTATTCCCAGTTATGTTTATTTGAATGAATATGGGTTTTATGGAAATCAGCTGATGTTATTTAATTACTGACATATTGATTATTATTATTAATATATGCAAGGTTTTGGCTGAAGGGAAGTTTGCAAACTTTTCCCCCCAAGGTACTATAATTATGTGTTGCGTGTTTGTGGAAATACAGCAAAAACTGTGTATGCGCACTGGGTGTGTACAGTAATGCACACCACTTTATGTGCTGCTTACTGGCTTTGCTAATATGGTACAACTAATTGTGAAGAAGCATGTGCTACTATCCATGCGATACTTTTTCAGATGCATCCATATGATACAATATAATGATCAAGTTCTACATTTTTATAATTAAAACATAAAAGGTGAATTATAATCATTTAAATAAAAAAGAAAATGCAGTTCAGTCATCATTTGTTGTTTTTCTGCAGCATTGTTACTTACGACCACTTCATTTAGAGCTAGTTTCTTGTCATATTCTACATATAATACATTCGAAAGAAACTCAGATTATGCAGTTGTATTTCCAGGTCACCCCAAAGGTGTTCAGTGCAGGACACTTGTGTTCTTCCAAACCAACCGTAGCATAACTATTTCATGGAATTTATTTTGTGCACATGACCATGCTGGAACAGGTTTTTAGTTCAAATTAAAGGAACAACTGCATTCTTTCACTTTTGTTATAGGAAAATAATAAAACGATGGTACAGTATAGTGTACAGTCCACCACAGATGGTATAGTGTAAATGCACCACAGCGATTTTACCAATTATTATTATGTTAGTGAAAATATAATGTGAGAATCTTCATTTGTAATTAAATGTAAAAAGTTAAACTGTCATACAGTCAGGTTCATACATTTATGAACAAAGATATCCTCTTGGCATATGGCCTCTAAACACCACCACATTGAATTTCAGATAAAACACTGAAAACGTGAGCAAAGCGCAGCTTTAATTCTAGAGGTTTGACAAATATTTGTGGCATTGACCATTCGGGAATATCAGCTGTTTTCATACACACATACCTTTTTGGGGAGGCTCATAAATAATGAAATAAAGTAACAATTACAATTAATTATTTAATGAAAATCCTTTGCAATTAATGACTGCTTAAGCCTGGAACCCATGGCCACATGGCAAGTTTCCTCCCTTGAGGAGCTTTGTCAGGCCTTTACTGCATCTGTCTTCAGGAGCCAATGAAACCAGTGAAGAATCCCCCATTTCATTGCTTTCTTCACCACATACAGAATTCTACAGTCATCTACTTTAGTTGTCTCCATTTTGTTGTTGCTGAGCTCAGCATTTAATTCTGTTTCTCTCCGATTCATTTACTTTTTTTTTTAAAAACCTAATAATGGCCCCCTTCACTTGCACAGAAACCTCATGTTGATAGTTGGAGTAAACAGCTACCAAATTCTACCAAATGTAACACTAAGAACTACCTTCAGGCCTTTTATCAGCTTGATTTGTCATAGACTAATGAGCAAGCAGGCCACACCTAGCCAAGCTACTACTTAGTCAGTTATTTGCTTAATTACGAGCCCCCAAATCAGCTGCATATGAAAATAGCTGTATTTCCTAAATGGTTTATGCTACACTTCTGTCAAAATCACTTGAATTAAAGCTGAAAGTCTTGAGAGTTATACTTAACATTCCATGTGGTGGTATACAGAGGCTAAATGGCTCTGAGAAAAATTGTTCCGAATGTACTAGAATCATGAGATGAGATATGAAGAGGGATATTTGAAGCCTTTTATTTTGATGATTACAACTTGTAGCTCATTAACGATCCAGAATCTCCTAATAGTAAAATATTTAATTTTGAGTCGGAGTAATTTATACATGCAGAATAAGTACAGTGCATTTCTCAGTCTAGTTGAGTGCATCTTCTTAAGGCTGCGGCTATCCCTGTTGCTTTTTCTTCACAAACATTCAAAAATTTTGAGTTACTGAATTTTTTTATTTTTATGAGCTGTCTCACCTCACTTCTATACCACTTTATCCTGTATTCAGGGTCACTGGGGGGCCTGGAGCCTATCCTAGGAGACTTGGGGCATGAAGTGGGGTCCACACTGGACATGGTGCCAATCCATCGTAGGGTGCACACGCACGCACGCACGCACACATTACGAGCAACTTGGGAACACTGATTAGCCTAATCTGCAGGTCTTTGGGAGGAAACCGGAGTAGCATAGGGAGAATATATAAACTCCATGCACATAGAGATGGTAAACGAACCCGGATCCTGGAGGTGCAAGGCAACAGTGCTAACCACTACACTACCATACCACCTGAGCTGTCAGACACTATAAGCAAAATTAAAACAAACAAAAAAATATTTCAGCATATGTGTAATGAATCTAGAATATGAGAATTTCATACTCAGAATTAAATTACACATACTCCATGTGAATATGAAGCGAGTCAAAGTCTCATTCCAACACGTTTCAGAAATATCTGGGTACTGAGGCAAACCATGGCTGGTGAGATATTTGAAATCTTCTAGTTAAGCAACGAAAGGACACTCACCTCACCAGAGTGTGCACTGGCCAATCAGCTTGCCCTGCATCATATCTCACCAGAAACACTGTAGCTGATAGGCTGAGCCTCATTGAGACCAGACAGAACTGCTGAAAGGACAGTGCTCTCTCACTCAAACGGAGGTTAATCTGAGGTAGTGCGAGTTCTGCAGAAGACTAATCTCTGGTAGCACCAGCATCAACTCTTTTGGCTTAAATAATTGGCTTGCTGGCTTTGAATCAGTGCTTAACTGGTGAAGTTACATTACAAAAGGTGATCCAAATCATTTTATTAAATTTGTGCATAGAAATAATTATCTGGTATAAACCCACGTTACCTGTTAAAATGCTGCTGAAACGTCTTTTTGTTCTCAAAGAAAACAGTTGACAAAAAAAAAAGTATAAGACTGTACTCCCTCTACTATGACTTCTATTACTACTAATTAATAATCATAATAATACCCACAACATTGTACATTACACCATAAAGCTGGAAACTGTTTATTCACACAATCATATGCTTAAATCTTTTCAGAGTGCAATCAACATATGACTGATACATTTGCTTATTACATATTTACAAATACATTTCTCAGTGAAACGCTCAGTGTTACTATTAACAGGCATTATAATAACCTATATAATTTTTCATACATCCCACTCTCTATAAAATCATTCATACATATGATTCGCATTCGGCAACACGTGTAAACTGATTGTAAAGCAATGCTTTTATAATTAGTGCAAATATCAACATCGGCACAGATTTCTGTGTGTTTAACAAAATTAAGCCCTAAAATAAGGCCAACCAAGGGCTACAACAATAATAATAATAATAATAATAACAACAACAACTAAAACACTTCTTGTATATGCTTCAAGTTATTCTGTCAAATAGGGATATAGATAAATATGACTCATTTTATGCAGGTCAAATAAAATGGCGTTCCTCCATTCTAAGTAAATATCTGGTAAATACACTTATGCCTTGTGTCTAACATAAGCCCATATCCAAAATCAATGCTCAAACAAAAGTAGTTCTGCATTATTTTGTGAAATGTTTTACAAAACAAAAACAGAAAAGTAGAGCTTAATCTTCTGTCGAAGAGTTGACAGTGCCAGTAGGTGGCAACTCAATTCATCATAGCGTTATTTTGTCCTTCAACTTCTGCATATTATAACCTCCATCACATACATTTACACAAAATAATATACATAAAATTAAGGCATACAGCACTAAAAGGCGTTTTAATTTAAAGCTCTTCACATTCTCTATTGATCAAAGAAGAGAAATTATACCACAGAGAAAGGGCTACACTGCACCTAAAGAAAGCTGTTAGAACTAAAAAAGCTTTTCATGAAAGGTATTCAAGTTTATAGTGTTTTCATTTTAATAAACATAATAATAAAACAATGTGCAAGAAATATGAATACGTTTTTTTTCCACCCTTTTTTTTTTTTTAAAGAAAGCCATAAGTAAACACTTTAACTCTTATAAATAGCAAAGCAGACAAAAACAACCAGTAACCACCCCCCTAAGCACGAACAAAGATTGCACTGTACATTTAATTATTGTGTAAAATGAATACCTTGTGATCTTCTGGAACCCTGAATAAGAACATTATTCCTCATCCAGGACACTGTAGTCCACTTGACTGGTCATTGCTCTTTAGGACTCTGAAGCTCTTGTACTGCTTGAAATTTATAATATAGTATAGTATGTATAGTGTGTTGGGATGGATAAGGCCTCTCAGGGATGTCTTTAAGGGCGGCTGGTCGATTGTCACAGAGCAGGCAACCTACAGTAAAATGTAGATATTGTTAAGAAGCATGCACAATGTAATTGAAAATGCTCCTTAACATTTCGAATGCTAACCTTTTTTTTTAATTACCTCTTTTAATGAAGGATTGGTTTGTCGCTGGTCTTATCCTGAACGTATGAACTAAAGCGCCTTAAGAATTTGGGATATTCTCGTCTGGCCACCGCACGCAAGACTGATGCTGGTGCCCATCCGCCTGGGTTCACTACATTGCGTAAAGTGAGTTTTAATACAGCGGTAGGATAATGGTAACACCATTAGATGATCAGTGTTTCAAGGGGAAAAAGGAAAGGGTAATTAATATACTCACCATTGGCTACATAAGTTATTTTACAGAGGATATTGTCTCTGCTGACCTCTTTATTGCCCTCTGGTGGACTGACTAGCGTCTGGCAGATCATGGCCACATTGATTTTGGCACGGATACACCTGCTTGTGGGCTGGAAAATAAAGTGGGGTCAGGACAGGACTTTGACAAAGTGATTGACGTATTAAGATCATGATACAATTCTTGAGCACAGTGAGTACAATCAATGTCAGTATTCCTATTGTGCCAAATGTTTAATTTCTTTACATTTTTATTTTTTATTTTTGTTTCAAACAAACAAACTAGCTTTTGGTGTCATTTATTAAAGACTATACCAAAACACTGGCCTCTTACTGGGTATCTGTCGTGATCCACAGAGAAATTGCACACAATCCATGTGTCTGGTTCATTCTCATTGGTGGGTAGGATTTTACGGATCACAGACAGATAAAGGATGTCCCTTTGTGAAGCAGGCCACACCCTCTAAAACAGAATCAAGGGCAAGGATGAGTTACAACAATACAGAATGAACACACCCAGATTAACAAAACTGCCTTCCCACGTCAGTTAATCCTGTAAATAATTTTGCACGATGATTCATTTTACTCTACCTTATGAGTCTGGTAAATAATTGCAGCGTTGTCTGATAATTTCTCTACCACACTGAAGTTTTCGACAGTTGCTGGGAAAGGTTTAGAGAAATCGAGTTAGGGGTTTATCTATCCAGGTTTAGTATTAACATTCTCAAAGAAAAACTGATTAAACGAAAGGTACTTACTCTCCCAGTCATTCCGAAAGGCTGTGTCCCAGAAGTAATGACAGACCTCGTGGCCAGTAACCCCTTTAACAGCATTTGTGGCTTTAAGAGGGTCCAACACGACACCGTTCTCCTCCACCTCTCTCCTGTACACCTGCAAAGCATAGAAACAGGAAAAAAAAAAAAAAAAAAAACATCACGAATTGTCACAGCAGTTTTATATTACATAATATTTGGCCTTCAGTTAATTCAGCCGTGCTTAATAAAAAGGAATTAAAAACAATAATTTAGGGTTGACTTGCCTTTAGTTCGCCCTCTTCAGTTATAAGTTGCCAATTAGCATCTCCACCTACATCTTGTAAGGAGTGGGTCATGTGACTGTGTATTATTTCCTCCACCTATACAAAATTAAATAGGTTGTCAGTCAAGTTAACTACTCGCAGACAAAACTGAAACATAAAAACCCTTAATGGTTAAACTTTGAATGCTAAATGTATACTGGCTTTATCACAGTGCTTAAAAAGCTGCTTCAGAAGAAATCACAATTTTCTTGGTTCTTTCTCTTTTGATTAGAAATGTTTTACATTTAGGCACTTGCCTATGTAACTTAAGCACTTACAAAAGTGCTTAAGTTTCAGTCACTGGATAGATAATTACATTGGGTAACTAATAACCTTACATAGGTTACTAACTAAGAATAATAACTTTAGAATATAATCAAAAGGAAAGTGCTTGTTACTGTTTATACAGAATACAGACAGATTCCTTTATCTATTTATGACGCACTTCTCTCTCTCTTAGTGACAGTACTGTAGATGGGAGTCAAACATGACAGATGATGGTATTGAAAGAAACCTTGCCCAACCCTAGAACACTGACAAAACACTATACCTGAGCACTGAGTCTGTGCACATCATCAGAAGCACTGACTAAGTCAAGAGACGACACTGAGGAGGCATGACTAAGAGGCTAAACCAGGGGAGAAAGAAAAAAGGAGGAAAAAAGACAGAGTAAAGACAGAGCCATCACCACACATCAGGAAAAAAGAAACACAGTTAGACCTAGATATGATAGTTTTAGCGTCTCCCTAGCCTCTATCTATCTACACCTGCAAATAGCACAGATAAGATTATCCCTGTAGTGAGAAAAGTCGTATCTGTTTACACAAAATGGAATTATGACAAAAGTCCGAAGAAGTCTTTCATGCCAAGATGGATCTTCAGTCAAAGGTACAAACTTTGTACATTATTAAAATATTAATTTCATTGAGAGATCTGTCGATAAGTCACCAACATTGTAAACACAGCTTTTGAAATTGTAAATTGTAAATTACCAATTGTAAGTAACCAGCACTAGAATTTATATTATTTGTTTAATAACTGCTGCGTAGAAAAGATGAACAATCATCCTGTGACAGTTACGATAACAGTAAAGCTTACAAAACCTCTAACCAACATTAGCTCTATGGAAAAGTGACTGTATGCAAATTCCTCTGACCGATTTTAATATTACTAATTCCCCTGAGGTTTCAGGTGAAGGTCCAGATAAAACAATGTATGGTTACAACAGTACAGTTTTACAGTACAGTTTTATTTTGCTTAAAATTGATGTCTTTGTGTTTAAGTGTGTTTTCAGTCAGGTACCTTGTTGGTGTATTTGTGAGCATTATTTGTGGAGCTGAGTGTAACTGGCCAAGAGGTCCTGCACTTCTCTGTCTGGAAAAAATAAAAAAGTCAAACAACAACAAAAAAAGTTTGTGAAAGCTCAGAACAATTTTGGCAGAAACACCTTAAATACTGTCACCTGGTTTAATTTATCATACATATATTTATTTACAGCAACACCTCAGAGCTCCAGGGTCCTCTCTTCAGTCTGGAGCTTGTGTTACTGTCTGTGTTATGTTTCTCTGCATGTTATCCAGCATGGCATTTACTAATGATTATAACAACAATAACAACAAAAATAATAATAATATGGTATAAATTTGGTATACTGTATAATTGATTCATCTTATTATGAATCTGGTACATATTCAGAATAATATGCTCTTATTAATATTCAGATTAGTAAACCATGCTCAGGATCTATTCACACTACACCAACGTGCCACCTATACTATACAACTAATAAGCCTTAATCTGCATTATTTTACTGCTTTAATGCCTGGGTACCACAAATACAATTTTCTTAAATGTACAGAACTGTAGGAACTTAGAAGCAAGTAACACATTGTAACTAATAAGTTTATATAAAAGGAATATAGTTCATAGTTTTTAAGTTTTAAAAAAACATATATTTAAAATTGGTCATCCAGACTTTTTGTGCTAAATGTTTTACATTACACAGATTAAGCAGTTAGCTTATAAAGGCGTACAGTAAGTCCCCAACTTACGAACATTTGAGCTAAGAATTTTCACACATATGAACAGACTGTGGATCTACGAACATTCATAGTTGTGAAGAAATCGCGGAAGTGGCTCACATGCATTGTACCAAAAAAAAAAAAAAAGAAAAACTGCGGTGCACCAGTTACCAATATTTATAATTACATACATTATTTTTTGTGTGTAAGGCAAGGTATAAAATGTCCAATGTCCGGGTACTGTACGTGTGCATGTGTGGTGGTGTGGGAGTCGGCCTCATCGGTTTTTATGAATAAGTCCGGGAGTACGATGATAGAAAATGGCTGTCCTGTAAAGCTGCCCCGATGGTGAATAATCACAATTTTTTGGAAAATCCTCAACGAGGCAAAATTCACAGTCCAATACAGCTCTGAGACTGTCTCAGGGGCTGCCTTTAGACGAGGTCAGCTGACTCCGCTTCGTCACCTATGCCGATTCCCCTTGCGATTCGATGGGGCAGTCTCAGGCGCGAGAGTATAATGCGGAACCAAAACACCAAACCTGTGTGTTTTTTTTATGCTTCACATTCTATAGTTGTGTCAAAGGTGTATAACACCCTTATCTCCCCTACGCAGTTTGACTCGTGGTGTTCCGATGTTCTGCAAGATTCCGCAGGGTATGCGGGGACCGACCAAAAAAAGAAATGTATAATTTTTCATTTAGAAAGGTTGGAAACATAATCACTACACCAAAACTACAAAAAAAAATTAACTGTGAATCGTGATAAACCGTACTTACAACCGCTGCGCAAAACCGCACTGACCGCATACTGTATGCATACTCTCTGAAACTTTGTCAGACTTACGAACGAATATGACTTGCGACCGTACTCAAATTCAAATTTTATTCGTCACATACACAGTCATACACAGTATGATATGAAGTGAAATGCTTATACGACTGCTATTGACCTACTATATTATAACAAAATAAAAAAAATAAAATAAAAAAAACAACACTTATTTACATAATATACAGAATAAGAATAAAATGAAATAAAGTATTTGAATAAGATAAATATAAGAAGTTAAAGAATATCTAATAAAATAGTGGATATATATAGTAATGAAATGTAATGGAAATGTGATGTAGTGCAGTCCAGAATGTAGTGAAGTTCAACTTCACAGTGTGCAAAAAGTGCAAGTGTGCAAATGTTCCATGTGTAAACCGGTTGTGCGTGCTGGTAAAAAGAAAGTTAAAAAGTCTGCAGTCCTGAGGTGTGCAAAATGTGCAAGTGTGTGAGTGGAAGGTCCTATGTGGTGTTGTGATTGAGAGCTCGGAACGGAGCTCCTGTACTCCCGGAACGGAACATGTTCACAAGTTTGAGACTTACTGTACTTTTCTCAACTCCACTTTATATTGCATCAAACTTGATAAATAAATAAATGGTGAAAAATGCATGTCTTTACACTAATTGGTACAGTAACTGCCATTTGTTACTGATGAATAAAACACCTACTGTTCAAAATTCTGGATAATACCTCATTAAATATTCATTAAATGTATTCTGTCTAAGAGTATATGTGAGCTAAAATGTCAAAGCTAGTGTTTTTTATTTATTTATTTATTTATTTATTTTAAATCTCTGAACAATTAATTCTCAATATGCTTAAAGCCTACCTGTTCCTCAATCTTGTCTTGCTTATCCAGAGCTGCTTCCACAGCATCAAAGAATTCATCTTCATTGATCAAACTGTTTGGCCCCTCCTAAAAAATCATGACAGTATATTTAATTACACACATTTTCCATTCTTTTCAATATCATGCAACCAGTTTTGTTTACATTTCAAAAGTAGACTGGACTTACTTCATAATCTGGTCCTCCATAGTGCGGTTTCTTCTTCAGTTCTGTTAAGGCTGAATTATAGGACTCTTCTATTTTCCTCCTTTGTTCCATTTCCTTATTTAAAAAAAAAGGGTAAGATCTTTACCTTAGAGACTGAACAAGCAAAGTATTATGTGGCAATGAAGAGCAGTCTGAATTTAAAATCTTGGTGTCAGTAAGAAACCGTGAAAGTAAATAAAAAAAAACATGACTATGATCATAAACCTGGACACCATACTACAGTATTTTATGCCCTCTACACTGATCAAAGCAGACAAATCACACTACACATATAAACACTATGAGGCGTAGATTCTCGTCCATCAAGACGTTTGTGTTCTAACAGGTTCTACCTCTACGTTCAGGCTTCAGACAATAAAGCAAAGGTAAATAAAGCAGGTGAAGATCTATTGTTAACAGAAGTTCTGTTTCTGGAATTGGGTTTGGCTTTGGGGTTGTGTCTGTGCCCTGGTTAGAAAAAAAAAAAAAAAAAAACCCTCAAATAACCTCCACCAAGACGTGAAAGAACAAGGAAAAAAAAACAAAAAAACATTTTACTTCAAAAACATTTTATTTCTTATAAAAATATGTTGTTTAAGTGCTTCTGCACAGATACACTTTAATTTTACAGTGTCACTGTAATTATAGGACATAGCAGGTTATCTCAATCTTTTAAATCAACTGGTTAAGCAACTGGAGCTAAACACGCCTCACACCTACAGTATTTGTGTTTCAGTGTCAACTGAAACAAACATTAACATTTACATCTTGTTTAAATCACACCTGCTAAGGAGTGGCACATGAGGCCACGCAAGTCACCAAACCAAATAATGATCTGCCTGAAATGACTGCCAGCCAAAAACTGTCAAAATGTATAAATGTACTAACAGAACCAAGTAATAAATAAATAAATAAATAAACAAGCACGTGTCCATGTATAATGCTTGGAGAGAACTGGGAAAAATCACAAAGATTTACTGTTATTCCCTAATTTCCACCGTGCTCAAGAACTGTATCAATTTCAAAAGTTCAAAGTTCAAGATAAGTTGAGCAAAGCTACCACACATACAACAGAGAACAGGTAAAACCTACTGCAAAGAAGTTGCTCTGGAACCCAATTCTGTTCAGACTCGGCTGCCCAGAGCACCCAAGGCTTTAGTGTGGATAGCCAGGTCGACATATTAAGATGTATCCATATAGTGCACAGAGTAGTGAACTTGAGTCAGATGACTCTGCAGGTTATCTTCTGGGCTGCAGGTTTCTTTTCAGCCGGTATACGCCCACAGATCCACACCCCTTCACTTTGCATGTGCTCCAAATGGAATGGAATTTAAGTACTTCCTGACTTGCCAAGATTTTTCAGCTGTACAAGCAAGAACTGGCTGGGCAAGTCTAAACTTTACAAAGAGATGTTACAGAAGTGTAACAAGGCGGTGTGAAAAAGTGCCCGGATAAATTAGCACAGGTTTCAAAGAATGCAGCCCGTTGTGGTTACCAGCAGGAGATTGCATTAGTTAGAGATCTTATTTAATTCTAATAAAAAGACGTCATACACATTAGTCAGAATTGTAGACATGATTCAGCCTAAAGGGGTAAATGTGTTCAGACACAGGAATGGAACAGCTTCCCAATCTTTATTTCCTGTATTCCTTATAGAAAATCTATTTTTAATGGTCCGGTTCACTGTGGCTTGTAGCTGTTGATTTTTTTTTTTTCAGTCATACTCTATAGCTTTGCACAGATGTATGAAAATTAAAGTGATAATGATCTGCTTACTGGTGAGAAGTCCTACCAACAAATTTCCTCTATGGATTTAACTCCGCAGACATGAAGACTAGAACACTTTTTCAAATGCTAACAGGCATTCACAGCTGAAAGTTTCAGGTATCTCAAGTCATTTTCTAATACATTGGAACAACTACTTACATAAAAGCAACTTGAGCACAATTTTATGAAATACGAGTACTCCAACACCGAAGAAGAAAAATAAACCGCACAGAAATATACAAATTTTTACCACAAAAGCTGAAGAGACAGCTATTTATTTCTTTCAGATATGTGTCAAGCCTCCCATTTTTAAAATGGGAACTCGCAAGTAAATTTATACACAGTGACAGTGAGTAATGAAAATAAGGATTACGACAGTGTCCTGTTCTCCTTCAGGCATTTTCCTTTTTTTTTTGCCCAGCAAATTATTGGCTTCACCACTGCTTTATCCAAAGAAGAAGTTTTCAGATGTTTCCTTTATTTCTGTGGCAAGAGGCCCAAGATTATAGACGTAGCTAGGTTTGGAAAAAAATTATCATCTACACTGCGTGTGTGGAATATTCTCTATCACTTGTATAAACGAAACACAATCCTCCCTCCAAAATCCAATGCAGGCAATTACATCCATTGGATATTATTTAATTATTAGACTTACTTTTTCCAGTCGCTTCTGCCAGGTCTCCTCACGCTTGACCATGATCTCGATGCAGTGGGACATTGTAGAGAGTATGCCTTCTGTGGTGGCTTTAAAAGTGATGGCTTCGCCTTTGAAATCAACGCCAATGGGCCCCCTGGAGCTGGTTGAGTATACTAAAGCAAGACCAGAGACATACCATCTTTTTCTATACAACAGTCTTTGTTGAAGAAAAGTGAGTGTGATAGAGCAGGAAAAACACTACAATGTGCAGGACAAGGCATACTCCAGGATTGGGAACCACCAATTATAAATAAGGGAAACTTATTTATGATTTTTTTTTTAAATCAACTTTTTTTAAATTGACTTTGTAATTGTAACAAATTAGCAGAAAATTAGAAAGAAACGGTTGCATTTAAAAGCAAAATTAGATTTTTTTCTCGTTTGATTCCAATGTGTAAACTGGAAGGAAAGAAGCATACATTTGTTGATCAAATAACTTTTCTCTGCAGGACTTAAAGAAACACCTGTCTGAGGTTCTAGCCATTTACCTATGCTTTTTATTTAAGTCTTAACATAGTACCTTTAATTGCTACGCACTGTAGTCAAGAATTTTTTATGTATTTATTATTATTACTTTTAATGGAGAGGACATGTAGTCATACTTACACTTCTCTTTAGTGCTGTTGAGGAGGTAATCGACATCTGGCTGTAAGGTGGGAAAATCATCTTCGTCATCCTCAATTACTGCATGAGGACAGATTAAATAGTAATTATACTTATAATACTCAACTACCTATAAAATAATTTCTGCGGGTAGTACAGATGTCTTTTGCTTGTGTTTACTTTTAGTTTTCTTCCTCTACATTTCTTTGGAGTTCATAGTGTTGACAATGAAACCAGGACTAGTTAAACTAGAAAGTCTTTTAATAATAAACAATGCATAGACGTAATGACGGAATGTTATGTCTATGCACCACATAAAACAATTAAATACAAGAATATGTTTTACTCATCTTGAGGTTCTGGGGATTTTTAAGATATCACACAGCTTTATAACTCAGTGGGTAGATTTGGTCATCTAGCTTGGCAGCATTTTGTATACACTCAGAGTCAGTTTGTATACCAGAGACTTTTGCATGTGTGTGCAAAAGCAGCAGTGTTTAGAGCAGCAATGTTCATACACTAACTTGCATACTTTATGTACTGCATGTCTAGAGGATTAAACAAGATATCCACCTGTGTGTGTGTGTGTGTGTGTGTGTGTGTGTGCTTTTCACATTTTACTGTAAAATAACAATAATTGCAGGAGAAAATTTCAAGCATTGTCTAGGTTAAAAAAAAGATATATATATTATTATAATTTGTCTACATGGACACAGTTTAAGTTAAACATAGGATGGAAGGAGAATTTTAAATAAAAAGTAAAAAAAAAAAACAACAACAAAAAACATCTCACCCCTGTCACTAAAGAACTCGTCTCTGTAATCTGCACTTGCACAGCTGTCAAAGTAGCGCTGCAGTGTGTCCACTTGTCTGCACAGAATGTCCCGGAATGTCTCCATCTCTGCTAGTTTCTCTCTGAGACTGTTGCCTTTCTGCACAGTGACCAACATTAAACAATGCATTTATTCAGAAATACATTAAACATATGAGCTCTTAGTCCTGTATACTATAAATCATAATATATAGTCTTTATCTTTATGTCTCTGATTTCTATCCTTGTTTCAAGTACAATTCCTTCACAATATATTTTATTTTGCCATGAATTGTTCATATTTAGCAAGAATGTGTGTGTGTGTTTTTTTTTTCTTTGCAAATCACTGTGTGACTGTCACCCTTCTCACAAACAAGCAGATACACAGCAGTAATGTGAGAGGAAACTAGGAATCTAGCCCCCGCTCTCTTTTAATTAATCTGGTTTGGATGTCACCCTTCTCTCAGAAAGATAAAAATATATACAGTTAAATCTTGGATTGCGAGCATAATTAGTTTCTTAAGCATGCTTATATATCAAAGCACTTGTATATCAAAGTAAATGTTCCCCATAAGAAATAATGGAAACTCAGATGATTTGTTCCACCACCAAGAAATATTAATATAAACATAATTAATACAAAACAAAGTAAAAATAAAACAAATTAACTTGCATTTTAACTTTTAAAGAATCTTTTAAGTATCCCGACAGAGCAGTGTTTTCATTAATGTGTGTACGTGTGCACGCCAGTGTGTGTGTGTGTGTGTGTGTGTGTGTGTGTGTGTGTGTGTGTGTGTGTGTGAGAAAGTCGTCCCACAAAGTAAAAGAAAACCAGATGAGGGAGGGAGGGAGTCATTCTACACAGTAGCCCCCACTCTCCTCTCATATTACACGGTAGCTCCCTCACCCTCTCTTATTTGAGAGGAGGGAGGGGGCTACGTGTGGGACGACAACTCTTAATCTAATGGAAACACTGCTCTGTCGCAATTCTTTTCAAGGGTACAATGCAGGTTAATTTGTTTTATTTTTTGTTTTGATTTTCATTAGTGTGTGTTTGCAAGTGTTATGAAACCTCGCTAATTACACTCTTGCGCACTCCTTTCTTACAGAGGGACAGACTCTGGATCTTTAAGAAGGAACTGCTCTAATAACGCTTGCTTTTGTTTTACGCAAGCACACAATCACAATGTTATCATAAACAGTACATACACGCGTATGTTGATTATACGAGTGACCCACCCACACTGAGAATGAGCATGGGAGATAATTACCCATAATCCCGTAGCACGCAAGAGAGAACGACCATTGGCTTGGTCGTGATCATGTGACGCTCGGCAGACAAAGCACATGTAACTACTTGTATATCAAGACCTCGCTTGCTTCTTAGGCTTAAATTTATTTAAATGTTTTGCTTGTCTGGCAAAACGCTCGCAATCCAAGGTTAAATGAGTGGCTAGATACACTTCAGCAGCCGTCAATATATCTGGGTGGCCTACGCAAGTAAACTCTGAGAAAACTGAGAAACACTCAAGTAGTTAAAAGGTAAGCAACAGAATGCTTTTTTTTACCTTAAAGGAGGAAGTGGAGGTGGTTGAAAGACCACTGGTGGCAGAAGTGAGGGACAGCATGGATCCATGGTGGGGTAGACTGGTTTCTGAACCATAGCCTGATTCAGCCTGCGAACACACATACACACACATTTACCCAACATACATTACCCTACAATGACATTCCTACAAACACTGGATGCATTTAAACAACAGTAGTATGTATGCAGAGAAGAAAAATTCTCTTGCCATTTACTAAAATGAAAACGTATAAATAACAATTAAAATACACTAATGGAAACATCCTGAGATACACACCAATGTTAAAAGGAATTTCCACGTCCTACCTCTGAACATCAGCTAGTACTCTGGATAGTTCTAAGGAACTTAGAGGGTGAGAGGTGGCAGGTGTAAAAAGATCTCTTGCCTAAATTATGGCCTTCAGGTTTAAAATCGTTTTGCTGTATTCACCAAATTTAGGAATACCTTCTTAAATATAAAGGTGAAGTGGACAAATCGGATGGATTTGGGTTAAAGGCATATCCCTTACTAAACCTCCCTACTTTATCCTTGAGAAGGTTAAGCATATCTATGTTTATACACCCATTAACAAAAGAATTAATCAACACTTGGGGACGTTTATCTAACTAGCAGAGGTGGAGGTTGACTAAGTAGCTTTACTATGTTACTGTAGTTAAGTAAACATTTCACAGATCTGTATTTGAGTAGATATTTTAGGATGTTTTTTTTTTTACTTTTACTAAAATACACCATACAGGAAATATCTGTAATTTTACTTGACTACATTTGTGTGTGGTGCTTCGTTTCATAATTACAGTGGTGTGTCGTATTTGGAGCAGGAACTCCGCCACCTGCTGACCACTATGAGGTAATTGTGTTTACTATGTGACATTCTTAATAACGCTACAGGGTTCTGAAATCAGAAGGGGAGCTGCTGGCATGAAGTAATGAAAACAGCACGTTCACAGCAGAGAGGGGTAGAACTTAAGTACATTTGGTGAGTACTTTTGTACTTTTATTCAAGTAGACACGTAAACGGTTGACTTTTAATTTTACTTGAGTAACATGTGTGTCTACTTTTACTCAAGTTTACTTTACTCACAACCCTACAATGAAAAACCTTAAACAAAACTGAACTTATTATAAGAGTAGAAATCATTATTTGTCAAACAAATCAAGTCGTAGTGTAGTGTGGTAGTAATATAAAAAGTATGATAAAAAATAAAATGTGGTGGTCTAAGACAGCCACCAGCACAATGGAAGCTCTATCTTCAAAGCCTAGTTGAAATGTAAATGACCACTACATTCAGTTCTACAAACTAATGAAAGATAATGGTTTAAAAAAAAAGAGATACTGTTGTTTTAACATAGCCTTAGGTTTTTAAGAACACACCTTCAAACTGCATGGCCTTTCCTGATATTTATTTCTACAATGCTGAAGGTGTATGAAATATATAATAATCTCCTTTGAACAGTTGATATTGAGATGTGTCTGCAACTTATGCTCTGTAAAGAATTCATAACATGTCTAATCTGAGGTCCTGTGCTGTTAATGGGTGATTCTTGGGGCTGGTAACTCTAAATGAACTTCTCCTCTGCAGCAGAGGTACTGTAGGTTTTGCTCTTTCTTTCCTGGGATGGACTTCATGAGAGGTTTCATTATGGTGCTTCATAGGTTTCCCAGATGCACTTGACAATACTATTCTTGCAAGAACTATTCCAAAAATAATTACCAAAGTAGATGTTTTACTTCATAGTTTTTAAATAAAACCAAAAAAACAAACAAAATTTTAATTATCAGGTATGTCTGAACGTTTGAATGGTACTGTACATCTTTGCAGGTGCAACTTTTGCCAGTAATGAAAAGAAAGTAGAATAATTGCCAAACATGGGTAATAAACAGCTCATACAGAGTGCTGTACCAGGTAAAATATGTTGATATGAAATGAAAACAACCTGTGCAAATTACATGTACATATACAGTACAGACCAAAAGTTTGGACACACCTTCTCATTCAAAGAGTTTTCTTTCTTGTGTTCTTTCTTGTGTTCTTTAGCCCAAACGCGTCTCTTCTGCTTGTTGACTGTCCTTAGCAGTGGTTTCCTAGCAGATATTCTACATTGAAGGCCTGATTCACACAGTCTCCTCTTAACAGTTGTTCTAGAGATGTGTCTGCTGCTAGAACTCTGTGTGGCATTGACCTGCTCTCTGATCTGAGCTGCTGTTAACCTGCGATTTCTGAGGCTGGTGACTCGGATGAACTTATCCTCCGCAGCAGACGTGACTCTCGGTCTTCCTTTCCTGTGGCGGTCCGCATGTGAGCCAGTTTCTTTGTAGCGCTTGATGGTTTTTGTGACTGCACTTGGGGACACTTTCAAAGTTTTCCCAATTTTCCGGACTGACTGACCTTCATTTCTTAAAGTAATGATGGCCACTCGTTTTTTTCTTCACTTAGCTGCTTTTTTCTTGCCATAATACAAATTCAACCTCTTTGAATGAGAAGGTGTGTCCAAACTTTTGGTCTGTACTGTACATACACACACACACAAACATATAGTATATTTGTTTGCCCAAAAATGTTGATGCATTTAGACTCTACAGTCTGAAGGTACAAGAGCGAGGAGTGCAGTGCAAGTTGCTAACCAGCGGTTAATGAATGAGAAGAAGAAGGTGGACAAGCAAATTAATTGAAGCAACATACATGTTAACCTGCTACTTTAAAGCCATCAAGGCTTCAGAAAGTAGGCTTAGAAATGTCTTTGTGCAAAAGGAAAAGGTTTAATATGGTATTTTCCTCGCTATTTAATCCAGCTGCAATGAACAGTTAATGGAAATACTATAAAATAACAAAAACCAAGTCTATTGCTAATTGAAAACAGTCGTAGCAGATTGAAAATATAATGCATTCAGTCAGCAGACATGCAGACATGCAAACATGCGAGGTTAAAGCCCACCATTCGTCCTTTCCAGCAGCCAAAGCAGAAGAGTGTGCTGCTACGGTCCTGGCTGTCTGGCCTGAGCATGGCCCCTCAGCGCTCTGCACAGACACTCCCAGTGTTTCCTAGCAGCCTCTCTTGCAGGCACGTGGTGGAGAAGAGCAAGGCAGAGTTGGCAAATGATGCTCCTGTCCTCACGAGCAGCAGAAGAGCAGTGATTGAAATAAAGGTAGCTGGTTTTGTAACGTGAGCCTTTCTGTGCTACACTCACGTTACAAAAAAGCATTATGTGCGAGAGTATGAAGCATGACGATTGAGGAAGGGAGGGGATGTGGGAGAATGGGAGAAAAGACACACACAAGCGCGCACACGCACACACCTCTTGCTTCAGTCGGTCAGCAGCATCCATCCCTGCGGCAGCCCAGTGGAGACAAAACGCTGCATGTGCCCGGAGAGACAAAGATAAAGAGCACACCGGTTGAGTGTCGAGCGTTCGAGAACCGCTTCTTTGCCTGGTGATCGCAACTGCACTGAATTATAAGTGAGGTTTTCGCGCTCCTTCCACGAGCAGCATGCTCATGTATTATTCACACAAAATGCATAATTGTAGCAGAAAAATAAAGTCCGTCGTGTGCAGCCTTAATTGCCCATACACATGCATGGTCACACACACACTTGAGCAAAAGGCTGGATGTTATGTCCATAATATCAACTCAATGGGTTTCACATCCATTACAGTACAGTATTTCACTTTTCAAAGCTACCTGCATGAAAAAGCAACACAGGCTGTGTTACCAGTTGCTGAATTCTGCCTGCCAAAAATGATCCGTATTCCCTCGTCTGGATTGTTCTTAAAAAGGGAAACACCCAGCAACAAGAGATGAACAGATCTTAAAGGAGACCCATTATGCAGAATTCACTTTTGGACTATCGTTGGACTTTTACAAGGGTCTCCAATGTGTGTGTACACCAACAAATTATGAGGGGGAAAAAAAATCTTCTCCCTTTTTTGAGAATGCAGTGAGAAGGCTTCTCTTCATGTGCATAAACAACGATCCAGACACGAGTTCTTTTTAAGAGCTTCTGAAAAATACAACTCCGCGATATGCACAGTAATTTTAACCTACTAGTCTGGGAAGGTAGAGACAAACTGATATACAGTATGAATAAAATTTAAATTAATTGACTCTAGAATGCTAACTAACTAGTTGCTAATTGCTAATGTGACTAGCCTAGGCTTCTCTGGCTCTTAAACAGTCAAGCTGGGACGTTTAGTTCAGTCATATTTATTTTAGCTGTTACATTGCTAAGCAGACCAGCATTGAGGATTTCACTCTGAAATAACACTCTCACATCCAAACACAAAAGATCTGTTGCTATTGAAATGCCTGAAAACAGGCAAAGGCTTAATGGTTGGGGGAAAAGTTTTGTTTCCCCACTTATGTCAGTGAAGGCCTGTTTCCTGACAGAGTATAATACGGGACCTTTAAATTCATCGACCAAGAAAAGGTTCATAAGTCAACCATCAATCAACAGTGTTAATTACAGTGAGAGGCTTATTGAAGAACTGAAGCCTAAACTTCAGATTAAATGCAGAGGACTGATATCCAAGGGTGTTGCATGACAATACACGTGTGCACAGTTCTGCCCACACTTTAAGTTTTGAGGTGTTGAAGCATCCTCCCTATTGTACTGATCTTGCTACAAAGGACCTGTTTGGACCCCTGAATACATAATATCAATATATGTCAATGTCAATATATTTTATTTAAAACACCCACATGATGAAACGCAATGAAAACCAATGCAAAAGCAGGGCGTGACATTAAAGCATGCAGATCATCATTTAACAGAAGTAAAGTTCAACTGCAGCATCAATGTGTGACACAATAACAGAAACAGCATGCAGATAGTAAGCATGCAGATGATAAAATAAGAAAAGTCAGCTGATATCATGCGGTTGCTGCAGATTAGGTGGCTGCGCATGCATGTTCAAGAAACCAGTTTGAGATGATTTTAGCTTTGTGACATTGCGTGCCATCCTGTGGTCATAAAAGGTTGGACATGCTTAGGAACAATACTTTTGTAGGCTGTGCCATTAAATATTTGCTCAATTGGTACTAAGGGGCCCAAAGTGTCCCAGGAAAATCTCCCCCACACCATTACACCACCAGCAGCAGCCTGAACTGTTGATACGGTCAGTCCATTCTCCTCTGACATCAACAAGAAATTTTTGCTAACTGAACATTTTCTCTTTCTCAGACCATTCTCTATAAATCCTAACGACGGTCGTGTGCAAAAATCCCAGTAGATCAGCAGTCCGAAAATTCTCAAACCAACCCGTTTGGCACCAACACCTACGCCACGTTCAAAATCACTTTCTACCTCATTCTGATGCTCGATTTGTACTTTGGTTTTGTGCTCAGTTTGCAGATCATCTTGACCATGCCTTAATGCATTGAGCTCCTCAGTGATTATTAAACAAGCAGTTTAATGGGTATACCTAATGAGGTTGTTGTCGCCAGTGTTTGTATATTGTATATGTTCTGAATTTATAAAAAAAAAAAAGTTTAATGACTTAAATTAAGTAATGAACATTGGGTTATAGATTCTGTCTAAGAAAACGCCGTTCTGATGCTTATAATATGGTGATGTATCTCGATATCATTTAATATTGACAAATTTATCATTACAAAATTTTGGGCTGTCATGAAGTAACTTACATTTAGGACATTTTGCAGATGCCCTTATCCAAAGCAACTCTCATAAATGCTTTGAAGTCATCAATAAACACATTATATAAATTACAACATGCTGTCTCATGAGCATGGTAGCTTATTAATCAAATTTGATATTCGGTTTGCATGGCCTTGTACTTGTTACCTGTAAATTTCTATTTTGGACAAGCAGGCTCAGCTAGTGATGACTGATGGGCAAGTTGCTGACGCTGCCTGATGTAATCCCTGAAAATTCAATAATCAGGGATTATTGATAACAGATAGCCTGAACATGAAGCGTAATCTGGGAGCTTGAGGCCACCAGGGTTTTTACAGCATTTTTCACAATATATTTGTGAAATGATTTAGATGATACTGCTGAATATAACAATCAAAGCACAACAATCAGGAGCAGGTTTCTGAACAGTTTAAAATGGACTAGAGTCAGGGTTTCCTGACTGGAAAACCATCTCCATAGTTTAAGTAAACCAAGTCCATGTTCATACAGAGGGTTAAGATACGAGGGTACACGAGTTGACCGACTGATGGCTGAATAGATTGATATATTCTCTGGGCGGGAAGTCATTTTAATATGGCAACACTGCCAAGCAAACAACACAATGACTGGAAGACAGCTTCATTATTAAATCAGATGAAGATAACAGGGTCAGTCTTGTGTTACGCTGCACAAAGAGCTCAAAAGCCCGAGATGCTTCAGTTGAGCACGTTTAGACCCGAAATTCAAACCTGACCCATCCGAATGTGATCCGTGGACTGATTAGTAAATATATTTAAGTCAGTGATCAAATCAGTAGCCAGTTGTAGCACATGTGCTGAATAATGTGTAAATAAATATTTTTTTTTTGCATTGGAATTGGGAAACTGCCACTTTCTACCAACAGAGGGCACATGGAATTCCTGAAGATGTGCCTCTTCAGGGTGTTCTGAATCATTCTGTTTTACTTTACGCACACACGCGCGCGCACATATGCATGCTATTGAGTTACATAATGACTTCTCTGACACACTGACAAAACTGAAAAAAAAAAAAAACAACAACAACCTGAAAACAAATGATCAACCTGCCTACAAGGAAAACAAAAATGCTGACAATAAACTGGGTCCTTAACAAATTAACCAGGCAAGACACTCTCCTAACTCTACAAAGAAGTGTGCTGATTAGGGTGAGCTGTGAATTGTGTGTTAAAGAAACAGGACCACTGGACCTTGCCAGATATCAGCCATTTTCCAGAAGATAACAAGACACCACACGCCTGCCTCAGAACTGGGATTAACCAAGCATCAAACCTGATGGACAACATGTCAGGAATCAGGAAGGCATAGAAAGGTTTTCAAACCTAAAACCATGCTGTCTAACCAGTTTCTCAAATTGGGAAAATGTTAAGTCAATATTTGATGTCAAAGTCCTACACACATTATTACAGTGAGCCAACAGCTGTACTTTATAACATGTGTTAATTTATATAATAACAATAATAATAATAATAATAATGTGTATTATTATTATTATTATTATATTATTATATATTGTATATGCCTGTCTCTGACCGGACAGTAGTATATATTTAGATTTAGTGTGTGTGTATGAGACATTTAACGTATGCTGAAAAAAAATAAAATAAATATATATATAAATATAATATAAATTCAACCGATGTTTAACGCAAGAGAAGATGTAATGGTTTTACACATATGCATTGAGGGACAGGGACAGAGAGAGAGAGAGAACGAAAAAAAGAGAGAACAAGGAAGCATAAAAATGAGCAAATCAGTAACTGGATTGGGGGTCGTCCATTCTGACAACCTGTTTCAATTTTGATACTCTTTGTGTCGCTCATTGCACTTGTGTTGTTGAGACTCTGGGCTCGGATTGGTGGGAATTGAGCGAGAACAGGACAGAAAAGCCAGTGGAAATACAGTTTGAGCGTGACACGAGTGAGAGTTTAAAGGCGCAAGCGAGCGCTTAAATGAGCAAAAATATTTTTTTTTGGCACAAAACTAACGGCACACAACCCCAATACCACCAAGTAAACTGACCAGGCTGTTTAGTCATATGAGTGACAGCAGACCGCATAAATGAGGAAGAGAGATGGGAGAAGTACAAGATGTACAGTATAACTGAAGCTTTCTCTAATCTCTGTCCTGATTAGTGTTTTTGTATATTATTATTTGATCATAGAAACAATTGGAAACAACAATAAAAAAAACAGGTGTACTAGATCATACGTGTCGACGATATTTCCTTGGCTTGTAACCCATTCGTTTTTCGCCAAGTCATATTTATATAATTGGTTAAAATGAACTAAAATTAATTTCATCATATTGGCCTAGGTCGTGCTGGGAAAAAAAAGGATACGACACTATGTATTCATTATAGGTTTGTATGCCTTATAGGTATGTACTCATTAACCCATAGTAATGCAAAAAAAGGGTTTAAAAGCTATGAAGTAATTTTACAGATTCTCTTCAGGAAATAAGCTTTTAAAATAACACAGTATGCAAAAATTACAAAGAATGCGCTTTAAGGAAGGCGCTACAAGAGAGGGGAATCACCAGTCACCACCTCTTTGTTATAATATTATCATGATACCAAGGTGCCCATTTAATTAATATTGTGGTTCTGTATCACAATGTTATAATTATTCTGATTCACTATAGCATTTCTTTTTCTGATTTTGTTACAATTTTAAGACCTTGAAATGTAAAAAAAAAAAAAAATAATAGTTTGAGTTGAGCTCATGTTACTTTGCTTAATTAAAAACAAAAGGCGGTATTTGAACAATGCAAACTAACCTCAAGTACAAAAGTTGAACATTTAACTTAAAATTAAATTAAACAAAAGCTCCATTTTTATTTCCTTTTTTTTTACTGAGTATTTCTGCCATCTGCCATAATTATTATTTCTAAACAAACTTAGCACCAAACAGGATGTCAGTGTATGAATAGTTTAGAGTGCACCACCCCCGTAGGATATTTAAGGAACGGCGATGTTTTAGCACCTCAAATGCCTCCAAGCTTTTTGAGCATTTGTGAGCATGCAGGTGCACACAGACTAATCCGCTCTCGTGGTGTTTTGAAACTTGTGTATGCGTGTTTAATGAGTGGGTTTGAGACCAATTCGCTTGCAGAGTTTAGAGTAAAGAGCCGATCAGAAGCTTTTGAGTTGTGTGACTTTTGATAATGTAACGCCATAAAAGTGTGTTTCTGTTGCACCAGTCAGAAGCTTGTGGAATCTGTAAGTCCAAGTCTAATTGGACCTGGCTGCATCTCTATTATAAATGTAATAAATCATTTGAAAATTTATTTTGGAGCCAATGTGGTGATCCATCCCCTCCTCCATCTTTTCATATATAAATACATCATGGACTATAAATACATCATGGATAAATTAATCCCAAAAAGAATAATACACACATTTAATTTTTGTAAATGTCATGATTGTGTTGTGTTATTATTTCATGACAGTCAAAAATCATGAATCATGTTCAGATAACCCAATCAAACAGCTCAGATCAGAAGCAAAGTCTATAAGACGATTCACAGAAATTGGGAGCACACCATGTCTGAGCCACTTGTTGTTACCTTGTGAAGTTTAATGGTGTCAATCCACTGGCACCGGAGATCGGGATCTTCAGCCCGCAAGTACCAAATGTTGTCATTTACACTGATGTCAAAGCGGCATTCGTCAAATTCATGTGGCTGCGGGCATACACAGAAAGAAAGAAATCTACATAACTAATGAGCCAAACCAAGTTCCACATCTGTGTCTACATCAGTACACATAAACGGTGAAAAACACATTACAGCATGCTTATACTACCATCATTATCTTTGGCCAATTATACTACCATTAATGGTCAAAGTGGTCTTATAAGATAAGACATACATTTATTTGCCCCAAAGTGGGGAAAATTTCTTACAGCAGCAAAGAAAAAATTGTGCAAAAATAAATAAATGGACAGTGGGTTTAATGTTGTGCTATACAAGGTGATGCCAGTGACACAATTACTATTACACAAATATCTTTCAAATGATATAATGAATGTTATTCACCTTAATTGTCTCAACTGTGGTTTTATGTGGTTTTTATGGCTGGATCAGACTGTTCTCGTTCTGTTCATATAGTAAAAGCTTATACACATTGACTTGTATACTGTAGCAGACAGTCTACCAAAATATAAACATATTCAGATTTGTACATGTATAGCTCTTTATGTGTGTGTGTATGTGTGAGAGATGGAGGGTGAGGGTGGTTTGTTTAGTGCAGCTTGAATGCAAGTTAAAACAGGAATTAACTTGTCTCACAGCTGTTAAAATGGGCGGAGCATCATTCACTGAAAATTTGAAGTCATTGATAAATCATTGTGGTTCAGGTGGAATAACATGCCTGACATTGGTGTTATATGAAAATAATACACTTTACTCACAAAAAAAAAAACTTCCTTAAAAGGCAGTAACTCTCCTCTTTAGTCGCTTGTCAGATTCTGAGACTCATTCTTCATTCTTGTTCACATTCTGATGTTTGTGTCCAAAAATGTCCAGAACCTGTTGGTTGAGATCTTTTAGTCCTGAAGGCGCTACTGTATATTTGCGTACCAGTTTAGCATTTTTTCCTGATCTATATATTTTAAATATTTCAGCCTTACTGTGATGCAAATCATACAGACTAAAGCAGCCTTTTTCACATAGTTGGCAGACAAAAACAAATAAATAAATATTTATCGCACATTTAAATTTAACAATGTTATTTTTTTTTTTTTGGCAGTAGGAATAAAGGTAAGTAATTATTACACTGTTTGCCTTCTAATCTTCAACTAAAAAGTTCTCTGCTTTAATCTCATTGTCTCAATGTTTTCCAAAGTAAAGTAAGTTCAAACCGCGACATACAAACTGGAATGTACACAAGGCCTTCTACACAGTACCACCATGCACTCCTTAAAGTTTTTGAATAAACTAAGATAGTCCTTGCTACAAGAAACAGACAAAAGAACAAGGAGAATGAAACACACACACTCAAAAAGTGATGTTTTGACTCATTCGGCTCTTTCCTGCAGCGCACGATGACTTGCTGCTTTCATTGTTTTTGTCTGCTAACCTGATAAAGACTCCGGTCTGGGACAGCACACTGAATACTTGCTTACTTACTGAGGGCCATTTCAGCTGGGACTGTCATCCATTCGCTGAAAATATTACCACATGGCTCTTGCATCATTTATAGGCTTTGGAAAGACAGTGTGTGTGTGTGTGTGTGTGTGTGTGTGTGTGTGTGTGTGTGTGTGTGTCACAACTCAGCATCTGTTTCTGATTAAGAAATATGACTAAAGACCAGTAAAAAAAAAAGTTATACAACAGTTGTTGTAAAACTAAACAAAATGAAACGGTCGCTGCGGACAGGACAACATATTGGAGAACTCTGATATGTCAGGACTATCTGGAATGGGCCAATATAAAAAGAAAAGCAGGTGAAAGTACAACTTTGAGACTAGATGAACTGTGCTCAAATCTGCTCCATGTGACTGTTTCCGCATACTTGAGGCACTATAACAAAAGATCAGTGTATGAGCATGGCCGTTCTGAGGATTTAGTGAGAGGCAACAAGCTGTGCTTGTTCAAACAAGACTATGGAGTATACTCCACGTCTTTCATGTGCTCTCTACACTCCCCGATTCTTTCACTTACAATAAAAACGAAAAGTTGAATATTTTAGCTTTGCTATTTGTTTTGTCTTTTCTGTACCAGTGTAATGTATAGCAGCATTTTAAAAATGCTTCATGATAACTCTAAAGAGAAGCATTAAGGTCAGCCACCTGAAGTCTCTTTCGAATCTCAAATGCTTAAAAGACATTAAACACAGTCAATTAAAAGTGACTCGCTGAGACACTAGTGTTTTTACTTAAGTCAATGTGGCATGGCTCGGTTCAGCAATTTAAACATGATCCAGTTTTTCCACCACCATGTAAGCGGTGTTGAATTTTTTTGTTTTGTTTTGTTTTTTATGCCAAGAACCAAGCATAGTCGTAAAACTAGTTGAGATAGGGTTAGGGCTAAAACAGAGATTATGCGGGGAGGGGGGAAAAAAATCAATCAGGTTTGCTGTCAGTTTTTTTTTTTTTTTTTAAAGCAAAAGACCAAATGCTTTTTTGTCACTCAACATTTTCCAGCAATGTTCAATATGATATTAAAGAGAACCTTAACACAGAGATATGTAGCCGACATGGCAAGCACTGGACTCACAGTTCCAACAGTTCTCACACAATCACACCAAGTTATGGCCAAGCCTCGGTTAGATAGTGATTTACAAGGTGACGAGCATGATGACGTTTAAGGCGGCGTTAGAACTTTATCTGTTAAAAGTAATACAACTGAACAACCGGACTAAAGCACTGCTGCAAGGGTCTCTTTAGGTAGAAGCAAGGCTTAAACCCCACTGACTCTTAAAGGCCAGGATGGAAACGATGTTAAATACAGGGAGGAAGCCTTACCTTGATGACAGCTTTGCTGAGACAGAGTGATCCTCTGCAGCCATACGCCTGCTCATGCTCTGCCTTATAGTAGCTCAACGTGGTGTTTTTCAGTACAACCCAGCGGTCCTGCCATCCATGGATATAATTGGTCCACTGAAAGTAAAGCATCAAACACCAGAGACTTGTATGAACGTTTTTCTATTAATACAGTTATAAAAGGATTGTTGTACACATTAGAAAAAAAAAAACATATAAATTAAACTCTTTAAATATGAAACTCCAAGCTGACGTTTTATTTTTAACTTTCAAGTTTAATCTGCAGTATTCTGCAGATCAGTTGAGATCACTGTATTCACATGTGCCCTTATTTACTTGACAACAATCCCAGATGCTTCATCTGTCACACTCATTTGGTCACACTCACACAGTGTAAAACAAAACACCAAATGTCTTGCACAGGCACATGCATATGCTCACACAAAATATACTGTCTGAAAAGAGACGGCCATGTCCAGTTCTAATTGTGATGTAGCATATTCTGTTGGTTATTTAACATGTTGATTCTAGCTGTTACACAGGGACTCTGGAAACAGAGTGAACGCTAACTTACATGCTAAAAGTATATTGAGATTGAGCAATTAAATGTTAAACAACAACAAATTCTATACTGTAACATATGTATGTAATTTCCAACTACCTAACAAACATTTACCTTATGATAATAAAAATAGTAATGATGTAAAGGCATGTGATGATAAAGTACTGCAATTGGCCAAGTGTCTGAAAAACACACATGCTATTTATTAGCCGTTTCATTTTTTTGTTGTTAACATTATGTTTATGTTTAATTTATTCACTTGAGGGGCAATATGATAAGGAAAAGTCCCTTTTTATAGTTGAAAGCCCTCTGTAGAGAACTTGTGCGAGTTCATTTGTTGTCTCCACACCTTCTATGTTAGATTTCTTATAAATATGAAAGCTCTTCTATTGTTTTCAAGTGTACAGTGACATACGTGTCTGAGTTGGTTGAAATGTTTTCTGCTACTGAAACCCATTCTATAGGTACGTGGCAAAATGACGTTTACACACCCTGATTACTGGGTGAGTTTTTATTTGTGCATGCAGATTAAAAAAATTAAAATAAAATACTTAAATTGAAAAAACGTTCCAGAACTGCTGACCTTCGTGTTGTTGTTACTTAATTACCTAAAGCCATGTGTTTTGAAATCTCCTTTAGCGGCGGCACGGTGGCATAGTGGTTCCGTCTTAGGTCTTTGTGCGTGGCGTTTGGAGGGTTCCGTCCACAGTCCAGAGATATGCAAATTAGTTCATTGGCATTCCCAAATTTACTGTTTTGTGTGTGTGTGTGTGTGTGTGTGTGTGTGTGTGTGTGTGTGCGCCCCTGCTACCTGGTTGTATGGCACCCTGTCCAGGGAGTACCCTGCCTCATGCCCAAAGTCTCCTGAGATAAGCTTCATTCCCCAGGATAATAAGACAAATGAATGAAAGAGTAAATGAATGAATTAATTAAATACCAGTATTATTCTACAATTTACAAAAATAAATCCAATCTTGTATCCAAACTTATCTATAGTACCAGTCAAAAGTAAGTAAGAGTGTGTTTACTGTATGTGTCTGTCAGTGCGTGTATGCGCATGGTGGCTTAGTGTTTAGCACTGTTAACACGCACCTCCAGGGTGCGGGTTCAAAGTCTGTGTGCTGGTTGGGTTTCACCCGAAAGTCCAAAGACATGCAGATTAGGCATGTCAAATTGCCCGTAGTGTACAATGGTAATCACTACAAGTACTGTACAAGTACAACTACTGTATTTCTCTTATTGCTGTAAGAAGTTTGTGATTGTTTATCCCTCTGATATACACACACACACACACACAGTATATACACATAGCTCTAAAAGGATTGTCATACTTGTACATAATTATTTGGGATGTTGATTAAAATAATCCATGTACTAGTTCAGGTCATGCCCTTACACTGACACTGTGCTTACAAAATCCCCAATCTGACATCAGAGGGATAAACAATCACAAACGTCTTCCAGCAATAAGAGAAATACAGTACTAATAAGGAGGTTAGCACTAGAAACCCTAAACCCATCAGAGATCTATGAGTGTGTACACGTGTTTACTGTGTGTCAGGGTGGAGTGCCCCCTCAACCCTCTGGATCATCAAGTGAACAGGTGTTTATTACACATGCAGACAGCAGCCAAAGGATGAATCTTCTCACAACTCATAGGGATCTCTTTTTATTTTTAATTACGCGAATAAAGTAGTATTGATGATGATGGTGGTGTGTGCGCGCGTGTGTGTGTGTGTGTGTGTGTGTGTGTGTGTGTGCGTTACCTTGCTGAGGAATCCCGCGAGCTCCTCCGCCTGCTCCGATTCAGGATCCACATCTTCATCTGAACTCGGATCAAACATCAGCCCGAACGGGACGCGTTCACACACGGACACACCGCCTCGTATTTCTCTGGGTTTTTAATAAATACAAAAAAAAAAAAAGAAAAACTTCTCCGTTCGTAACTATAGTTTATACCTAGAGACGCGTTTATGTAAATCCCCCCCGCGGGCGCGCGCGCACTGAGCCAACAGCAGCTCGAGCTAGCAAGCTAACGACATGACATTTCGGATTATTTCAACGCGGATTTGTTTAACGTCAAAGACAACGCAATATACACACACAAAAAAAACGCGCAACTTTTCTCTCTCCTTTCTCTACTTACAGTCCTCCCAGAAGGCGCATTTTTGTTGTTGTTGTTGTTGTTTTAAGTAACCAAAAACAAACAGTAACCAAAATGTCGGCAGCTCGAGCTGAAAATGTTTAACGACAAACCGCTTCAGGAAAAAAATAACGACTTTGCGATAATCCCAACCGATTTCCCGAGTTACTGTTTAAACTCGGATTTAGTCGCGCGCTGTGTGCGTGTGCGCAGCTGACGCGGAAAATAAAAGCCTGAAGCGCGTGATGGTCCCCTGCAGGCCGTGCGAGCTACTGCAGCGTGTCATATCACTACAGCACGAGACTCGTGTTCGTTAGCCCACAGTGGTTAAAGGTGCAGGTGGTCATTTTTTAAATATCTGAATATACTGTAGGCTTGTACTTAAGAGTTGCTGTTTCAAACATAAAACCTCATCAAAAGACTCTCATCGGAGTCTATTAGCAGGTTCAAAAAGTAAATTAGCAGAGTTTTAGCCTTGAAATTATATTAAAACATGATATAGAAAAATTTCTGCTTGTACACTGCATAAAAATTATATAGACGGTCACTCTTTGCACACCCCTAGTGATTCCACTGGTAAAGTAGCTTGCACAGACCCCGGACCTCAACCCCAGATAACAACATGCAACTGGATGAACTGGAACGACGACTCTCCAAAAGGCTTCTTCACCCAACGACAATGCTTGACCTCTCGAATGCTCTTGTGACTGAAATGGAAAATCTCTGCAGCCATGCTCAAAAATCTAATGAGAGGCTTTCCCAAAAGAGTATGAGGCTGTTATATCACAAATGGGCAGACCAAGCTTAGAATGGGATATGGGTATGAAGGTGATGTGTCCACAGACTTTTGACCATATAGCTAATTTTAGAATAAAATTCATTCAATCATCTTTGGTAATATCTTTAGAGTCACAGTCTATTCTGGGAAAGCTGAACATTAGGCAGGAATACACTTGGGATAGGACACCAGTTCATCACATGTCACCGGGCATGCATTCACATACTGGGTCACACTTAAGAGCAATGTAACATGGTCAATTCCAACCACCTATTATCATGTTGAGGTAAGAGAAAATCAGGGAACCTGGAAGAAACTCATTTTTTGCACTTCCAGTGCAATATGATGTAGTTCGCCTGTTCAGAACAGGTGCAGTTTTCAGAAGCAGGTTCTACAGTTGTTCTACAAATCCAGAACAAGCTTGGAGTTGAGTTGATGAAGACAGATTATAGTTTAGTTGGTCTTGTTGGTCACACTAATCCTATCCCAGTCCCTGACATAAGAGGGTCTTGGTTCTAGACCAGGAAAGAGTTGGTGCTGCTGTGGGAGTAGTTTTTCTGGCTGAGAGAAGTTGTTTTAGCTGATGACACACAAATAACTGGTTCAAACTGGTTTAAAACTGGCTTTGGCGGTCCATTAGCCTTTTGCTGGCACATGTAGTCTAAGACCTTTCATTTTGAGCATATTCTAGAGACAGAGATATATACAGTATACTCAGTCAAAAGGTTACAGAAGTTATCATAATCAAACAACATGTTTATAGAACATAATGTAAAAACAAAAATACAACTCCAAATTTATTAGACATCCCTTAATAAATGTGAAGTGTTGTCATTAAAAATAGAATATCAGTTTCTCCACCGAATAAAATATACTGTAGATACCCATCCAATGATACTCATACGTTTATAATTCATAATTTTAATAAACTCATTTCTAAAATAGCAATGGCTTTACACAGAATACTTCATTTTTCAATAAACTTAATTTAAAACACCAAAACGTTGCTTATAAAAGTAGGACAAGAATGTACAAAAAAATGTACAAGCAATAACATGGTATGACCGCTGCATTGGAATAAAAGTGCTATGCATTTAATTCACAATTACTTTAAGGAAATTGCAATTGTTTATAATAATATTAATAGTAAAAAAAAAAAGCTCACTCTGGTAGTTAAATCCTACTACCAGAAGCACTAGACTGAGAATAAGTGAATTAATCCATTCTTATGCAACAAATATGCACAAAAATGAAAGAAATACTTATAAATTAAAGTGTATGTTATAGCAAGTTTTTAGTCTAGATTTGTATACAGTATTTGATTCTATGAGATTAATTTGGAACAATGTTCAATGATTGTAAAATATTATGGTCAAGCCAGTCCTCAATTGCTTTCTCATTATATTTAATATTTCTTTGCCAATCCACGTGCCAGCGCAGGTTGGCGATGACCTCTGTGTAATTCTTCCCAAGACTCTGCTTCCACTGCAGGAACTGCTGCTTGTTGTATTGGCGGACAGCCTCAGTGACACTGGGGTAATCGACCACTGAGCGCAGCAGCTTGTCCAGATGCTGACATTCAATAGGGTAAAGAGACGCCACATTCTTTAGCTCAGCTTCATCCTTAGACAGATCTGATTAGGGTAAGATAATAGAGCATTGATGCTGGTGCAATATTATTACGTATTATCTGCCATGAAAGCCGGTCTTGCTTCCCAAGGATGAGAGTGCATTTCCACAATGCTAATCCTAATGATCCTAATGACTATCTGCCATTCACTGTTAGTCACATCAGCATGCTTGGATATACTATTGTTGTATGACTGTTTGGAAATGATTATTACTGCTTTAGTTAAATTTTTAGTTTAAAGGCTCACCAAATAGCTGTGGTGGGACACTGAAGCCATCTGAATATGTGATGTACTTCCATTTATCCATCCGCAGCATGTAAGTGGAAGCGTTCGCATTGGAGCCATGGTATTCACTGAGGATCCAGCCAGGATGAGGTTCAGCTGATTGCTTATTACTCTTTGAGATCAGTGGGACCAGAGAATGACCACTCAAACCATGTGGTATTGGGATACCTGCAAAGTCTGGCACGCATAATACAGATAATTATAACACAAACAAATGTAGTATGAGGCAGTGTACTGCACTTTTATGTTTTGTATCATACATTTCATGTGTTAAGTCAGTTGTGTTACAGCAGGAGTATCTAAATCTAGTCTGGTTACATGATTTTACTCTAGTCAAGCAGGAGTCACACATGATTCAATTAAATTTTATTTGTAAAGAGCTTTTAACAATGATCATTGTCACAAAGCAGCTTTACACAATCAAAAGACAATTATAGAAATTTGTATGAAATGCAAAAAATGTGTATGAATCAAAATGACTAGATACTGTATATAGATTCCACTTGCTTAAAGAGGCAAGATATGTATCTTTTATTTGTAAAAATAGCTTTTTGAACAACCCATTCCATATTTACTGCTGTTTATAAAAACCTTTAGTTTTCTAGTAAGCCTATCCACTAGATTTTGGAGTGTGACTGTTAAGATTACTAGTAATTTAAACACAAGACAATTGTGATGTACAGCATTGTGGTTAGGTAAGGAGGTCTAGGGAGCAAGGGTAAATGAATGGGAAATGTCTTATCTCAGTCACCTACAATCATGCATGGTTGCGGGGAATCGAACCTGGGCCCTGGAGGTGCAAGGCGACCATGCTAACCACTAAGCCACTGTGCTGTCTAAGTACCTAGTACTGTATATGTTCTAAAAATATAGTACATGCTGAAACCATCAAGAAGACTCTCCTCCAACATACACTGCCCTCTCATTCAATACACCGTGAAAGAAGCACAACTTTCCCCCCATTTTTCTTCAAATATCATAATTTTTTTAATTACTTTTAATTAAAATTTACTTTTTAATGACTACAAGTTTAGATTTTTTAACATTACAGTACAAACTGGTCCTTCAAATGAGTAGGAAATTCAGCTTCTGCTGGTTTGGAAAGATAACGTGTAGCCACGCTGGGTCTTTAAAGATAAATTAGGACCCCGTGTGTGCTAAAAAAAATAAAAATAAAAATACACTCACCAGTTGCAGTTACAAACCTACACTCTTTCACATTAATGGACATTTCTTTTGTCATCTGTCATTTGTCATCACCAGAAACATTATGTTTAAACACTGTAAAATTGCTAAATTATTGAACTCACCAAGTATAGAAGGATACAGGTCTATAAGAGAGACCGGTAAACTGATCTCAATTCCAGACGTAATCCCTGGCCCCATCATCAGTAAGGGAACGTGTGAGCTGCCTTCAAACATGGACATCTTATAGAATTGCCTGTGCTCCATGGCCAGATCCCCATGATCCGATGTGAAAATCAGGATTGTGCTGTTTAGTAAACCTGTGTCTCTGAGAGCAGAAATCACTTCACCTGCACCAGAGGGATATTATTGGATTTAAGTAAAAGAGCTTGTGCAGTGCACATAGCACAGCAAATTAGATCTGCATGAAACGTCAGACATAATCTTCTTACCGAGCATACTGTCTGCTTCGGCGCACATGGCATAATAACTCACTCGGATGTCTCGGATCTCTTGCTCCGAAAAGTTGCCACTGCAGTTTTTGGTGACGGTGGAATAATAATCGATGGGGTGCATTTGAGAAAATGGCACCCATTTCGGGAGAGAAACTTGCTCCATGGAAACCTTTGTGGTATTGAAATGAAGTTAATATTATTACAAATGTATAAACAGTGTTCTATAGTTTGCTTTTGTTTATGCTCTGTCCCATCACTGATATGATGGAGAACAACCTGCCTTTTTAAGCCAGTAGGGTGAGGTGCGGAAGGTGGAGCCTCCAGCAGTGGGACCCAGCTCATCTGTGCGGTATGGATGAGGTAAATTCAGCCCCAGATACAAAGCAAAAGGCTGTGACAGGGCTGTGGCTTTTTGTTTGATCCACTGCACAGCTCTGTCTGTGACATTCCAGTCTTTGGCCATAACTCTGACAGTGGACCTGTTTCCAAGTAACTCTGCAACTGGACGTCCCTCCTGCCTCAGAAGAAATGCCACTTCTCTGGTCCACGCCTCCACACGATTGCTGCCCAGTGGAACACAGAAAAGATGAAAATGTGCAGTTATTTTATGCTGCCACAACAGGAAAATGTGGCACTCACATTAAAGGCGAGGTGTGCACATGATTGTTTTATTAGTCCCTGAAAGTGATGGAATATATAATGACCTTCCAATTCATACACATCAGCAAGGTTTCCCCTATGATTTTACAGCTACCACATGGGGAGGGTGAAGGGAACCGTGTGAAAATTTTATCTTTTCATACCACTGTCAGCTTTCTGCATCATACTGCAACACTCGGTAGAATGCGCTATCTATCCGCATACATACACCCATGATTTGCCTAGTGTTTCTATGATTAACAGCAAAGAATAACCCATCCCTCCCCGTCTTAGAGCATAGCCAGTTTTGCTTTCTTTTTTTGACATTGCATTGCTATGTTTTGTACTTTGTGCTCACCACCTGATAGAGCATACATGTTTCTGTTGCACCATTTTTGTTGGTTCCTATTGGATCCCAGTCCTTTTATTCACATGGCTTGTTTTAAATTGTAAAAAAAAAAAAAAAAAAAAAAAGGGCTTTAAAAAAATTACAGACTTTTGCTTTCTGCAGTTCCACTTCCAGCAACAAATATTGATGTTTTATTCCAGTCACCTGACCGAGTGCCCCCCTGAAGTGTAGTCTAGCTTCCCCATCCGGTGTGTATAATATCCAGCTTCCTGCAGATGATCCATCCATGTAGTGGCACTGGAAGCAAGGCATTTGTAATTGTTCCACGCCTGAGTTAAATGGACAAATTTCCCACTCCACATAGCTGTAGGTGCAAACATACTAACATTACTAACTAAACATTATAATGAGCTGTAGGAATGGCAATGTTACTTTAGGATAAACCTCTAATTAGTGCGCAACTTCATTAAATTGCAAAATATTAACATCAGATGTGTCAAACTGGGAGTTTTGATTGTACAGAATAAAAAAATGTCATGAAAGCAAAACTCCCAGGAACTCCTACAATAAGCTCAATACGTCAATAAGGTCTTACACCTCCTTTCAGATATTTCATCACAAGTCCTGGTTTGATTTCAACACCACCCATGAAATGAATTTTTTAACAGACCATGCATTGTACCTGCCCTTGAAGGACAACAAATAGGAGAATTTGTGTAGGAGTTGAGGAAGATCGAACCCATCTGTCTCATGTAATTAATATATGGAAGCTGGACAACCTTGCTCCCCGGGTGATAGGTGAGCCTTCCATCCTAAATGGAATACAAAGTCAGACCAGAAACAAATACACTGTTTAAAAACTTTTATACAGTATTTTATTTATTTATTTATTTATTTTTAACACCTAGCGTACATCACATACTACACACGTGGACAAAATTGTTGGTACCTTTCGGTCAATGAAAGAAAAACTCACAATGGTCACATACATAACTTTAATCTGACAAAAGTAATGATTTAAAAAAAATTCTATGAATGTTAACCAATGAAAGAAAATTATAGACATGCATGTTAAAGTTAAAGGCTATACGACCATTTCCAAGCAGATAGATGTTCCTGTGACTACAGTTGCACATATTATTCAGAAATTTAAGATCCATGGGACTGTAGCCAGCCTCCCTGGACGTGGCCAAGGGAGGAAAATTGATGACAAATCAAAGAGATGGATAATCCCAATGGTAACAAAAGAGCCCAGAAAGACTTCTAAAGAGATCCAAGGTGAACTTCATGCTCAAGGAACATCAGTGTCAGATCGCACCATCCGTCGTTGTTTGAGCCAAAGTGGACTACATGGGAGACGACCAAGGAGGACACCATTGTTGAAAACAAATCAGAAAAAAGCCAGACTGGAATATGCCAAACTACATGTTGACAAGCCACAAAGCTTCTGGGAGAATGTCCTATGGACAGATGAGACAAAAATGGAACTTTTTGCCAAGGCACATCAGCTCTATGTTCACAGACGGAAAAATGAAGCATATGAAGAAAAGAACACTGTCCCTACTGTGAAACATGGAGGAGGCTCCGTTATGTTCTGGGGCTGCTTTGCTGCATCTGGCACAGGGTGTCTTGAATCTGTGCAGGGTACAATGAAATCTCAAGACTATCAAGGGATTCTAGAGAGAAATGTGCTGGCCAGTGTCAGAAAGCTGGGTCTCAGTCGCAGGTCATGGGTCTTGCAACAGGACAATGACCCAAAACACACAGCTAAAAACACCCAAGAATGGCTAAGAGGAAAATATTGGACTATTCTAAAGTGGCCTTCTATGAGCCCTGACCTCAATCCTATTGAGCATCTTTGGAAGGAGCTGAAACATGATGTCTGGAAAAGGAAAAGGAAACAACTGGAGCAGCTTGCTCATGAGGAGTGGGCCAAAATACCTGCAGAGAGGTGCAGAAGTCTCATTGACAGTTACAGGAATCGTTTGATTGCAGTGATTGCCTCAAAAGGTTGTGCAACAAACCATTAAGTTAGGGGTACCATCATTTTTGTCCAGGCCTGTTCCATGAGTTTATTTTTTAAATTAATTCTGTTGAAGCATGGTTGAAAAGCAATGTCTGACTTTCATTGATTAACATTCATAGAATTCTTATTTATTATTACTTTTGTCATATTAAAGTTATTTCTGTGACCATTGTGAGTTTTTCCTTTCATTGACCGAAGGGTACCAACAAATTTGTCCACGTGTGTATATGCAAGTACCATATGGCTGAAAGATAGAGCATGTATATGTCATCAGTCATCAGTTGTTGTACTGTAACATGTTTATGCCTTTTAGTTCCGGTGAACTAAAACTGTAATAGCACAATATACAAATGTGCTTCTTTGAGGCAAGAGTTTGACGAGGAACAACATGTTCTAGTGTCAAACTTTTGGCCATATAGTATTTGTCAGTATGCAAGTACTGTAACAGACAGCTGGCAATGTATACTTGATGTAAAAATGTGACTTTTTTTTTCTTTTTTTTTCTTTATGAGACAATATGTTTAAACAGCTTGAGCTTGGGTCATCCTAGCCCTGGAATGAAACACACATTTATGATTTTGATCTTATGTAAACCAAAACACTCATAATGCATTCTTTATATAGTTTTATACCTGGACAATCTGTCAGCTGTCTTGACAAATTTTAAATACATCATGTATGGATGTTTTAAGCCTCCTCTGTCTTTTTTTTTTTAATCAGTCAGAGACCTTACAAGACAGAAGGTCTTCACAGATTCTCATTGTTAAGAAACTATAGGTAATAATTACAACTTCTGTTACATGAACTTGTGCTCAAACATTTTCAGAATTTGAGAACATTTTCAGAATATTTTACAATTTGAGTCTTGGAATATGCACATACCATCAGGAGAAATAAAATGCACTGATGGGACAACTTGGTCAGTCTAGTATAGCCTCTAGTATAGTCTCGTGAGCTTCCCTTGTTACCCTGACGCACCCATCACTCTGCAATCGGGACAATCTGGCCCCCTCAGAACACATGACCCTTTTCCATTGCCAAGTCCAGTCTTCATGCTCCCCAGCAAACTGAAGTCTTTTTTTCTGATTAGTTTAATGAACAAGTGGTGTTCTTACGACCACACAGCTGTCTACTTCATGAAACAAAATTCTCTTTGTAAGTTTCTTATAAGAGAACTAGGTTTAGGAAAACACAGAAAAGCCTTACATTTTCAAGCCTTAATTTGTGTTGTCATTTACTTACCTGTGACCTTTTTGCAAAGTCTGCACAGCTTTCTGAGATCCAGACAAAAATGCAAAACAGACTGAAAAAACTCTCTCTCTCTCTCTCCCTGGTTTCCAGGTTATGGCCTCTAGATGAATGCAGCATATCTCCTACTTTTATGCTTAATTTTTTTAAAGCATAATCTTACCACATAAGTATAAGTTTGCAGTTTGGCAGCGTTGAGTGAAAGCTTTATAGCAGCAACAGTAGTTGTAATAGTAGTAATAATACCAAGAAGAAAAATGGAAACAGACAATAAACACCATTTTAAAAAAATGAATAAATACTAATAAGATTAAATTATTTGGCACATGCACCTTAAAGTACAGTTAAAGATTTTGGAAGCTGAGATCAGAGCCAGGTCAGCCAGGATATAGCAACTTAGCAGTACTGGGACTCGAACCCCCAACCTTCCAATTAGTAACCAGTAACCTACAGCCTTAACCATTACAAGTAAGAACTAGAAGGAAAAGAGTAGAAAACAGGGGAAATTACTTAAATGTGTTTATTTAACACAATATTTTTGTTGTTGTTTTTCTTTTATTTGGTAATGTACACATATTTCCTTCCATACTGTGCTAAACATTTAGCAGACATTTTCATCGTAATTTTTACTCTGAGCCGATTCATTGTCTGGATTAAGTTCTGTCTCAACTTACTTCCCGAAAAACATTTCAAGTCTAAGGACCTAACACTCCACACTTTGCATGTTGCTTCGATTGGAATACATATATAATTGATTTGATTAACATACTTGTGCTAAATGATATCCAGAGTCAGCTAAAAAATTTTTTATCACACTTTAGGAAAAGAAAAACAGAACAATACATGTTACATCATATTATAATATTACTATCATAATATAATCATATTATTACATATCAATATATGGCGTATAGCAATACATTTAGTATTCAAATATAAATGTAATATTTATTAAAGATTTTCTTCTCCTTAAGTGTTTATAAATTTTCTTAAACTTATTCTACATTATAAATATGGCATTTGGGAGATGCACTTATGCAGACCGACTTTTTACCTGATTATATATCTGAGCATTGGTGGTGGTGGGGGTTGAACCTGGGACCTTCTGATCAGTAGACCAACACCTTAACCACTGAGACTGCTTCCTGCCTTGGTCCCAGACTTCTCTACAATTCTTTAAATGAGGATGAATGCAGGGGCAGATCTAGAAAATTATTCATGGGGTGGCAAGGGGGTGGCATTAAAATTATGAGGGGTGGCAACACTGAAGCAACCATCCTTGCATGGTTTTTGTGGATTCAAGGAACGCTATTCTTATTTGGTGTATACACTAGGGTGCACATTTTTACATTGTCCTAAAAAAAAATTAAATAAAGGCTGATGTGTGATTAACTTGAACCTGATATCCGGATTGGAACGTCAGATAAATAAAAAAAAAACTCTAATTTTTAGAACACAATGACACTAGTGCTGGGGTGGCAAATGGGGTGGCAAGGCTTTTTCTTAGGGTGGCGATTGCCACCCCGGTAGATCCGCCCCTGGATGAATGGTACAAACACAACTACGCTTCACTCTCTTGGGACATCTGACGCCACATATTTCAGCCAGGATCTGTTTTGTACTGAGTAAACACCACATCTTAGAAGAAATGTACGAGTACTTACAAAAGCATCAGACATGACCATCACTATATTTGGTCTTTGTGCTGCTGTCCTGTTCAGGTACATGCACAGGGATTGTACCGCCGAAACTCGTAGCAAAAAGAAAGCAAGTGTTTTCATCCTGCTGTGATAAAGCGCTGAGATAAACATTCTTATGAACAGCTCTTATGTTTATCAATTAAACGCACTGCCGCCTATGGTGCCACAGGTATCTCTAGACTGTACCTATTTAAAAGAAAATGTTTTCTTCATCAACACAGTCTGCGTTAATTAGCGCGGCCCACTTCTATTACTCTCAGAAACATTAACATTGCTCTTTTCACCAGTATTTGACATTGTTTATACATTAAACCGCGTGTCGCAACCACAACATTGCAGCAGCGCTCGAGTCCTTCCGTTAGGAACATGTGACCAATCACATGCAAGCACACGCGCGCACTCCTGGTCTGTGTTCCACTCCACACAGTGTTTACTTCGAAGTGTGCTCCCTACTCCCTGTACAGGAATGCCCAATGTAAAGGGATCCTCCCCGATAAAATTCCACGATTTATGACGTCACCAACGGAGACGTCACTTCCTCCATGCGTTACCTTAGTAACGTGAGCAAATCGGATGCATGCGCCTGTGAAAATGTCACGCCACTGTAATTAAATATTGAATATTTATTTAAACAAAAACGGATACCATTATAAAGCGTATAAAGTTTACAAGATGTCCTGAACTCATTATTCGTGCAGGGTTTGTTTACAGCCTTTGTAATAGCAAGGATTTATTGATTAAATATTCTTTTTACATTCTTTTCTTTTACAGATTCTTATCGTATATCATAATATTACCATGACAATGAGCACGTTTAATTCATGTAATATTTTATTTGTTATTCAAAGTAAAATATTGCCTTAATTAAAAATTGCTTACGTGGTCATTGTACTATTACGTCATTTCTTTATTAGGAAATGTCAACATATTGACTTCTGGTCTGGTTTTAATTTTTACCATTAGATAAAAAGATTTCGCATGTGAACAACACCAAAAAAATGACCTATTAAACAAACAAAAAAAGAGCCGTCTTGTAGCCATCTAGCAGTCTCTGACACCAAGTGAAAGAAAGTTTCTCCCATTCCTCAGTGCAGAATTCTTTCAGCTGTGTGACGTTCCATGGGTTTCTTACATGCACTTTCCATTTCAAATCACCTCACTAGAATTCAGATCTGAGATATTGGCTATTCACAACATTCCATTTTTTTTCTTCTTCTTTTCAGACAATCTTTGGTGGATTTACTTATATGTTTTAGGTCATTGTCGTGTTGAAAGTTTCAGTTCCGAGTCAACTTAATTTTTTTTTTTTGACAGATGGTCTCACATGTTCTTCAACTTATACAATGTAGAATTGTGGATTTTATGATGTTAAGTTGGATCTTATCCACACCATGACACTTCTATCTCCATGCATAGTTTCTTTTGTTTAATAAATGAACTCAAGTGATTTTATTTTTTTTTGTCAAGATCATAAATCAATATGTTGACATTTCTTAATAAAATTTTGCTTGTCCACTTCCAGCGAAATTCCATTCCAACTGAGCAGTTTCGCTTCATGCGGTTTGGAATCATATTTAATATGGCTGAATTCCCTGTGCAGTCAATGCATCCTTGGAAACATAGGTAGATAAACCCACGTTTCCTCTAAGTAGTCTGGTTTCCTCCCACAGTCTAGATTAAGTGCACAGTGCACATTAGGTTAACTGACATTCCCAAATTACCCATTGTGTATGCACACACACGCAAGTGTCTGTGTACGCATGGCCTGTGATAAACTGACACCATAACACTTCAGGATGTAAGTAAAACGTATTTATATGCCCACAGTTAATCAACCATCTGAATTCAGATTTGTTAACATACCTCGCTGCCCAAATGAGTTGACTATTGCCTGCATTGCATCGCTTGAATGGCAGATAGCATAGTGTTTGTTTTTTTTAGCTTCGTGTGAAGGATACGTTTTCCTCCTAATAACTGAGGATGTTTAATTGCTTCAGAACGCTTACCTTTTTCCCCTTATTCCTATTAATATATTTTCCCTTGGTGATGTAATAAAAGAAGCCACACATGGAATTTACCAGTCTTATTAAAAACAAACAAAATCAAAACACACAAAGATCATGTAATTATTATTATTATTAACATCATCTTTTTCATAAAAACAAAAAGAAAAAACACATTCACTCATTCTCTCCATTTCAGCTCAAAAAAGGAAGTTGGGAATATACATAAAATATAACGGCCTTTAAAAAATAAAAATCCATAGCACACATGAGCTTGGTCTTGAAGAATGAAGGATCTTCCCAAGTCAGACAACCCATTTTTCAGTCCTTAGTTCTACCTTTTCGACCAGGTCCTCACCCATGATATGGAAATCCTGCACAATGGCCTCTATGTTAGGAACAGTAGTGACTTTGTCGTCAGTCATCTCCACTCGTCTGGCGTTCATCAGTGAAGTCTAAAGGAGAACAGAAAAGGGTCTAATGTAACAGAAAGAACTCATTACACGTCCCTTTCAGAATGACCTGCATTTCTAACTAACCTTGAAGAGTTGAGGCTGAAAAGCTTTAGGCTTCCACAGCACTGCAATCACAGTTCCTCCATACGGGTCACAGAAAAAAAGCGCCAGGTCCCCAAATGCATCCTAATGGAACATTACAAAACTATGTGGTTAGTGATTCAGGACAGTTTCTTGATTCAGAGACAGTACCGATACTGATATACTTTCTGAACATGAATATAATTTTTTTGCATCATTACAAGGAAATAAATAAGTAGTAGTGGAATAAATAAACAAATTAAGAAATTAAGCAATGAATTTATTCATCAATCTGTTACTTTATGCTTTATAAAGAGTAGACAAGAGCCAACAACTTAATACACACTGCTCAAAATAAATCCAATTGTTTTGATTCAACTTTAGCACACTGATGTATACTGTATATACAGGATCTATAAAGAAACCAACCCTGAGCTCCGACAGGTATAGTTTCACAGGATCAAAGTCCACAACAGGGAAAGCCCCTCCTGAGCTCAACACGTCCTCATTCAGGATGCCACAACGAGAGACTGACTTAGGAGGATCCACAGCTTTGGAGAGCAGGGGCACCTGTTGAGGTCTGAGGTGGATCAGAACATCATAGGCGTCCAGTGGGGGTCGAAATGCCACCTGAAATACAAAAACAGATTTCTTAATATACTGATCTTAATATACTGAATAAAGGTTATAAACCATATCACTAACCCGGATGTCTTGTTTTTGGCTGGGGTTGATGAGCTGAGCCTCCAGTACACGCAGACTTTCTGCTGCAATCAACACAACACGCTGGAGCATCTACAGAGAAATTATGCATTATAGGGGAAAATTATCATCTTTCATGGGAAGGAGAGATTATACAAAGAGATTAAAACTCATGCATTTCATCATATAGTTTTTTTTTTCATAAATGAAAGCTACTAGTCACCCTTTATATCGGTTTGTAGGGTTTATACTAATTTCTGGGCAAGAAAAATCTAAACCAAAGCCCTGAATAAAGAAACAATCTGATCTTAAGGGTACTTGGCCATTTCTACCATGCTATGATAACAATCAGTTAATTAATACATGTCTAGACAGAACATTAAACATGCATTTCTTATTCACGGACCTGAACCGAAGGCCCCTCTTTGGTCCAAATGGAGGCGTTCTTATCATTGGGAGTGGCAATAAACATCACGGGCAAGGATTCCCTCGATGCCTGGAAGTGGTTTTTGATTTCGGTATGGTCAGCAGCTACAGCCGAAAGGAAGAAAAATAAATGAACGAACACTAAAAGGAAGACATGAAACAAGTGAGCGTAAATTTTAACACTGCTGACCTGCGAGTTTGCCGTTGAGGTTGACCAGCAGTGGATTATTCTTCCAGTCGAAAGTGGAGAGCAAGTGAAGGAAACGGAGGAGACCAACCTGAGGAGAACTGAGGGAAAAAATAAATAAATAAAAAATTACCTTCAACCAAAACCAGAATATGAAGAAAAAGAGACAGAAAGTGTGCGAGAAACAAATACCTCGGAGGAGTGAAGGGAGCCGGCTGTAGGAAGAGCGAGGCTACCAGCAGATCAGCTGCCTCCTCCATTATCTCTCCACTGAAGAGCTGCGCAGCCAGCCAGCGTTTGGCCAGACGGCACACTGCGCCGAAACATGGATGCTGCTGCTGCAGACTGACACACAAAGCACAAACAATGGAGTTCTCAATCAATAGGGCAATGGGACTCACATGTGAGATTCAGGAGTACAGGACTAGAGTGTGTGTGCGCATGTTTGTGTATATACCCATGTATGGTGCTGGTGAGGAAAGGTTTGTGCTGGGTCTCGAGCTCCAGTGCCTGTGCTTCTGCATTGTCTCTCTGAATCAGCATGCCCTCTGCGGTCACGCTCTCTCTTAGCACCTGTGGCTCTCGATGGTACGCTACCTGGATGCGGAACGCCAGTCCATCCTGCATTCAAGTCAAACATTTAGGTGCAATGTTAATATCGACATCTGTGCATAGACAAAAAAAAGATTGCAAAACTAGAATTAATATATACAGCTTGTCTCGGACTTATGAACAAGTTCTGTTCCGGGGGCATGATCGTAAGACTGATTTGTTCTTAAGTCTGACAGTAAATCTTATATGACATGAATATCCAGTACAATGTAAAGCATATCAATTCACTTGACTAAATCTAAATCTGTCCCCTTTCGCCACACTGCCATCATGTGGCCAAAAACTGTAATCGCACCTAAGGAAATGTTGTCTCTACCACTTTAAATCACGGGAGGGATACTGGACAACATTTTGTATCAGTGATGTTTTCCACTGTATTGGACTGTTCTGTTGATGATTTTCCGAAATTAGTATTATTCACCATCGGGACAGCAGGACAGCCATTTTCAATCATCGCGCTTTCGGACCAGTTCATTGAACCCGGTGAGGCCGACTCATTTCTCCCTCACCTCCACACGCACACACAATATACCCAAATTTGGACATTTGCTTACACACTGAAAATATTGTACATAATTGTAACTATTGGTATCTGGTGTACTGCTTTCTCCATTTTTTTGGGTACAATACACGTGAGCTACTTCCGTGATTGAATTGGAAGTAGAAAAGAGGTCCGTTCGTATTTCGTAACTCAGCTGTTTGCAAGTCGAGCACTACCTGTAGTATAAATTCAACATTACCTTCCAAACATCCAGGTGTGTAGGAGAAACCCGGAACGTGTAGTCATGCGCGGTTTTGAGCAGCTCTCCGAGGCGGATATGGAACGCTGCTTTGATATGGCGAATGGCCGCACTGTCACTAGGCCACTTTCCACTTCCTTCCATGTGACAGATCACTAATAAAATGAATTACAATAGAAAAAATATATATATGGAGTATAAATGCTGTAGCTCCGTAGGCACTCAGGATATTGCCTTAAGACACATTTTCACTGTTTCTATTTGCTTTGCTGCTCAAATAAGGTGCTTTAGTAATAACGGGTTAGATCAGAGATGTCAAATCCTCTCCAGAAATGGCCAGACTGTGCTGCTTTCCAGACATCTAGGGTGAAACTTGTCCTGCAGTACCTACTGTATTCTGCAACAGGAACTAGAAATATCCACAAAATATGAACAAGGGACTAAAACTGACCCTGGATTCTTTGCTGGAAACATGTTCAACATGCCTGGAAATGTTTGTCTCTAATACCTCTAATAAACAGCGAGGCTTAAATATCGGCATTAACTTTAACATATAAAACCACTACCCTACCTTTTATAGGAGTAATATAATAAGGGCAAGGCTTGGAACTGTCTGGAAGCAAAGCAGCCATCGTCTTCTCCCTCTGAAAATATGAGTAGGCCAGCTTGACCGGTACAGGAGGAAACACCTACAGAGGGAGAAGTTTTATTAATAACACAGAAAAAGGAAGTGAATGCGTTTTTAAAACATTAGTATAAGAAGCCATGCAAAGGTGAAAACATGTGGTAACCTGTGTGTATCTGAGAGCTGGGTGAGCACCCTGGACTGATGTGATGGACAAAGGCAGACCCTCCAGCTGCCACATCTTTCTGCTTAGATCATCGAAACACTGCACCACCTTCAGACTCTCCTCTTCTCCTGTAGTGCACTCCTGATAAAGAGAAGCAATAAACATTAAATCTGACACAATACGCACAAACAATTTAAGATAACAGTATAATATTGTCAGTATTGTTACTGGTATAATTATATTACACCTGATACAATTTTAACATTTTCTCTTACTGTAATCTATTTTTGTTATTACTGCTGAACTAATACTTTGATCATTCTGCAGTTTTATTCTCTTTTTTTACACTCATCCTTCTATCCATAACTGACTCCTCCTATTCACTTCAACTATGCCCATGTCTATCTATATAAGCAACCGCCTTCCATTCTAACCCTAGCAATGGAGCTCTCCATCCATCCGTCTACTTTATAGCCAAAAGTATGAAGACATGAATCCATCCACCTACAAATCCATTCATTCTACAACAAATCTATCCAACCATCAACAAAAGAACCCAGCCATCAGAGAATCCATCTATAAACACAAGGAGACATCTGGACACGGCCATGAAAAAGATTTTTCTTTTTTTTTTTAAAAAAAAAAAAAGGCAATTCTGCATAGAAGAGTCGGCCAAAATTCCTCCACAGCGATGTGAAAGACTCACTTGCCGGTTATCACAAAAACTTGATTGCAATTCTTCCCACCAAGGGTGGCACAACCAGTTATTAGGTTTAGGGGGCAATTACTTTTTCACAAAGGGTTAGGAAGGTTTGGACAACTTTTTTTCTCTAAACAAATGAAATGGTCATTTAAAAACTGCATTTTGTATTAAAATTAGTTTAACCTGAATCACTTAAGAGTGATGAATACGCAAAAACAGGAAGGGGGCAAATACTTTTTCACAGGCTTGTACATCCATCAGTGAAATATTCCACCCATTTATCCACCAGTTTATCTAGTGTCTAATAACTCCACCGCATCACAAGTGACGCACATTTATAAAACATACCCTTTTTCCAACTTTAATGACATCATCCACTTGTCCTCCCACAAACCGGACACATGACTCGGGTATATCTGCATGCCTAAAAAAACAAAAAAACAATTAGCACAAAAAGCATACTTTACGGGAAAAGAAAAACCCATAGATCTCTTGTTATAGTGCCATGGTCTTACAGTTCTAGTAGGTGGGTGATGATCTCCAAGAGGACATGTCTCCTCTGACAGGTAGAGGATCCAGACCACAGCACTGCCTCGGTGATGGCTCCATCCTGAAAGCGCCTCAGCTCTGAACGAGAACCCCAAAGCTGCTGGAACTCAGCCACCTGCACAAGAGCTAAGGGTTACCTTCTGTAAAAAATATATAATCATTTAAGACATATTGCAGGAACAGTTTGCTTGGCTTTACCTCAGGGCTGTCTGCGGCAGGTCCTCTCTCCAGAACAGAGAGAGCACGCTCATAGTTCAGTAGCAGGCCAATGGACACAGGCGGCTGGTCTTTGTGCATGGGGGGTTCACTATACACTGACCACTAGACAAAAACAAAACAGAGAAACAAACATGATACCAGTGTTTATTGATAGAAAAAAAAAGACACATGTCCAAAGTTCATGGTTACGTCCTTACCTCAGGGTCTGGAGGAAGTGAGTGAGCCAGAAGGCGGATCCTGTCTCCGAGTCCTCGCTGCAGAAGGGACAAGATGAAGGGAAGCGCAGTGAGGATGTAGTTTCCACTGTGGTCCATGAGGCTACTGAGGAGACTGAGCTTTTTACAGGAAGCTTGCATTTTCACCAAATCATTCAATCTGAGGGAAACACACAGACCCTTTAGCTTAAACAGAACAATAACAACCTGAGCAAATTAGCCACCAGAAGCAAAGGTGTCCCAGACATGACAGGAAATAACGGGGTGCTCACTGAAAGACATTGTCATAAGTCCTGATCATGGGTTTAGGGGTCATAAGCAGAGCCTGGAAGCCATCTACAGTGGGATCATCCCAGAACTGGAGGGACACAGCAGCCTCATGCTGGATCTGTGGACAAATCAGAAAGGTCAGGGAACATCAAGGTCATTTTCTTGATGTAGAGCATGATGAAGAATCTCAAAATACTGACCTGTTTGTAAGTGCATGCGGTCATATCTGCGCACATGTTAAGGTGGCCAGAGGGATCCACAAACACCACTGGGAAAGCACTGTGGAACTCAGGCAGAGAAGGCTAATGATGAGACAGAGAGAGAGAGAGAGAGAGAGAGAGAGGCAATTATTTCAGAATGCAACGAAAGGTACAATTAAGCATTGTTCATTAGCTTAGAAGGATGATTGCTTACTGCTTTTGAATCTGGATTTTTTGCCAAGGTGATACCATTCTCAGTCAGGTCTGTGGAAGCTGAAAGGAAAAAAATGTGGATCCTTTTAGGCTTTTGTGCAAAACCGCTTCACCGCAGGCGCATACAGAGTGGTATGAGGTGCAAATCACAGAGTAAACCGCTTTATTAATTTGATCTCCAACATTGTTAGCACATAATCAGCTGTTATTTACTAATAATGAATAATGAATGTGTACAAGGTGGACTATTTACTCGATCAAACTGTCCTTGGATGAGGACACATACTTTGCATTGCTCAGTGAAAGACTTGCATGCAGCTGCCTATCTGTCTAAGTTTGTCTGTTCATAGCAGTTTGCCTCACATACGGTATTTCTTATTACACCATAAGCGAAACCTTGAGACATACAGTACCAGGCAAAAGTTTGGACAGGACATGGGTTTGAATTGATTTCCTACATTCTAGAAAAACAATAAAATAACACATGGCAGACATGAGACACGAAGGTCAGCTGTTATGGTACAGTCCTTGCAAGAATAGTATGGTCAAGTGCATTTGCAAAACCCATCATGCACCATGAAGAAACTGGGTCTCAAAGACCATCACAGGAAAGCAAGACCAGAACTTACCTCTGCTGCAGACGAGAAGTTCATTTAAAAGTTCCCAGCCTCAAAAATCACCTCAGATTAGAGCTTTTATTAAAGCTTTATAGAGCATAAGTAGCAGATACAGTACATCTCAATAAGCATCGTTTTACAGAGTAGAAAGAAATAAAAATCAGGTAAGACCATGGAACTAGAAGGTATGTCCAAACTTTTGACTAGTACTGCATTTGTTGCACCATTGAGAGATACAGTGGAACCTCGGATTGCGAGTAACGTGGTTTACGAGTGTTCCGCAAACCGAGCAAAGATTTTTAATAAATTTTTAATCGGAAACCGAGCAAGTATTAGTTTACGAGCGCCGAGCATCATGCATGCGACTCTTATTTTGACACCAAGCGTCACTCTCTCACCTTTTCACCCCCACCTGAACAATTAATTTCTAACCAGATTTACATACAAATTTACACATACACCATATTTACCTAAGAAGTGCAGTGCGTTTCTGAGCAGCTGGTAGGCGTTCATGGTTTTACCCACTTTATGTGTAGAGAGAAGATAAGCCAGCAGCATGGAAGCCAAGAATCCTCCAAAACACCCAGCACCCTAAAGAAACACACAAAGCGCAATTCAGAACAAAGGATTTCAACACTAACAGTTTAACCTGAGGTTACAACACATGCGTGAACACCCTGACGAGACTTTATGTACCTGATCTAGCTCTCTTTGTCTGAGCCACACTTTGAGCAGAGCCACACCATCGCGAAAGGCAGGACACTGATCACACTGTGCGCTGAGGAACTGCAGGTGTGGGCGAGGAAGGTGATCCCCCACTACTGTACTGTTATACTGAGGAGTCGGAGGTTCACTGCTGTCTAAAAAAACAAACAAAAAGAAAGTCTTTAATGTTTAAAAAAATAAAAAATAAAAATCACCAATCCACCCATCCAATCTCAAAATTTACCTTGCTCTGCATTTTGGCCAGTAAACCAGGCGGTCCGGATGTTGTTCTTCTCAGGATGGAAGCGATTCGGTTTGAGGAAGTCTGGAGGAGGGAGGGCGTGAATTCTCACCACGATGCTGTTGCTGTCCTTACCTAGACACACACAAACACACAGCTCGGTATGACATGGCTTAACGCTTTCACTCCAAATGCACATTTCTGTTATGTGGTTAAGTCACCAAACTTAGACCTACAGTCTAATGCTAAAGTATAGGCACCCCTTGATAAATAACAGATTTTGGTGATTTTTTTTTTTATATTGAAAACATGGAAACAATAAAACAAAAATGCTTATTATTTTAAGCAAACATTGGTGCATTGTTACTTTTTATGTCATAAATTGAACAAAGATAAAAAAAATTTAAACATTATTGTGGCACTGTGCAAAAGTTTGGGCACCATAAGAGTTCCAGAGTCTCAGATTATAAGGTTTATAAGGTTTCAGAATTTAATCAGCTCGTTAGATCTGATATATGCATCAGTGTTTGCTGAAAATATTGTGCATTTTTTTTTCCATTTCCAAGAGAGACTGTGTTAACATCTTTTCAATAATAATAAAAAAAAAAATCATCAAAGTCTGTTATTAATCAAGGGGTGCCTAAACTTTTTCATAAGACACATTTTCTGTCACATTAAACAGGTCAAAACTTCTGAACGTGACCAAAGAGCGATGCTCCTTCCAAATGAAAGCAGATGCAACACTAACAATCACTAAATTAACCACATTAGGTATGGATTAGAGTTTATTTGTGTATGTGAAAGAGGCTGAGGTTGTTTCGCTGTTCACACTAAGAGCAGAAAACAATCGGATCACTTATATCAAAAAAGACTTAAATTTACATTAAATTAAATTAAACATTAAATTAAAACATGCGACATTACAGCACAGGAATTGCCTACTTTGGTGAAGTTTCTTGCCTTTTGGTGATATCACAAAAAAGACAAACATCCAATGTTCCAGATTTATTTAAAGTATTTGTACAACATGTCTTTCACATTGGCTATGTCCCAAGCAGATTGTTTTTCCTACATTTGCTCCCTAGACAGGCTCAGACACTTACTTACCATGGAACTCTGATTAAATGCAGTGACATACAGTAAATATACAAAAATGTTTGCACTCCACACTACCAGACATTTTCATTACTTGTTGCAGACATTACTGCAAGTCAGCAAATTTCCAAAGAACCCTCTTTACTATGAGGAGGTGGGGTAGAAAGGTTCTACCTGAAGGTGTAACCAGCAGGAGTGGGCGGAGCCGGTTGCCGTGGAGGCATGAATAATGCAGTGGGCCCACTGATGGTGAGGCGGAAAGGTGCTGCGCCAGTCCTGCCAGATACAGAGCTCGCTTTCGGGAGTACCTCTGGTTTATGGCGTCCATCGGGTGCAGGATGCTCTGAAAAGGGGTGGGGGAAAAACAACAATCAAATATCAAGTCAAATATTTTAAGAAACGTAGAGTAGATGATGTTCATATTCATGAATGTGGTATAACAGCAGTACATATTTAGAATTGTTCACTGAAATGATATAGCTAAAACCTAAACCTATAGACAATGAAGCAACGAATCATCCAACCTTTACCAAAAACAATGAATTTTAAATAACTTACAGCGGGAATCGTGACAGCCATATCAGCAGAAACTCTTGGTTTGATGCAAGTTCCCAGAGGATAGCTCCCAATCAGATCCACAGATTCAGGTGGCTCCATGTGGAACTTGCCCTTAGTCTCCTCTGGAACCAGGAAGAACGGGACATCAATTCCTGACTCGGATAACCAAGACAAGTCCGACATCTGGACAAAAAAAAAATAAAATAAAATAAAAACACACAAAAAGCTGCTTTAGTGAATACAAGGACAAGATGACGGCTCAAGACTACAATCGTAAAAATATTGCGCTTTCTAACTTACCTCTACTACTGGAGTCTCAGGCACGGATTCCAAAAGATCAGTGATTTCCTGTACGAAGAAATCCATCTGTTTCTTCCTGCGCTCACTCAGCGCCACCTCCTTGAGCAATTCCTCCATCTGCAGGGCAGAGCAAAATAAGTAAATGTCAGAATAATCACAGCAAGTTGTAACTGCATGCAACGTTACAGCAATAAGAAAACCTAGTTACAATAAAATAGAACAGTGCACATCAACACGACAAGCTGAAAACATGTATGTTTTTTATTCATCTTAACGAGTCTATTATGCATTAGGGTGTACAGATTATACTGATTGCTATTGGTAACATTAAAAACTCTGTTGGCCGGACCGTCTTATCAGCGCTTTCCGTTTAAGGCTACTGTCTCCCCAGTCACTGCTGTGTAGGTGTGAACACGTCACATCAGTTTATTCCTAACTGTGGTGCAAGCAATTTGCACGAAAGAAGAGCAGCGTATAGTGATTTGGTTTCTGTGGTGCCAACAACTCATGGAAGAGTATAAACCGAAGAGTTTGGATATCTGCAAATAAAATTTGGACCGATATCGAAGTTTCTTTAAGGATCATGTTTGATGACAAGATGACAATTCAACTCTACAAGCCTGAGAGTGAATGGCAGAGTACGGAATGGAAACATCCTTAATCACAAACCGAGAAAAAGTGGATTCTCAAGGACCAGTACTGGAACATTATCAGGAAAAAGGTTTAAAAAACAGGTATGCTCATTTCAGTGAAAAGGCTTATTCGGCATTCACGGTTCGCAGCTTGTTGACAGATGGACAAAGTATCAAAAAGCGAGGAGATTATGTCCATAAATAATGTTTGTTTTTTCTAAAAATTTATTAAAATTAATTTTACTCTCATATTTATCTAGGCTAATAAGAAATAATGGCACAAATTACCTCATTAAGAGGATGTTTGCCAGTAGTTATTTTCATTCACTTTATTTTTACCGCGTATCCTATATACAGTGTCGCAGGGGCGCTCAGATCACAGAAGACAAGATGCCAACCCATCACAGGGTGCACACACACACACACCACAAGCAATTTTTGGGAAGGATAATTAACCTAATCTGCATGTCTTTGGACTGTGGGAGGAAAGTGGAACACCTGGAGGAAACCCACCAAGCATGGGGAGAACATGCAAACTCCATGCACACAGACCTGAGGCAGGAACCAAACCCACAGCCATGGAAGTGCGAGACCACAGTGTACGTCACTGTGCCGCCCGGGATTTATTGATCACCTCAAAACCATTTTAAAAAACAATCAAATTCTTTGGTGTGATATAAATTTTTATGTATTTAATTGTGCAGCACTATTAGTGTATTAACATCAATCAGTATCAAGTGTTATGGATAGAGACCAATTAAAAGGTGTTCTAAAAATCATATCTGGCACAGTGCTACGTCTTCATGTATATGTATTATTGCTGCAAACCCAGGACTTAAAGCACGGAACATACTAGAAACTCATGTGAAAGCTGTGCTAACCTGCATTTTGAGCAGACTGCAGTGAAACAGACTCTCTGCCTCCTTCAGCTGGTTGAGCTCCTCCACAGTAGGGGCTTTGTACAGATCCTCTTTAGAGACTTTAAGTGGGTGAAGGACCCCATCCTCTGTACCCGGTCTACTCGACTTCTTTTTGGATCCTCTGGGTTTCTTTGCACTTTCCTGTTCGCTTTCAGATGGGTTTAATGCTTCCATCTATGATGAAGTCAGTTCACATGGTTAGAAAAAAACAACTTATCAACAGAGCATAATGTATAATCCCATATAAGTATAAATATATACATTTACAAGCTTTTGTAAGCAGAATGAGTTAATTCTGAATATAACAATGTAGTAAAATACCTAAAGTAGGCGCAGGCTAGTACCTAGAAGCTGACTAAACTAGAGCAACTCATGCTACCCAAATATATACTTGTGAAGAAACAAAAGTATCAAACCTCATTTTCCAGATCTGTTGATGGCGTATTTTTTCTCTTCATTTTAAAGTGTTAATACAGTCAATATTTTTTGCAATAAAATCCAAAACAACGCATTGATTTATAACTGTAACCAGGGAACCAGTGCATTTACAACTTCTCACATGGAGAACATGTGGCACTCAAACCATACACTCTTTTGTGTTGCAAACTATGATTGGTCCATTGTCCTCCTATCCTGTTTACCATTGGTGGAACAATATTAGTCCCGCCTACAATCATGGTTGTTTGAGACTGCAACGAAGAAGCGTTTTGCCGTTAAATTGGAAAACCAACAGTAAATATTATATAACATGCATATTTCACAGCAATTCTGACAAAATATTTTACTAATTGCGTTAAATTGCTGTAAAATATCTTTTTTTAATTGAAAACTATTTTGACGTACAGTCGTCGCTAGGTGATGACGAGCCCGTGCTGCGGCGCAGGTCGACGCCGTCGATCATTCTGCGGCGCATGCGCAGTTTGCAGTTGTGCGCGGAAGCGGCTGTGCACTGTGGTGAGAAAGAAATATATACGTGTTGATATTAAGTTAATATTTTTGCGTGAGAAAAGTACATAAATATATTTGTATTTATATTTGAATTGTTCTCCTTGTCTATTAGCTGAATGATACAGCAAATATTAAATGAAGTCATTTATTTGACGTTCTTCAAAATAAGCTCTGTAGATTTTTACACACAGTCAGTGGCACTGTTTATTTCCCCTGTGTCATTATAGTCAAAATGTCAAATAAAGAAGTGAAATCGGCGCTAAAGAATGCCAGGGATGCTATCAAAAACAAGGAGTTTAAAGAAGCTCTGAAACACTGCAAGGTGAGACATTTCCAACAGAATTGACCACAGTGTTGATGATGCACGAGTTGATTTATTACCACAGTGATCATGATGCATGAGATGATTTCTCACCAGTACTGGTGATACATGTGATGATTTATCACCACGCTATCGATGATGCATGTGATAATTATCACTAGTGTTAATGATGCATGTGATTGTTTATCACACTGTTAATGATGCATGTGATCATTTATCACCACACTGTTGATGATCCACAATGTAATGACAAAATGCTTCTTGCACAAAACCAATAAATCTTTGTGTGTCCCTGAAGGCTGTTTTGAAGCTTGAGAAGAATAACTACAATGCCTGGGTGTTTATCGGAGTTGCAGCAAGTGAGCTGGAGCAGCCTGAGCAGGCGCAGACAGCCTACAGGAAAGCTGCAGAGCTCGAACCTGAGCAGCTGCTTGCTTGGCAGGTTGGTACTAAATACTGCCACTGGCTTCATCACATTTCCTATTACATGACCTCAGTAACACTGATTGTGTAGTCGCTTGTAAAACAAAGGTCTTCTGTTGAAATATAATCAAATTTAGCTAGTTAAAGTCAAATATTTATTAATAGCTTAACAATGACGGTATTAAGGGTGAGCAGTGCTTTATATCACAGGATTTAATTAATGCTGTAGTGTGGCGAGAGCAAACTGTCACACACACTACACATCACACACACACACACACACACACACACACACACACACACACACACACACACACTTGAGTGGCATCATATTGAGACACAGGTTGTGTGGTGCACCCGGGTGGCTATGGCACAGGTGCTTGGGCGCGCTCATCGTTGCTTGCAACTATTATTATTTTCTTTTGTTTATCATAAAAGACATATTGGGATACAGGATAGTAAAGTAAGTAATAAATAATAAATGAAGAAGTGAAACATCTACATGTTGGTAGCACTAGCAAAATAAATAAAAAGTTGAATGTTTGGACACATCTTATAATTCCATGGAGTTTCCTGATTTTTATTTCTTTTTACATTGTAAAATAGTGCTGAAGGCATCCAGTTGATATTGAGCTGTGTCTGCTCAAGTGAGGCCTCTATACACAGATTGTTCAGATTGTTGTGCGTTTTTCACATTTTTTTATGTTTAACAATGAATATTTTGCAGGGCCTCGCAAATCTGTATGAAAAGAGTGATCAAGCAGACTTCAAAGTTGAGCTGCCCAAAATCTATCAAAAACTCATAACATTGTACGAAACGTGAGTATCCATGACTAAGGCATATTACTTTTTTTTTTACTTTTATTTTCCATATAATGTCATACATTGTTTATTTGTCTATGTTTGCAGTTCAGATAAGGTCAAATGCTTTGAAGTGAGCAAGAAGTTGGTGGACATTTATCAGGCAGAAAAGAACTATTTGCAGGTATGGTCATGGGTTATGGATGCACACTACTGTACGTTCACAGTAAATATAAAAAGTGATTGGATGCTGCTTTTAGCTTTTTTGTTCTAGCAGATCTGTTCTTGATATATTTGTCATTGAGAAACCCTGATAATGTATGGCTAGTTATATATTAATCAATGCATTACATTTAAAGCTTAATTATGTCCTTTTGTAATATATTTTTGGTGTGATGTTCAGGTGGCGAGGGTCTGGCGTCGCCTCATTCAGGTGAAAGAGGCAGAGGATGGGATTGAGAACTTCGAACTAATTGAATTATGGAGAGAAATGATCAGGCTGCTCCTGTCCTCAGTAGAACAGCAGGACAATGAGACACAGCAACATGTAAGCTATTGTTACTGTAAACTGCATAAACAGGAATATGCTGTTTAATTTGAATATCTATATAGATATTTAGTTGAAAAACACTGCGCTTCCTTGATAACATTCTCAGACCAACAGGTTTCTCTTGTTCAGTCCATTGATTGTCATATATTACATTTTTAGCTGCTGTCTGCTTTTGAAAAAGCTCTTCAGCTAACTGAAAATGTGCCGAGTGAGGACCATAAACAACTCGTCCACGATTACATTAAATGCCTGTCAAAAGTAAGTACAACTTTTTTTTTTTTTATGTTTTAGAATAATGTGTCTTTAGGAATATGAGATATTAACATAGTGTTGTTCATTACAGTTAAAAACTTTTAATCTCTTCACCAGCTCCCTCATGAAGCGAAGAAGATGAAGGAGATGTGTGATGTCATGCTGTCTCTCTACCCCAAAGACTCTTATCCTCTGGAAGTTCTCGGACAGCATTATTTATCTTTAGGTAAACAGAAGTAATGATTGAAACTTTTGCATGGCAATAATCCAAATCTTAGTAGATAAAGCAATAATGAAAACATTTATTGAGGTTGAACAAACCTAAATGCGGTTAAGGAAAGGTGTGTGTGCGGGATGATTCGTGAGGTTGGATGTGTTGTTTTTCCTCTTTGATGGTACTGTAGATGACTGCAGTGAAGAAGCTGTCAGGTGTTTCACTCACCTCCTTGAGCTGGACCCGGTCAGTTCTCTGGGCCACTTTGGACTGGGTAAAAAAGCTCTCCTGGAAAAGAAATATGAGGATGCTGTGAACAGCTTTGGTCTTGGTTAGTATGCGGATGACCCTTTGCGGTCATTGTACTTGTTTTTCTGAACATATGAGCTTTGGTTTAGTTCTGGCTGAAGGAAAAGCAACAAAAACCTATAAATGTTAAACTTTTAAAAGTGTCAGTTGCCTCATTTTATGAAGGATGGAGGAAAATGAATAGTAAAAAGTTAGCTGTTTGTATTGAACAAATTTGCGCCTTTTAACCGCAGGATTGAAACGGATGCGCTCCAGTGTCATCGGCTGGTACAGTCTCGCTCAGGCTGAGCTGAAAATGCACAGATACTCTGATAGCGTACTGTCCTCCAGCCAAGGTACAGTTTATCTCACAACTTCCTTACAGGAAATCTCCATATTCAAACTGATTTATTCAATTTTAGGCGGGTGGTCATGATGTTATGATTGCTCGGTGTATACTATGTGGGCTGATAATTATGTTCCTATGATAATTCCTTGCAATTAGAGATTTAAAACAAGCGACATACATTTATTCCCTTGAAGTACAGGAGAAAACTGTTCATTTATTTTCATCCCATTTAAGCCGATTGCTTGGCTGAACATGCTGCTTCCACTATGTCTATAACCTTAACGTATAATAATTGACGGCACAAAGTAACTGATTTCTAAATGCTAAAGCTTCCCCTCTTGCGGAACCGAGCGAGTGTCAATCAAAATCGTTGTTTTTTTCCACCAGGAAACGAAGCAGTCTTATCTCGTGCATCTTCTGACACTAGTGTGTGTTTCAGGACTGAAGTCGTGTGCAGGGTTTTCTGAAGACTGGACCCAGAAGCTGACGAGAGTAAAGCTGGAGGCGCTGGTCCGAGCAGAAACGGAGCAGAGTGCAGATGAAGCTCTGCGGATGCTTTCGCAGGTAGAGTGGAGTACTGGCTGTTGAATTAGGCGCACCCTGCACTCCATGGCTGTTTTGTGCTCTCCAATAGGTCTGTTTATTTGTTGCATGATATTCTACAGTATAAACGTGTTTTTCAGATGCCAGATGCTAGCAACGATCCTGCTCTGTTAGTGTTTAAAGGTAGAGCGTACTTACAAAAGGGGAAGCTTGAAGAAGCCTTCCAGGTACGACCTGTGAATGTGCATTATGTTTCAGTTGTGTTCCTGGGATGTGCTGTAATTACAAAGAAAACTTTTTTTTCAAAGGTGTCTTCTGAGTTGCTGAGCTCGCACCCTCGCTCTGTGGATGGTTTAACCCTTAAAGGACTGACACACAGAGCTAAAAACGAACACCAGCAAGCAGAGCAATGGTATGTTTCTTTCTTTCATTCTTTCTTTCTTTCTTTCTTTCTTTTTTGTTTTTTCCCCCCAATGTTTCTCAATATATGTTTACTCAGAGACACTTATGCATGTCTTGGCCGCTTTGTAGTTTTACTGAAGCTGTGTCTCAGAGGCCAGACAGCGGGGAGTTGTACTTTCTGCTGGGACAGCTTTACTGGAACATGGGGGAAGATACACGGCGAGACAAGAGCAAAGTTCACACCCATCTGCTGAAGGTGAGGTCTTTAGTTTTTTGCTCTTTTGGAATTATTATTATAATTTTTATATATATATTTTTTTCATTATCTCATCTCCACACCTCTAGGCTGCAAAGCTGGACCCCCACCTTGGCTCCGTGTTCCGCTACCTGGGTCACTACTACAGGGAAGTGGCCAAAGACAAGGGCCGAGCTAGAGGCTGCTACAAGAAAGCGTTTGAGCTGAACTCCACTGACGCGGAGGCTGGAGCTGCCACTGTGGACCTCAGCATGGAGCAGGAAGACATGGTTAGTGTCCTGGGTGTCCCACGTATTACAGTTTTAGCCCCATTGAGGAGCCGATGTTGTAATTTAGGGGCAGTGGTGGCTCAGAGGGCTAAGGCACTGAGATACTGATCGAAAGATCGGCGGTTCGATTCCCAGCTCAGCCAGGTTGCCATTGTTGGGCCCTTGAGCAAGGCCCTTAACCCTAACTGCTCCAGGGGCGCTGTACCATGGCTGACCCTGCTCTCTGACCCACTGGGATATGCGAAGAAGGAATTTCACTGTGCTGTAATGTATATGTGACAAAAATAAAGGCTTTACTTTAATTATTATCCCTCTCCGTCTTTTGTTTAGGATTCTGCTTTAGCAGTTCTTCAGGCAGAGACAGAGAGAGCAACTCCTGGATCAGCTAAATGGGCCTGGATGAGAAGAGGCCTGTATCATCTAAAAGTGGGCGAGCATGCGCAGGCAATTGCAGAGTATGGATCGTTCCTGTCAGAACCCTGTTTAGGTATAATCAGACATCGCTTGTTTTCCTGAACATTAATCACAATGTTCTTGGCTGCAGTCTGCAGGCAGCGCTGCGGGCTGATCCTCGGGACTGGGTGTGTTGGGAGTGTTTAGGTGAGGCCTACTTGAACCGCCACAGCTTTACAGCTGCTCTTAAAGCGTTTGCGAAGGCCCACATGCTGCAGCCCAGCTCCATCTACAGCCTGTACCAGATGGCCTCCATCAAACAGATTTTGGGCAGGTACAAAGAGGCTTCAGTGGAGTACCAGCAGATAATAGAAACGGAAGAGTATGTGCCGGCTCTGAAGGGTAGGTGTCCAGTCCATTCCTTTTTCATGGATATCTTGATAATTGCCTTCTTATTCAGGTCTCCTGTATACCTTACAATACATCTTGCATTGTAATGAATGGAGAAACACCATAGGTGGTATTTTTTTTTTTTCTTTATTGTATTTGGGCCAGTGCATTGCTGTCAAGGAAAACCTATAGTGGAGTGAAAGGAGCATCTGACACGACAAAATAAAGACAAAGAACTGGTTATGAAACGACTGATTTGAAATGGGATTTATATGAATATTGTAATGGCCCATTATCTGTTTTGTGGTTAGACTAGTTTATAACACAGCATCTCTTAATTGCTGGGGCTTCTTTTTAATAACTTGTAATAAATAAGAATTTAATTTGAAATGGTTCATGCAAAGACTCGAGTAAAATTAGGTTTATTAAACACATTCATAATGATTAGATCATGCAGGTGTACTTTTAATTTACTAAAGTCTAAAAATATTGTTAAATATAATTATTGAATCACTCAGACAAACTAAGTAAGCAAGCTGTAGATGCAAGACAGACTTCATTTTCATCTTTTGTTCAGGACTTGGAGAATGTCTTTTGGCGCTGGCTAAAGCAGCCATGGAGGACTACCTGGATGGAAGAGCAGTAGACCTGATACAGGAAGCCATTAAGTATTTGTTCAGGTAACATCTTACCAGCTTCACCTCACATATTGTATGATACAGAAGATAAATCAAAAATCACCTTCTTCTTCTTCTTATATATATATATATATATATATATATATATATATATATATATATATATATATTATAAACTATAACTTTGTCATCTGTCATGTGTGTGTACAGGGCAGTGCAGCAGCGTGCAGAACTCTCATGTCTGTGGAAGTTGCTGGGAGACGCCTGTACCAAATGCATTTCTGTTTCCCCTAACCGAGTATATGTGCTGGTGCCCGGTGCGCTGTGTGGAGCAGAACCTGCAGATAAGAATCTCAAACTGGACCAGAAACAGCTGCTCAGTCTCGGGGAGAGGTGGGTCACCCAGCTTGAAGACACACACACGGCTTTAAACTTAGAACAGCGTAAACTCGTTTTGAAAGTATTATCTGTTGTAATGACCGACACTGTATGCATACTGCTTATATTGAAAATGGTGAAATGCCTCTTTCATGGACTTGTGATGCTCCACATGATTGTTATATTTTTCTGTAACTGTCATGAAAAATATACAATTATATTTTCCATTATCTGGGAACTCTTGAATATCTTTATAGTCTGGTGCCTCCAGAATTGCAACATCTATACAGACCTACAGTAATGGCACAAACGCTACAGCAGACTGAGACTACTGTAATCACGTATAATAATAATACAGAATGAAGAAGACAATATTCAGAGTGCAATATTGCAGCGTTTTTTTTTTTTTTTTTTTTTTTAATACTCTGTAGTTTACTTAAAGCGTTCCTCATCTTTTGTAATCCATGCCTTCCAGATGTTATGGCCGTGCTTTGAAACTGATGGCTGAAGCCCCGAGCCTGTGGTGTGACCTTGGCCTCAACTATTACCACCAGTCAAGGCTGTTCCTGTCCACATCTACAGAGCAGGAAATCCAGCCACTGCTTGAGAAAGCTCTGCAGGTATTCCTGATGACCTGGAACCAGATTTTTCCAGCACATCCTGTGAAATACAGTAATAGCTCAGCAAATAAATCATCAGTTGAAGTGCAAGTGTTTTGTGCTTTCTTCATAGTGTGTTAAGAAGGCAGTCATGCTGGACAGCGGGAATCACGTGTACTGGAGTGCGCTGGGGGTTGTGGCTATGGCTAAAGGTATGTGAAGGAAGGTGTTATTGTGCTAAATGTCTGCTTGAGATTTATTTAAGTAGTGTAAGGATGAAAAGTGGACTTAAGCAAAAAGTAAATAAAGTAAAAAAATTCTTAGAAAGAGAAGAAACCAACAGTACAGGCAGCATTATACAGTATCACACTATAAACTCAATATAAAAGGGAAAGGCTAGGCATCCTAACAAGCATTGTTATTAGAAGTGGGATTTATTTCATACAATTGAACATGAAAACAAGTAGTAAATGTGGTCATCAGATCCATTCGGCAATGTGTAGTGGTTTTAATTTGTTTTTCTGTTCGCTATTGGAGATTCCGGTCATGTTACGTCTCGCTGTTTTTTTCCAGTATTTGCATTCTCATTCTGAAGACTAAATATTCTTTTCATGTTTCAGGAATTGAAAACTTCGCCCTTGCACAACACAGTTTCATTAGATCAGTTAGAGCAGAGCCGAATGTAAGTGGAAGATTAACAACAATTCTGTATTTCACATCGGGAAGTTTTTTAACATGACACTGATATTTTATTTATTTTTTCCCCAGAATGTTGTAGCATGGACAAACCTTGGAACTTTGTATTTAAAGAAGGCCAACATTGAGGTAGGTTCTGCCTGATTTTTCAATGTCCTTACTCATGTTTTATGTGTTAAAGCACACATTTTACAGTATGCATATGTACTCCTTAGCTTGCACACGAGGCCTTTAAGATTGCGCAATCTTTGGAGCCGCTGTACGTGAATTGTTGGATTGGACAGGTACAGTGAACATGCAGGATGCACGGGACATCCAGAAATGATCTTTAGTTTCTCTTAACACAAGAAATAACCACTGCCTTCTGTTTGTTCTCCAGGCATTCATTGCTGAGACCGTGGGAAGCTATGACACCATGGATCTCTTCAGACACACTACTGAGCTCAGCACTCATGTAAGAGTTACATGTTGTGTTACATGTGCTGCGATCATAGCGCTGTTCAATACTCCATTGCGATTGGTCAGAAGGTGTTGATTAATTTTCTTTAGCAGCAGCCCTGACCGAAGTGCTAGTATAATTGAAATCAAAAGTTTATATTATTACTATACTATTGTTCTAGTACATTATAACATTTAGAAACACTGGCTGAGGTGTGAGCAAATCTTATGTGGTAAGAAGTTTATCTAGCATTTTTGGAAAGTGTCACTGCTTTGTAACCGTCAAGTTTTTTTATGTCTTCTGACATAAGAGCTGTGCTGTTTTTTGGTAACATTACAAAATTTTTATTTATAGTTTTGTTTTTTTACATTTTATTAATACAGTGGAACCTCGGATTGTGAGTAACGGGGGTTATGAGTGTTCCGCAAATCGAGCAAAGATTTTTAATACATTTTTAATTGGAAACCGAGCAAGTATTAGTTTACGGGCGCCGAGTATCATGTATCACGCATGCGACTCTTATATTGACACCGAGCGGCAAGTGATAACAACTGAGCCAATGATTTTTCTCTCGCTTGCGCTGCGGGAATTATGGGTAATCGTCTCCCCTGCAGCGTCCCCAAGAGTTTTACTGTTTAAGACGAGGCGAGGGGCTAATTACACACACACACATACAAATACACGGCGCCTGCGCACACAAACGGAAACACTTAACTGTCTGGATTTATTTTTACTTTTTTTTAAATGTTAAGTGCAGGTTAATTTTTTTATATTTTTACTTTATATGTTGTATTAATTATTTTTATGTATTTATTGTTTTGGGCTGTAGAACGAATAATTTGACTTTTCATTATTTCGTTTGGGAAAAGTCTATTTGGTTTACGAGTGTTTTTGGAATATGAGCCTGCTTTCGGAACGAATTATGCTCGTAATCCAAGGTTCCACTGTATCTAGAAAGAGAAATAAATCGTAATGTGCATGTGATAAGAAATTTGCTTTCATTACAGATATAAAAGGATCAAAAGTATGGCATCATTCTTTAATAAATAAAGCATGTATAGTAGTTGCAATACAAGAGGATTAAAGCATGCTTAGAAAATGCTGATACTGGAAAATAATTGAATGATGGGTGCTGAAACAACCCTCTCTCTTTTACAAATCCACATCATGATAAACTATTTACATAGAACTTAATGAGTGCCTTTAGTAATACACTGTATGTTGTTGTCCTTATTAGACTGAAGGAGTGAAGGGTTATGCGTACTGGGTCTGTTCCACTCTACTGGACAAGAGTAACCGAGACTCAGAGCTGTACCGCTATAACATAGTCCAGATGAACGCCGTCTCGGCTGCCCAGGTGGCCTTAACCAAATATACAGGTACTGTATGTACAAAACACGTGTCACTTTATTTCCTCTCACACAGCACTGTTGCTTTAGGAAATTCTCTGGGTTTTCAACAAGTTAAAAACCATAATGAAGTTTGGACATATGTTGATGAGTCACATAAAAATAATAGAGCACATTTTACCATTTAGCCAAATCCATCAGGGATACAGTGGAAAGATACCGGCATATAGAGCTAATCCCAAACTATGTGTTAATAAGCTTCAAGCTTTCTATGCTACACACACACACACACACACACACACACACACACACAAAGTAAACTTATTATAGTGGTATCAGTTGTTTGCACTGTTACCTCTGTTTGAAATATCCTTCGATAAGGAGCTGATTTTGATTCCTCTGATGTTTTTTTTAAATGTAGAGAGGATTCAGACAGATGCTGAAGCGTTTGTGATGCTGGGCTTCCTGAACGAACACATGCAGCTTAAAAAGCAGGCAGCTGGAGCCTATAAGAGGTGAGCGCACTGTTCTGCGAACAGTGAATCCTGGACATGTTCATGTATTGTACGTTGAAAGCTGTGCCCAGTTACACTCCTTCTTCTTCTTCTTTTTGTCCTTTTTATTTCTTCAAGAGCTGTTGAGTTGCTCCAGAACTGTCCACAAACAGATGAACTCCGCTTTGCTCTCAGAGGCTACGCTCGGGTCCTCTGGTAATTCAGACAGTTTTCACTTTACATCTTTTCACTTGTCGTAACGTTCACACATTTTTCTATTTTGAAAATAAACCTCAAGAATCTGTTTATTAAAAACTTGAGTAGTTCGATCAAGGGTGGTTGGTTCACAGCGATTAAACATGTCATATTAAGCCCTGGCCAATAGGAAGGGGGAATGAGGACATAGTAGTTTTTAATCAAACAGCCTTTTTTCTGACAATCTCAAGCAAGTATGGAGTCACATAAGGGCAGATAAGGAATAAATGATTGGATCAATTATAGTTTTGTTTGTTAGTGCATTAATACTATCTGATGTCTTTCTCACACTGTCCTTAGACTAATATTTTTCTATAATTTTTTTCTTTTTCTTGAGTAAAGAACATCTTGTCAGTGGTAATCGACGATAAATTACTGGATGGAAATTAAGTTGAAAATGCTGGAGTATTCCTTTCATTAAAAAAAAGGAAATACAGGAAATATGATTTTGTAATTATAAGCACGTTCTCTTGTAGTGACACAGATCAGTGGGAAGAGGCTATCCGTCATTATTCCTCCACGTCACTAGAGGAGCTGCATGATCTCACAGGCATGGCTCTAGCCTGCTTTAGGGCAGGACGCCTGCAGGAGAGTGTTACCGGTAAGTGTAGTTAAAAAAAAAAAAAAATTTTTAAAGTACAGTACTGCTGCAGTTTAACTTATCTTTATTTATCTTATTGTGATCCAGCCTATGAGAAAGCTCTCGTCGTGGCCTCCACTGAGAAGGAGAAAGCCTATATTCTAACAGCTCTGGCTTTACTACAGCACAGATTGGGCAACATGGACACTGCCAAAACATTGCTCTTTAAGTGGTAAGCCCTTCAAACCAGCAGCCTCCAGAGATTTCAGAGCTTCTAGTTCTAGAGTTTACTGATGTCAGTCTTCCTTGTATTTTATGTCTGTGCACGTGTGTGTGTGTATATGTGTGTGTGTGTGTGTTCTTCACACAGCTCGTTGCTGAAGGAGCCAGTTCCGGAGAGTTTACTGTGTCTATGTGCATTGGGCCTGGTCAATGGAGATGCCACCCTGGCCAGCGCTGCCCTCTCAGAGCTGTTAAAGCTGGATGCAGCTTTAAGGGGCACTGTGGATCAGCACTGCCTGCTCACTTGCACTCTGCTAGCTCTACAGGGCAACTACAGCTCTGTGCAGAGAGAAGCTTCAAGGGCAGTGTTCAGGTACATGCTCGATTTAGTTTCATTTTCCTTGACAGTAAGGAGTATACTCGTCTGCTCAGTTTGAGTGAGACTCTGTGTCTGAATGATATCAGTAGTGATTAAATATCCAAAAGATGAAACAGCACACATACAGTCACAGTAGAATATCATATCATAACTTTGTTATGGCGAGTCCAGTAAAGGTTACTTCTGATGACATATTGCATATTGGATTGTTGACATTTCTGTGTGACCATTTCTTATGACAGAAACCCAGGAAATCCGTCCCTCTGGGCGCTGCTGTCCAGACTGGTGCCACAGTACTGTCCCAACAAAGCTGCTGTAAGAGCTATTAAGAGTATACCAGAGCCATTTGAAAATACAAGGGGTGTTCAAGTCAAACTGGGACTTTTTTATTGCACAAAATAAGAGAACCATTATAATAGTAAAAACTCCCTTTACAGTGGAACCTCAGATTGCGAGTAACATGGTCTCCGAGTGTTCCGCAAACCGAGCAAAGATTTTTAATAAATTTTTAATCGGAAACCGAGCAAGTATTAGTTTACGAGCGCTGAGTATCATGTATCACGTATGCGACTCTTATTTTGACACCGAGCGGCAAGTGATCACAACTGAGCCAATGATTTTTCTCTCTCTTGCGCTGCGAGAATTATGGGTAATCATCTCCCATAATTTGTGCATGTGCGCGTGTAATTTGACACAGACACACACACACACACACACAGATCTCCCCGGCTGCACAGACACGCTTTATTTACACAGAAAACTCAGTTCTGTCGCGATTCTTTTCAAAGGTAGGGTGCTGGTTCATTTGTTATTTTTTATTTTTTACTTTACAGCAGTGATTCTGTTAGTATGCTCACGCGAGTATCATTAGAGAGATTTCTTTTTTTCTCGTTAAAAGTGTTTGCATTGTGTATGTTAGTTGTGAACCTTAAAAAGCGAGGTGTGGGAGGGAGGAGTTTTACTGTTCAAGACGCGGCGAGGGGCTAATTCCACACACACGTACAAATACACGGCGCCTGCGCGCACAAAAAGAAACACTTAACTGTCTGGATTTATTTTTATTTTTTTTTTAAATGTTAAGTGCAGGTTAATGTGTTTTATTTTTACTTTATATGTTGTATTAATTATTTTTATGTATTTATTGTTTTGGGCTGTAGAACGAATAATTTAACTTTTCATTATTTCTTATGGGAAAAGTCCATTTGGTTTAAGAGAGTTTTTGGAATACGAGCCCGCTTCCGGAACGAATTATGCTCGTAATCCAAGGTTCCACTGTATTTCTCTATATAATCCCCTGATACACTAATGCGCTTGTCTTAGCTCTTCACTAGTGCTTGGATACCATCATCGTACAATGTTTCTCAGTACTCGAGAGTCATGATCGAACTGCCTGCTTCACATAGTGGCCAGTGGTTGCTCAGATGGCTAAGGCTAAGGTACTGATCGGAAGGTTGGAGTTTGAGCCCCAGCTCCACCAGGTTGCCATTGATGGGCCTTTCAGCAATTATTTGCTCCAGGTGCTGTATCACGGCTGACCCTGTGCTCTGACCCCAGTCACGCTTTAAAAAAATTATCTGAAGCGCTGGCCTTCCAGGAACACCTTTATTGGCCCAAACATGTGGAAATGGCTTGAAACGAGGCCAGGACTGTACGGGGGATGCAGCAATAACTCCCAGCCGAGTTCCTGTAATGTAAAATGATGTTCATGAAGTTATCTGTCGATTTTCAAGGATCAGGTGTTGTTCAAGGAGACGATTGCAGTGGGCTCCGAGCCACGTCACGTACAGCGTTGTTTTTTTGCACTCTTCAAGCATTTTACAGCAGCTAAGACTCTAATCACCGCTCTGTGCTTGAAATCTTCAGTATATAAGTTTTATACCTTAATTCAGAAATGTCATCATAAGTCGCGGTTTGACTTGAACGCCCCTTTTATAAATTTAAATCTAATTAAATGTTCTTTGAAAGTATGTGAATACCTCTGATAGTTGATATTTGTCAAAGTAAGGGATTTAAAAAAAATTAAATATGTAGTATAGCTATGTTGATAGAAGCAAGAATTTTTATGAGGTTTTGGTCATGTATTTATAGAATCGTTTTATTTGTGGGACTTCCATTAGACTTGCTCTTATACAAATCCGACAGCTAAAAGTCTTCACTGATCAGATTTCCTAGATAAAAATTAGATTTTTTTTTTTTTTTTTTTTTGATCAAGGATATTTTAATTAACATTTATGTCTGTCTTAGGGAGGAGCTGTTGCAGGCAGTGTGGCCTGTCATGCTAGCATGACTCTAGGAAAGGTGGGTTTGACTTTGTATAACTTTGACAGTTTTAACAGATAAAGCAGGAAAATTAGTCTTGACGTCTCAACACTGACTTATACCTTGTGTGGTGGCCTTTAGAGGGCACTGCTGTACAGTGGAGTAAATCAGTTGGCCTCAGGCAGACACTCTGGGGAAGACAGGAGGAGAAATGCCCTAAAGACTATCCAGAGGGCTGTGCTGCTCTGTCCAGGTAGGTTTAAGACAAAACTCGGTCGTTATCCTAAAGGTAGACAAGAAGTGTGTGACAAGAATGAAAAACTATTATGAATTAATATTACTATTATGAAAATTAAAGTTTTTTTTTTTCACATTTTTCAGGTACAGATGAGGAGAATATCAGACAATAAAGAATATATTTATGTAACCGAATTATTCTTTCTTCTTGTTGATCAGATGATCCTGCAGGGTGGGCGGGGCTTATGGCTGCATGTCACACAGAGAACATTGCATGCGCCCTGTCAAGATCCTCCCCATGCAGAGAGGGTTTGGAGAAGGTGTTTATGACACTCGTATCAGAGAAAGGTCGGTATACAGTGTATCTGCATATTTTGTGTGCTACATCAAGTTTTTATTTATCAATTGGGTTGCATATGCATTTAAAGTCTCACTATTTAAATGTTCACACGTTTAGTTCTTCTGGTCATTTAATAAATTTATTATAATGCATGCTTTTTGGGGGGACTCATGCCTACTGTATGATAAAAAATTTTTTTTTTTTTTGCATAATTTTCTAGTTTGTGATGCTATACAAATAAAACCTGTTAACATATTTGACTGCATTTTAATACTAAATATTTTTTAATGAGCTGTTTTTTTATGCCGTTGTTATGTAATTTGACAGAGCTAATGAAGGATGTATCAGATTTGTGCGTGTGTGTTTTGTGTGTACGTACACTGTGTTTCAGTAAAAGGCCTGAACAGAGAGGATGGGCTTTTGGCTCAGGCCCTGGAAGCCTGGGTACTGCAGCAGACTGTGACAGGACTCAAACAGAGCGGCCAGTATAAAGACGCTGAAGCCTTGTGTTCACAGGTTCTCTTATTTCCCTCTCTTTCTTTTTTGGCTCAGTACAGTTCTGTCTCTCCTCTGCTCGTTCTGTTTGGGCCACAGGCGCAGACTGAATAACTGGCCATCGTTACCACACAGTTTATTTTGGCTTTTATACCAGAGATGAGTAATGTGTCAGAGCCAGAGTATCTTCATCTTCCTTCACTTCCTCCGCTCACTTTTTGATCTCACGTCTTTTCACAATCGATTACAACTCTCATCTTTCTTTCTTTTTTAAATTTTTTTTGTTATTGTTTTGACTATTTATTGCATGCATTTTGTGCAAAAAGATGGATACTACATGATTATTAAGACAGGGGCATGGTAGTTTAGTGGTTAGCACTGTCGCCCTGTACCTCCAGGGACTGGGTTTGATTCTTGTGTCGGGTCTGTGTGCTTGTTCTCCCCATGCTTGGTGGGTTTTCCTCCGGGGTTTTCTGGTTTCCTGCCACGGTGCAAAGACACGCAGATATGAGTAATTGACGTCCCCAAATAGCCCGTAGTGTGTGTATGCGTATGTATATATGCGTGTGTGTGTGTGTATGTGTGTGTGTATGTGTGTGTGTATGTGTGTGTGTATGTGTGTGTGTATGTGTGTGTGTATGTGTGTGTGTATGTGTGTGTATGTGTGTATGTGTGTGTATGTGTGTGTATGTGTGTGTATGTGTGTGTATGTGTGTGTATGTGTGTATGTGTGTGTATGTGTATGTGTATGTGTGTGTATGTGTGTGTGTGTGTGTGTGTGTGTGTATGTGTGTGTATGTGTGTGTATGTGTATGTGTGTGTGTGTATGTGTGTATGTGTGTGTGTGTATGTGTATGTGTGTGTGTATGTATGTATGTGTGTGTGTGTGTGTGTGTGTGTGTGTGTGTGTGTGTGTGTATGTATGTGTGTATGTATGTGTGTGTATGTGTGTGTATGTGTGTGTATGTATGTGTGTATGTATGTGTGTGTGTGTATGTGTGTGTGTATGTGTGTGTGTATGTGTGTGTGTGTGTATGTGTGTGTGTGTGTGTATGTGTGTGTGTGTGTGTATGTGTATGTGTATGTGTATGTGTGTGTGTGCATGTGTGTGCATGTGTATGTGTGCGTGTGTGCGTGTATGTGTGCGCGTGTGCGCGCGTGCGTGCGTGCGTGTGTATGTGTTCTACCACAGTTGTTTAAATAGAAATAAATACAATCCCAACAGGCTCTAGTTGGACAACAGAGGTTCCTAGATGGATGGATTCTCATTTTAACTATACTTTTTTAAAAGATAATTTATATAATTTTAACAACTATAACAATATTTGTAAATAGTCGACATTTAATAGAATTCTAAAGAAATGAGTAAGGTCCTAAGGTAGCTAATTAGAGCTAACTACTCAGCTTTAGCTTGCTAATCATTCAACTAATTCTTTCGCTTTGTAAATAGAGGTCATGTTAAAAGTGACTAATGTTTGATCTAATTTAATGTGTGATTTAATTTAAATGATCAAACTGATCGAGCATTAGTCACTGGTTCTGATAGGCTTTTTTATTTTTATTTTTTCATATTACGCATATTTAGTCGTAATATATACTGTAGTTAAGTCTGTGTCTGAGAACTGCCTGGTGTGTGTTGCAGGTGTTGAGTGTGTCGCCTGAGCATCCTGCAGTGTTCCTGTTACTCAGGCAGGTTCAGTGTGAGTGTCTTCTCCTGTCTGGTGCCAGAGACTGCATCCCCCCCACAGTGCTGGACCAGCTGAGTGCTGCTGTCATGGCCAATCCAACCTCAGTATCTGCTTGGCACGTGAGTAACACCTCATGCACATCATCTAATCTCGCTCTATACAACAAATCCTCTTTTTTGGTGACCCATTGCTGGAAACGGACCACTAAAGTGCCACGGCTGACCAGATGTTATCTGAGCAGTGGTTTATATGCCTGCTGGATTTAGAAACAATAGGTCAGCCAAGAACATTCAACTGGTCAGAAACTGACAGTAATTGGCCTTGAGCAGTTTTTCAAAGAGTGGGCAATGGCCCCCCTAGTGGGTTGTGAGTGGGCTGTGCAGACGGGCCGCACAAGAGGTCATTTTCGTTCACATTTCACAGACAGCCTGATCCAGAGTGACTTGCATTTATCTCATTATACAGTACATGAGAGCAGTTGAGGGTTAGGGGTGTTGCTCCACGACCCAACCTGGCAGTGCCAGGGTTTAAATCTGTGACTTTAAGATCAGAAGTACGACGTCTTAAACTAAGCTTCCCCTGTTCTTTTTACAATAAACAGATTCTCTGAGTTTTCAGTTTGTCGTTTAGTTTGAAATTACCTTAAAAATATAGACCAACGAGGAGGTTAATGGATGTAGTGAGGGAGGACATGGAGTTAGTTGGTGTGAGAGAAGACGACGCAGAGGATAGGGCTAGATGGAGGCAGATGATGATGAAAGACAAGAAAAAGAAGAAGCTTCTCATCACTGAGAAGTCATCGCTTGAGGTCTTCTGTGAAGGTTTTACGCCTCCTTTCACAAGTAAATCCGTCCCAGTTTGACTTGCACACACCTTAAATTTATGATTGAATATTTGCATTTGCAAAAAGGAGCCAGAACTGGTGAAACAACACCATGGGATTTAAATTACATGTTATTCTTAATTTATCTTATGTTTTAGTCTTTAATTTAGTCTCATGTGTTGAGTTGTGATTGAAGGTTTGGGTGGGCAGCAGAACATTTTCGTATTTCAGATTGGGCTGCGGCCTACTTAAGTGTGGGAACGGCTGAGCTTGTGCATAGTTAATCTCAACTGTGTATCGGAGGAGGAGCTACTGACCTAGCTCTGTACACCACAAATTTACGAAAGCCATCCATTACCTGTTTATCTTAGATCTCACAATTTTTGAGCAAGGATAGAAAGCATTCAGATGGCATTGACATGGGAGCACAGTTAATCCTGGAATGTACAAGTTGTGCTCTGCAGTGTCACGGTTAGCTAATCACACTCACCACGACAGAACCATGTGAGTGGGATCGGTTCAGATAGATTCAGTAAGTGTTCATTCTGTATTTTCATTTCAATTTTCAAATAGAGAAAATCTGAGACACTTGCACAATTTAAAATTCATTCAAATGCAGGGGGAAATTATGGCCTTGAGAGCCCAATCAATAAGCTATTCAGATGATCATCTATTTTAGAAGGATGCCGATGTACTGTTGGTTGGGTAAACTGTGATAAACTAAGGTAAACTGTGTTAATCACTATATGACCAAAAATGAGCAAGTCGGCCGTACAGCGATGCCCCATTTTAGCTAAATATGATCCAGGTCATCGGGTCACTTGGTAAGTCATGTGCGTACAGCTAAGCCAAGAAGTGCAGTATGCTGATGGAACAACAAGCTTTGTTTGTTTGTTTGTTTGTTTTTTTAGAACAGGAAACACCCAAAGTGAAATGTGGAATCTGAACATAAATGTATTCATTGAATAACAGTCATTTTGTGTGTGTGTGTGTGTGTGCGTTAGTGGCTTGCGGAGGTGTACCGCTCTCAGGGATTGCTGGCACAGGCGTCAGTGGCTCTAAGACAGAGCCTGCAGCTTGCCTCTCAGCTCGGTCACTACAGCGGGAAGCTCAGCAGCCTGCTGCGACTTGCCTTGCTCTCTCTCACCCCCTGCATGGTGAGTACACACTCCTGCTCTGGAAATGCCTCAGTTTTACTTTACACACATTTTGAGCTTGCTCTTTAACCTCATGCCCAGTATGAAGTTGTGTGTACTATATGTGTGACATCTAGCTTGACGTGGTGTGGCCAGACAGGGCCAGTGGAATGTTCGTTGTCACACATCACAATCGTATCATAGCTGAATGTCAGAGATATAGCATAATTCGTTCCAAAAGCGTGCTTGTATATCAAAACACTCGTATAGCAAAGTGACTTTGAAAAAAAAAAAAAATAATATATATATATATATATATATATATATATATATATATGAATAGAGACTCATTCTCACACACGTGCATGGGGGAGTCTTTATTCGTTAAACTTCAATCCGTAAAAGATGCTTTACGCACATGCGTGGGCACAGTGTTAGTGTATAGTAAACAGTACTTGTTATAGTTGACTGTACGAGTGATGCACGCACACTGAGACCGAGCATGGAAGATGATTACCCACAATTCCGAAGCGCGTGAGAGAGAGAATAACCATTCGCTCAGTTGTGATCACGTGACGCTCGGCGTCAAAACAAGAAGCACATGTGTGCCACATGATACTCGATGATACTCGATGATACTCGATGATACTTGTAAGACTCGCTTGTTTATTAAGTCACAATTTATTACGAATTTTTGCTCGTCTTGCAGGACACTCGCATACCAGGTTACTTTCAATCCGAGGTTTCGCTGTATTAAAGCGTGGCTGTTCAATACGTCTTATTTAACTCATTCAGCACACATTACTGTATGAACTGCTGAACTTCTGATAATATGCTTAAAGGCATTTTAGTCGCCTGAAACCCAACACTATGTATGATTTGTTCAGATATAAACAGAAAACTGTGTGCTTGTTTTGCGTTATCGTATTTCAGAATTCAGAGACCTTCATTTAAACAATAGAAGATTGTGATCCGTTACTCTATTTTAGCTTTCCATCTTGAAACTGCAGCTCTTTTCTAATGTTACATACATAACAGGGAGAAACATAATGAGTTTAATAACGGATGTCTAAAGCAATTGCAATAAAACCCTGTGAAGCCCCTCGCAGGCATCACTTTTGTGTAATAATATCACAGGTCTGAACTTCTTTAATCAGTGAGTGGAGGGTGCAGTGTGGTCTAAAAGATTTCGTACACAGTGTCCTGTCTATATGGAGTAATAAATTCATCATTGTGTTTCCTTAATTCCTTAAAATGACTGTAAATGAAACAACATGATATATCTTAATATGCAGTTTGGTAATACATGTGCTGTATTCCCTCAAAATGCCACACATGTAATAATAGAGGCAGATGGAATTTAAAAATTGATTTGCACTCTCATATTTGCAGTCGTTTTTACCAGTATCAAAACCTCTGAAAAAATACAATAATGAATGATTTGGTTCCTCAAATTTGATATTACACTACCAGTCAAATGTTCTTCACACCTTCTAATTTAATATTTTCTGGTTTTTTTTTAAACAAACAAACAAAAAAAATGCTGAAAGCATCCAAAATATGCAATCTGTGTGTCCAAACTTTTGATGGGCACTGTACATGCATTAAGAATTTTTACTCAAACACAAGTAAATAAAATTTAAATACGCAGTGTCTTGCATAAATATTCATCCCTCTTTTTTTTAAAAAACATTTTATACTGTTGTACTGTATTGTGAAGTGCTAAATAGACTTCACTGGGATATTTACCATTTTATATACAAAAAATGTCTAATGTTTTGAACATCCATATATATATATTTTTATTGTGTGACAAGTATCAATGATTTAAAAACAAATTTTGTTGGTACTACGTACCAGCTGCAGCACATCTGGATCCTGATATTTTGTACCTATACCTCTTAGTGCCAACATACAGTACTATGCAAAAGTCTTGGATCAACTGTTTAACTGCAGCAGGCTGCAAAGTGCATAAAGATCCAATTTTTTATTTATTGTTTTTGTTTATGTAGCAACCTCATTTCCCCGCTCGTCTGACGTTTTAATACTTAAAAGTATGTTAACTATGCAAATTTGACTTCAGAGTGTGATTTAAGGCCTTATACTGTATGTGCTTTCAGTCCCTAAGTAAAAAAAAACAAACACTATCCAGATGTTCAGTCTGTCATTAAAATAGCTAACAACCAGTGTGTATAGCTAACACCCAGACCGTGTATGGATTTTTGTGACGCACGTTAAGGCACAGAGACGTTTAAATATGAGTAGGATGAGAGATGGACACATGCATACCGTAGAACAGAGTCAATAGTGTCCGTTATCTCCTGTGGTTAGAAAGGAAAGCCCTATTCGTGTTGCTGACAGTAATGCGAAAGGAAAGTACAAATGATGCTGCATCACGGACATCCATAGGGATTTCCTCCTCTCACTCATCAGTCTGGAGATTACGGAGGGAAAGCAGGATTGATGACGCCTGCCCACAATGTGCCAATAGCAGAGGTGCTAAAAGCACCTTTCACTTTAGTAGGTATACAGTAGATGCTCTATATCTAGTGGGTGACCTTTTTAAGCTGTACTGTACATAATCAGATGTTTGATGTCTGTCAGTTTAAATCTACTTACTTATTTAAACCCCGATATTCATAAAATGGTTTAATTTACAATATAACAATGCCATAGATTTTATACCACAGAGGAATTGTATATTCGTGTTGTGTTTTTGATTAATATTATTTATCAAATAATATCAGAGTATTATTTAACTCACAGGTTTATATTAATGTTCTGCTGCATAAGCAAAATTGAAACAATAAGCGAATTGCTGTGGTGTAAGAGGAATAAAACATTTTGGGACATGCCATTATTTTTGCACTTTTGTGTTCGTTTATTTTTGTGTACGTTATATAGTTTTTCTGTAATACTAATTCTGTATAACAGTGAATTTAATTTCCATAATTAATGTTGCTTAAACGACTCGAGTCAATACATCTGTGTAACGCACAATGCTTTCAATAGTGCAAGAAAGAGGAAACTCTCTCTCTCTCTCTCTCTCTCTCTCTCTCTCTCTGTTTTTAAGACCATAATTCCAAACTAATTCTATTTAAGTAATAAGAAAAAAACTCCATGGCAACTGGAAACGTATAGCTGTAGATACAGTATATTGGATATAACTTTATATTGTATTCTGGAATCAAAAATCTTTTTGGCCTACAGCAGGCTGTCTTCATACCCACTGCCTTAAGAGTCATAGCAGCAGCGTTGGCAGGTGCACTGTTTTTGTTGTTGTTATTGTTTTTTACATCGAACTGAGCTGGTTTTAAAACTAGTCTTGGTTGTGTGTAATAAACACATTAAAAAAGTTGGGATTCATCATCCGTTTCAAAATGGCCCAGTTTTTCAGCCTAATTCTTTTTGTGCCGAATTTAAGAATTAGCTGAGGTGGACATTTTCCTCAGACTTGGCAACTCTGTAAGCCAACAAATGCATGGCCAGGGAGCTACAGTTTTAAATTTTCATGATTTATTTTGTTACCTTATGTATACCTGTTCTGGCATTTTATATGCTGAGAGCGAGCAGACTGAATGAATCGTGCATTTTTATTTATTTATTTTTTAATTGAAAATGAATCAAATCGGGATCTCACCGTATCACATTCTATCGAATTGATTTGTGTGTATCATTACCCACCTAATGTCCTGAAATGACATTCTCTGTTTATGTTCCTTTCTATGTACTTTTACATTTTTTACAAGCTGTAGTCGGGGATATGGTGCATTTTCAACAGTATGTCAAAGCTTTCCACTCCCTTGATTTGTCTTTTTTCCCCCTCAGTTGCACAGTGTAGTAATTATCACTCCAGTATTGGCCCGATTCATCTTGTGTTTAAGCTGACTCCAGCTCTGTCTCTGTAATCCATTTAGAACCTAAGCAATCTCTTGATTAAAATGTCTTTGCATATTTCACTTGCAGTCATTTTTTTTATTATACTGTAGAAATTGATGAAGGAAAACCAGCCAAATGCAACTCTTACTTGACTTTTTTCAGTTTTTTTGCTCAGTTAAATACTTTTGATAGTTGTCCACTTATGAGCTTGTTATAACCCAAGTTGAAGGGTTATGTAGTAAGTCAAAGTATTTGGAGGTACTAGGATAACCCTGTGTACAGATTGTATTGATTAACCCCAGCTTTATGTGTGTGTGACCCTAGGCTGGAGTTGGAGGAGCGGAATGGAGCAGTCTTGTTCGTGAAGCCTGTACTGAAGTGCTAAAGTTGGGTCCGTGTCCTGTTGCCTCACTTTTCCAGGCCTTACTTCAGTTCTCCGTTAAGATGGGAGCCAGGTAAGATGAGCTGAGGATCTGCTGTAGAGGAGTGATCACAACAAGTGGGTAATTTATCTAAATATACTGTAGTGTGCAAAAGTCTGGGGTCACCCCCTTTTTTTCTTTATATGTTGCTTCCAAAGAGCTAGACTTTCTCATATTTTGAGAAATTGAGAAAATGAGTTTTCAGAAATAATTTTCTGCATGGTTATTATTGCATTTCAAACCTTTAGTAGTGTGTGTCTAAAGCACGGTATACAGTTTTATAGGAATCTCAAATAGACCACACAGTTTTCGTGACTAAAATCTCTATAATTAAAATGCTCGCCTCTGAAAACACACTCACAGCAGACACGCAGGTGCACTAAAGCCAGGTCATAACATTCCTGTTTAGAAAGGACTGGTTTTAAGCTCACTTTATTGTTTTGGCTGTTTGCCTGAAAGAGCAATTTAGTCAGCCAGTACAACTTGCATGCAGGTTCCATAAAGGACTTGGATCTCAGTTTTGTTTTTGGTTTTATGAACATCAGTTCTTTTCCCAGGGATACACGGCGTCTGCTGGAGAAGATTGTTTATGGATCGGGTTCAAGAGACATGAAAACGGTGACAGCAGTGGCTCGCTGGTATCTGCTGCGCCACCTGCACGCCAAAGACGATCTACAGCTTATAGATGTAAGGACACACACATTAATTAGTTTTAATCTCACAGACATGAATGATTCCCAAGAAGGGCGGTGCAAGAATTCATGTAAAACTGAGAGAGGAGGAAATTAAATCGTCGTATGTCCTACCTCTATAGGTCTCGATATTATAGATGGGAATCACCAGGGACGTCCCGATTAAATATTATTTGTATTGTAATTCTGTTAGTATCACAGTTTTAGAAATATCCTGATTCAATATTATTTTGTTTTAGATTTTGTTACAATTCTAGACAAACATGGCAAATAATTTACTCCTACCTCAAAGTGTGAATAGTTTAAAACGCGCCTTCTGCAGTGTTATAGAGAAACGGCAGCATTTTATCACTTCAAATGCAAGTGTATATACTGAACATTTTTTATTGTGCAATCAGCCTCATAAATTTTGGGAACAAAAAGACATTTGAAACACTTTGAATTTGAAATGAAACTCTCAATATGTGAGTAAAGTCAGAAATTTCAGCTGTAATTCAAGGGGTTTGACGAAAGTGCGACATTCAGGAATTTTTGCCGTTTTCATACACACAACCTCATTTTGGGAGTTAAATAAATAAGAAAGAAAGAAAGTGGCAGACAAGCAGTTTTATGGCCAGGTGTGGCCTGTCCCCTCATTACTCCATAATTAATCATTAGGCTGAAAAAAAGCATTAATGAACCCATTACAACTGTTCAGAATATTCCTTAAAAAAAAACTACAGAATAATGGAGAGAGAAAAGTATGGAGAAGGAAAGTAACAACAAACTTGGAGTAGAGCTAGTGTTGTGGCATGACTGTGTTTGGCTGAATTTAAAACTGGGTCACCGGTGTTTATTGATGATCTGACTGCTGATAAAAGTAGCAGGATGAATTCTGAAGTGTATAAAGCAATACTGTCTGCTCAGATTCAGCAAGATGCTGCAAAAAGGATAGGACGCCATTTCATACTACAGATACCCAAGGCAAAGAAATGGGATATTCAATGAATGTTAGTGACCTGCTCTCAACCCAATAGAGCATGCTTTCCACTTACTGAAGATAAGATTGCATTTCATTTCAGGCTTTGTTTCATTTCAGATTTAATGTGGGAGTGTACAGAGGCCAAATGCCAAAAAAAAATCTTTGTTTCAAATTTGATGGACCTGGCTGTCTTTAAAATAAAGTTTTGGCGTTAATGCGGTGACACATGAATCGCCACACAAAAGAATGACACCCTCCCCCATCTCTAGCAGATAAAGATGAAGTTGATGAATCTTACATGTTATCCTGTAATGTAGCCTAATACATTATAGTGTGGAGATGTTTATTTAGTATTTTTGGAAGGAGTCTCCACAAACTCATTTCACCTGAGTCAGTGCACTTATATAAATCTAATAAATTCTCCTCACACTATTATTGAATGTCTGCTTAAGTCTCTATAAGTGGAGCACTATTTAAACCACCTATCATACCTGCAAACAATCAAGGGAAGAACCTTCTTCTCTACAGTGCTTCCGCCATTTGTTTCCTCTCTCAGGCGTTCTCGGCAGGGCAATGCCGTGCATGTGTTGTTGGTCATGACTTTGCAGGACGAATGAAGCGAGGATTCATGGTTTATACTTTATACCTGAGCATTTTTCATTTATAGCCCTGAGACTCTGCTCAGATCATTCTGTTGTTTTTGTAGACCCTGATGATGGAGGCTGAAGCAGCAGGAGACTTCCGACTGCTCGAGTTCCATAAACAGCTCTACCCCTGATTCTCACTGCTCCAAATCTCATCTACTCAGGACCGTCATCATCTATCATGCAAAAGCCAGTACAGCAGCTACGCAGCTGTCAATCCTGCCTCCATCTCATTAGACTGTCTTACCTTTTTACATGCATGCTTATGAATGCAGTTGTTAGCTATGCTAAACCATTAATAATTAGCTGATCACAATAATGAGAGTCCATGAGTCCGGCTTAATTTGTGCCTAAAACTGTGATTAAGATGATCAGAGCTGCCATCGGTCATTAATTGGCTAGATTACATATAAAATCTGTGCAATAAGAGTTTTCGCTTTAATTAAAGCGGACTCTGCCAAAGCATTAGTTTAGTGTGTTTAGTTTATGCTGCCAGTGAAATAAGAGCACAAGAGCACAATGGGTGATGGCTGTCGGGAATATGAGTGCACTTTCTCCTTCACAGCACCAGATTCATATCATCGATCCAGTGAACCACAGCCAAAAACCCTTCAAAGCCCCATGCCAACCCATTTCTCATTTGTTCTCTACAATTGCTTCATGGATGTTCCACTGGGATGAAAGTGGATCTTATACCAAACTTCTGAAAACTTCTTTCATTATTTACCAAAAAAAGACACCAGTAGTTCTTTATGATGAATGTGTTGGATTTCTTTCGAATTACAGCGCGCTGTATGCTTTTCTTGTGTCCAATAAATCAGTGAAACAAAAGAGGAAGCCATAGTTTCAGACTGTTATTGTTTATGTTGGTATTTTTTGAGATTACTGTTCAGGTAGAATACAATATACAATGTACAGTATAGTTTATTGTTTGTTTTTAATTGAAAGAAATAGTCACAACCTATACAGAAAGCCATTTTGAAAAAAAAAAATAAAAATCTCAAAATGTCTCATACAGCACCTTAATTAACTTCTTGGGCCTTAAGTGACTTGTTAGCACTTGTTATTCGGGTCAAGAGTTCTTCTTCGTGAGCATAATAGATTCTCTTGACTCAACACCTAACACTTAACAATGATCTAAGCAGCTCAGTGAGGATCTGAAATGAAGCTAATTGATACATACAAAGTAGAGAATGGATATAAAAAGACATTATTGTGCTTCCAGCTCATAATTTCCACCATCTGAAATGTGATTAAAGGGGAACTGCGGAAGTAAAGACAAGGTCTGTAAGACCAAGAAAACTTTCAGAGAGATCTACCCATGTACTGGGTCGAAAGTACAGATCGATCACTTGAAAAAAAGGTTTTAAAAAACAAACAAACAAACAAAAAAGGTTTGTTTGTGTCTTACAGAGGTTCCTCTACATTAAATACATAGACAAAAAGTATGCATACACTGGCCATTATGTACAGGGCTTTCATCATTGGCTAGATCCTTACACTGGTTAATAGGTTACTAACTCCCATCAGTCTGTTGGGAATTTTTGTTTGTTTTGCTTTTTTAGGGAGGGGAACGGGATTAACCCAAATATCTAAGAAACAGGTCTTAAGTCGCTCCTTAAAGATTGCCAGTGACTCATCTAGAGGAAGTTCGTCCCATCACCTAGGAGCCAAGACAAAGCTGTCTAGATGCATGTCTTCCTCCATCCCTGGGAGACGTTGGAACCAAGCAGTCAAGCAGTGCTGGAGGAACAGAGGGAATGTGGTGCAGTGCAGGGTGTGATTAGAGCTGAGCGGTAAGTGGGTGCTGGGCTTTGTACATTTGCATTTACATTATGGCATTTGGCAGATGTCCTTATCCAGAGTGACTTACAATTCTCATTATACATCTGAGCAGTTGAAGTTTTAGGGCCTTGCTCAAGGGCCCAACAGTGGCAACTCGGTGGTCATGGGGTTTGAACCTGGGACCTTTGTAGGCACGCATCAGGGTTTTGGATTTGATGTGGGAAGCTACAGGAAGCCAGTGGATGGAGTGGAGAATTCAAGAAGGTTAGAAATATAATAATAATAATGCTTCTGCATTCTGGATCAGCTGCAGAGAACAAATGGTGCACAGTGGCGGATCTGCCAGAAGTAAATTGCAAACATTACGCCCAGTATTTGTGTAGGTTCCCATTGTGCCACCTGAGCAGGTCTGACCCCTCAAAACTTTCAGCTCCACAAAACCTCTGGGGGAGTGCTGTGGTGTCTGGGACCAGGATGTTAGCGGGGGATCCTATGTGTGATGTGGCATGCGGAGTACGGCTTTTGTGGATTTGTATGTCTGATGCATCCCCTGGATGCTTGATCGGATTCGGATCTGGGGAGATTGGAGGCTGGGTTGGCAGCCTCAGATTTTTTGCCTGCTAGTCCCTGTGTGCGATGGGCCGTGGTCCACTTTGTGTTCTGATGCCTATCTTTTGTGGTCAGCATCGACTTGTTTTCAGTTTTGCTGCATTGGCTTTTCCATCGGATCAGATCAGACAAGCTAGTCTTTGGTCCACATGAGTTTGGGTGAGCCTTGGGTGCCCATGATCCTGTTGCCAGTTTACGCAAGTTTACGAGTTGATAATCTTTGCCAATGTGTTAATGTTATGACTGATCAGTGTATATGCAAATGTGCAAAAAGCATGATATGCCATTCATTAACAAATGAAAAAATGTGGTATAAATGGAATGAAACACGTTAAGTCATTCTGTTATAGAAAACTAATCACTTTCTATTCTCTTCATCTTCATACTACAATTACAGCAGACTCATGAGATCACACTCACAATTGTAGCACCCGCTCTATTATAAAACTACTAAACATTTATTTAAAAAATGTATGATTGTGGAAAGCATTCTGATACTGCCCGTGTTCCCACTTCACTGTGTCTTGCTTCCTGTATACTGTAGGTTAGACGTCTGGCTGTCCCACCACCATTCTCCGAATCTGCCTGATGTCTTTCTTCAGCTCTCCCTTGTCTAGTTTGGCCTTGGTGTCACCGATCTGTCTCAGTGAAGCAATGGCATCATGGACTGATTGGAAACCTGTGTGACACAGCACACACACAAAGTGCTGAGGACCCTCCTCTAAAACACTGGTAAAACTGCTTGTGTGTCTGGTGTCTGAAGCCTCATCTATAATGCATTACCAGCCCTGAGCGTGCTTCGGCAGTGAGATCGAGTGAGCGCCTTTTGCCTCTACGAGCTGAACGATTATTTGGCAAGCTTTTTGTGTCTGCTCATATTTACTGAAGTGGCCTGGAGTTTTTCAGGTCAAGTGTTTGGAGTTTTCCAGGGAAATACTACAGCTGTGGTTGCTTCCACTTCAAGCGAATGAGCTAGAAATTGCTAGTAGAGACAATCCAATAGTTGGCATGTTGGTGTAATGTAATGAAATGCATCTTGGCACCTGCCTCCCTGCCTCATGTTGTGCACACACATTGATTAGCCATGCACTTTTAGATGGAACCCTCTGTGAGAGCTCGTGGAGAAGTGAATAATGCATTGACCTGGTGAAATTAAACACCTGTCTGACTTGGCACTGTGTGCCCGGTTTACCCAGGAAATCCAAACCTATAAGCTATTTTTTTTTAAAGATGTTTTCGGTTTCTCTAGGAGCTGTTGATCCGTGAAACTGGAAATCTGGCAGGAACCTTCAAAACTACACTTAATTCTAGGAAGCGTTCTCTTTAATGCCTATTTTACTACATTATTTGCTCAAATAACATATCACACATTAGGTAGCATGACAAACAGTTTCAGATAATCATTTAGTCATTTCCCAGTCATTTCGGACTATACAGTACCAGATCACCGGACTCACCTGACTGATACTCCCTCCTTATTTGCTCCAGTTCAGCTTGGAAGCTCTTCTCCACAGCCTGGATTCTGGAGTTCATTTTGCTCTCTGTTTGTTTTGCACGCTCTACAGAATGCACCTTTTCTAACTGCTTGTCCACACGGTCCAGGTGAGCGGACAGGAGATCTACTTGTGCTTTCACCTTCTCCTCAACCTCCACCTCCACACACCCAAACACAGAATTATTAAATTAGGGGGATAAATATGATTCCTGGAGTTGCAATCTTCTTAGTGAACTACCTATCTTACAAAACAGTGTGTTCCAATTTCTCATTTTTGTCTCAACTCTTCCATGTCTCTCAGGTTAGCAATGTAACGTTCTATGAAAAATTCGAAGTTTATTACTTTTATAGTCCTAGCGCCACATTCTACACAGTTTACTGTATTCATCAGGATCAGCCAGAAGCATAGATACTTAACCACACAAAATGTCCTCCCAACTACACTATCTATATACATCAATCAGCTGTTGCATTATGGCCACTTGCCTACTATTGAGTAGGTTCCCTTTTCGCCACCAAAAGCAGCGATGTGATCTCTGTGTTCAGACACCTTTCTATCACAATCAGCATGAACCTTTTCAGCAATTTGAGCTACAGTAGCAATCCTACTGGATCAGACTGCACGGGCCAGCCTGCACTCCCACGCTGTGGCCATCTATGATCCTGTCACTGGCTCAGTGTTTTTACATCCTTGGATTACTTTTGGTAGACCCTGACTGCTGGTGACCAGGAACATCCCACAAGTGGTGCAGTTTTGGACTTGCTCTGATCCAGTCGTCTAGCCAACACAATTTGGCCCTTGTCAGGGTCACTTTAAACCCTTAAGCTTGTTCATTTTTTCTGCTTCTAACACATCAACTTTTTGAGAAACTTGTCACTTACTCCTTTATACAGTATATCCCACCCAATTTCAGGTGGCATTTTAATGAGGTATTGTAAATGTACCTAATGTGACATGCATCAAATTGTGATGGGTAATGTGATGGATCAGCCCTTGTGGGATGTTCCTGGTCTGCAGTGGTCAGAACATACTGTACCAAAAGTGGTCCAAGGAAGGAAAACAGGGTCATGAGCGGCCGAGGCTCACTGATGCACGTGAGGAGCAAAGGCTTGTCCATGTAATCCGATCCTATAGATGAGCTATTGTAGTTCACATGGATGAAAATGGTTATGTTGGTTCTTATAGAAAAGCATCAGGTCATTATCATGTTGGTAGTGAAATGAGGGACCTACTCAATATTAGGTGGTTATAATGATATGGCTGATTGAATTCTCATCCATCTGAGAACTTTGGGGTATAAGTTTGCCAACCTTCTTTGTTTTTGAAGGCATTGATTGAGTTAATAGTTATCATGTGCTAATAAATAGTCCAGCCTCAAGAGGGCATATTAATTTATTCCTTTTTTTATATAATATATTACTCAACACTATGTTGTTAGATTTTAGTTCTCCAAGCCAGCCATCACTGCAGGCCTTACTTATGTCATTTGATCAGAAGACAAATACAGAATTTACCATTCTATCCTGCAGCAGTTTGTGCAGCTGTTGCCTGTTTTGCATTTGCATTTGGGCTGTGGTCTTTATCTGCTCCTCTGTCCATCTCTTCATCCTGGCTGCTTCCTCTTCCAGCACCCTTATTCCACTGGATGTTCTATTCAGATGACCCAGAGTTGTGCGACAATGCAGAACAGGCTGATTTTAATAAAATGTTAAGTGCAAATCAAAGGGGCAAAAGTTCAAAAATGATAAACTGCTTCCCTCTGAGATCATTTCTGACAATTTCTCAAAATTAGTGGTTGAATTAGTATCTCACTGAGCAGCAACCATGTCTTATTAGGCTTTCAATCAGTTTGTTGCCCCACAGTAGATCTCTGTACAGGAGGTTTTATTATCTTAATATTTCCAGAACCCTCCTGAGTGACACTAATCTTGCTAATTTAAGTTTTTCTTTTATAATGCATTTTCTTTCTGCCAAGACCTGATAATCACCACCAGCACTAAGCACTAAGTCAGAAGTTATTTCTGGGAGCCAAACTCCCAGAGTTGTTGTTCACAATGACCAGACAAACACGCCTAACAAGCCGATTTAAAGGAGTAGTATAATAGGTGCTTCGATGCTTAGACTGCTAATAAGATTCAGGTCAGATGCTGTGATATCTTGTCAAATATGGAAGTTAAAAACAGACTGTGGTCTCTCTCTGTATCCAATAATGATAAGATACGGGTACAGTGGAACCTTGGATTACGAGCATAATTCGTTCCGGAAGTGGGCTCGTATTCCAAAACACTCGTAAACCAAATCATCATTTCAATAATCATCATTATAAGAAATAATGAAAACTCAAATTATTCGTTCCACAAAAAATAAATACATAAAAATAATTAATACAATCTATAAAATGAAAATAAAACAAATTAATCTGCACTTTACCTTTAAAAAAAAAGTACAAATAAATCCTGACAGATAAGTGTTTCCGTGGTGCGTGCAGTGTGTGTGTGTTTGTGTGGAATTAGCCCCTTCCCTCGCCTCGTGAGAGGGAGGTGAGAGAGTGACGCTCAGTGTCAAAATAAGAGTCGCATGTGTGATACATGATACTCGGCGCTCGTAAACTAATACTTGCTTGGTTTCTGAATAAAAAATTATTTAAAATCTTTGCTCGGTTTGCGGAACACTCGTAAACCACGTTACTCGCAATCCGAGGTTCCACTGTAATGTAGATCCAGGTTACTGTCACTCAATAGAAGACACTGAGACACTAAGTCACTGAGTGTAAACAACTATTTCCATTTTATTTCATTGACATGCACAAACACAATTTTTTAAATTGTTGTTTTGTTTGTTTTAATAATTTGGGAGACGCTCCAAATCTGCCATTAAAGGCTTCACCTCATACTAACTGTAAATCATTTACAAAGCAAAACAGTTTCTACTGTTAATATTATCATGTGTAATTAATGTTAATTAATAATTGAATACATTTAGTTTTATAAATTTTGTGCATTTTCACAGTGAACTCTAGACTACTGATTGATTGATTGATTTATTTTTTTTTTTTAATACTTCACCTTATTTCTAGCTGTTGGATGTCTCTATGTAACTCTCCAGTCGTATTTTTTTGGGACGCAATCTGCTCTGACTGTGATGTCTCCAACCTTCCCAAAGACTCTGAAATCTAATAATGAAGATGACAGAACAAAAAAAAAGATCTCGGTTTTAAGACTGGATTATAAAAAGGTCAGCATGTAGATCTCAATTCTGCTCTAAAACACAATGTTTTTCGTGCAGTTGGTATTGGGAAAGCAGATACAGTATGTAGCATTCAGGACAAAGAAAATCCATGTTGATTAACGAGTGTGTCCTGTATTGGATGACCACATGGTACTGCGTGACTGATTCACAGCATTCATTCTGCTTTGATTCATCCAGTTAAGTGTCACTGTGGTTTACTAAATTATTTTATACTGGAAAAAATAAAAATAATATGCGACATCTTGTACATAGATTTCTCTACAGGAAGGAGGAGAGATCAGCCACCTCTAATAGGAGTCACAAAATCCATCCCTGTAAGATCTAATCAGCCTAAACACATTAACACCATTAATCACCTCAGAGCTGTATTCCACATCTCGTCAGGGATGGTGCTGGTATGTACTGCACAGATCTGCTGCTTTGTCTGTTCCAACATTTTGTGTGGTTGTTTCTGCCTTTGTCTGATTTGATTCCATTTCATTTTCAATTATCTTCATGGCATTTTGGGGGTGTTTTGCTTTGATGTAATACATTTGCATCATAGTGGTTTACTGGTTATCTCTGAGCTCTGCATCTACTATAGCAACTGAGCTTTTTAAAAGAAGAATGATCAGTTATCTAATTGAAATGAGCTATAGAATGGCTTAAGGCTGATGCAGTTTAATAACTCGGGTCAGCAGTATGTGCCATTATATGCATCCAGGCCAATTTATAGCTAGATGTGCAGATATAGCAGCCATACAGGGGGTCTATATTCTTATGGATGTTGGTGGCTCAGTGGTAGGTTTCTCGCCTGACATGCAAAAGGTCTGGGTTCAATTCCCACCCATCGCCCAAACCCCAGCCACTGGAATCAGTGACAGTCCCAAGCCTGGATAAAATTGGAAGGTTGTGTCAGGATCGGCATCTGGTGTAAAACCTGTGATTAGATTAGATTAGATTCGATTCAACTTTATTGTCATTGCACATAGTTACAAGGCAATTAGCACGGTGGTCTAGTGGTTAGCACTGTCGCCTTGCACCGCCAGGGTCCGGGTTCGATCCCCGGCCAGGTGTGCATGTTCTCCCCGTGCTTGGTGGGTTTCTTCCGGGTACTCCGGTTTCCACAGTCCAAAGACATGTAGGTTAGACTAATTGGCGTTCACAAATTGCCCGTAGTGTGTGAATGAGTGAGCGTATGTATGTGTGTGTGTCTGTGCCCTGTGATGGATTGGCACCCTGTCCAGGGTGTACCCTGCCATGTGCCCTAAGTCTCCTGGCATAGGCTCCAGGCTCCCCGTGACCCTGAATACAGGATTAAGCGGTATAGATGATGACTGAGTGGGTGTATAAATTGCAACTGTGCCAAGTTGCGTGCAAATAGGATGGTCCTCTGTGGTGACCCCTCGATGGGAGCAGCCAAAAGACAAACAAAGTAAACTATACTGTTCCCTTTAAAAGAACTGAAAGAGTAAGCCAGATGTGTTAAAAAAAAATTCTGAGCATGGTACCTTTTATTTGAACTGACCCATTTTCAAATGATAGAAAATACGGGAACAAGTTTACAGGTTGTTTTTGATGATAAATTGATTGTTTAAACAATCAAGAGCTCTAAATGTCTTCTCTGAGTTTCATCATGCAAGGGTTGAGGGTATCGCAAATCTCCGTTCAAACAAGACTATAGAAACCATATCACACGATGCAAACCACACATCAGCAGTAAGAACCTGAAGGCCAGTTTTGAGCCACAAAAGCTCTGAGACCAAGATCTGGAATAAGTTGTGCTCATGATCTAAAACATATATGGTCACTGGTCAAGCATCATTTTTCATGCAGTTCATTCATACTGCTATTTTCATTCCATGGTCACATCAGTCTCTGACTCATCACCCTACAGTAGGTAAGAAATAAATCCCCCACTGCACCAGCCTTTTTACACCCTCTGTGCGCAACTGATCTCTGTTCACACTAACGTCACTGGGGAAATAGACTTTGAGAAATTTAATCAGTCTTGTTTCTTGTTGTAAATGTATTTTTGAAGGTCATTTGAAGGACAGTCTAACTTCATTCATGTACAGACTCTGTTTCAGTGGTGACATCAGAACGCAGGAGCTTTGCAGACATTTTGAAGGCTGGTATCAAGTCACAAGAAGGTTTTATATGCCTTCTTTATATACTCACTATATTTACTGGCTTCTTACATGTCAAAATATACATTTAAATATACATGCAAATAATATCTCACCTTGCGTTCCAAGTCTGTAAGCCTAAGCTCAATTCCAGAATGCATCTCGGTGACTTCATGCTGAAGCTTGAGTATTTCCTGTCCTCCAGCCCTGATATCTACAGAAAGCTTGGCTATGGTGGCATCACACCTACAGCAGTAGCACAAAAGCAGCTTTAGATTAATGGTTTCCTGGAGTCTCAGTTACCAAAGAATGTCTCAAATGAGAGTTGGTTGGGAAATCCCAGTTCCTTTTCCAATATCTCTTTGAAATGTGCCTTTAGCTAAAAGGCCTTGGTTAAATAAAACCATGCCGGGTGAACAAGATTGACTGATGATCCACTCCACAATATTAGCATTGAGTTTCCAGAGGTGCTAAAAACACATTCCCACTTCAAAGCTGCATGAGGCCAACTTCAAATAAGGCAAAATCTCCACTGATCGTTCAATATATTGTTGCTTGAGATAAATGCTCTGCATAGTTTACCTGCTATCACACATCTTCACACATAGACAAATCTTGATCGATCCCATATAAGGCATAGAAATACCGGGTTTATGCACAAGCCTTTGTTACTATGGTACTACTTGATTTTGATTCAGTGCATAGAATTAATATTGGTGAGTGAATGGATTTAATGTTAACACCACCAATTAAATTGAATAACATATAATAATATTAGGATTTATACATCAGTAATTTATACACTGGTGCCAGGATCATGGACACCCAGGGCTCGTTTATACCTGTGGGGAACAATAGCAAACCTGTCTGGATCAATCCCACAGAAAGTCAATGTACCACAAATTGCTGGAAAAAAAGTTAATGCTGGCTATGATAGAAAGGGATCTGAACACTTGCTGTGCATTAGGCTTAGTAGGCAAAGAGCTCACGATTGTTGATCCTGTGGAGAATTTGATTTAGAGAATAGGACATTAAACCCAAGTAATGCTACTGTAATTACAGTATGCGGCAAAATATACAGTACTGAAATGAAAAGACGAACAATATCACCTTGTTGTCATTTGTGAGTTTGTTTACATTTACATCTACATTACGGAATTTGGCAAACAGTCAAACAGTAAAGAACAGTAATGTACAGTAAGTGTTTGAAGTGTGTGTGCAAAGCCTCTCTGCAGACAGCGTTCATATCATTCGTGCAAAAGGAAACGATTTTGTTAGCGTAATGCAGGCACAGCCCTTGTCGGATCTTAACATTCCCTACAAGAAGGCATCAGATGGTGTAAGATTGGGGGAATGAGACGGGTGTGGGAGGGAATTGTTCTGCCACCTTTTTCAAACTCCCCTTTCACAACCACGTCCGTATGAGCGGTAACAATACTCAACTATATGTATTTTTCCCGCCATCGAGAGACCCATTTCCAACAACTTTAACACGTGTGGCTGGAGCAATGTCTCGTTGACAAACACAGGTGCATGTTCGAGATGCATGAGTTACAGTACTGTATATTTTGGCGCATACCATTCTTGGAATATAGCAGAAATTCATAATATCCTGTATAGCGGGCACCAAAAAGCTGACAAGATGCAAACACATACAGTACATTACTCAACCAATTTAGATGGAGGATAGATGGGTTTCCCCTCATTGTGTAAAAAAAACCTTACAGTAAGAGTGTGTGAATGTCTTTGAATGATGCCATACATCATTCGATGTGCATTAATATGGGTAATGAAGGCAAAGTAATAAAGCACAGATTATAAGAACCTTACATTTCCAAAATATTTTATTAGACTATAAGGACTGCAGCACAGAGGAAAGTATCTGAACTATACCTACTGTGGGTTCCTTTGTCCAGAGGTGACAAAAACACTCCTTATCTTTACGTGGTGTTTATATTGATTGTATTACTCAGAATGATTTTATTGATTTGTGTTAAGTGCTTGTACCTTTACATCCCCGACCAGGTGTCTAAGTGTTAAAGTGTTTTAAGTGTCTATTCCAGGAAGTAACTGCAGCCTAGGACACGACATTTTCAGAGAAACTGGACAAGAACATTCTTCACAGAAGAAAATCATTTTTGTCATCTATTGCGATTTAATTTCATGTCTATTCTTTATTATTAAGGTCTTTTGTGCACATGCATTATATGGGACACCCAACTATCACACCCATATGTGGGTCTTCTCCAAACTGTTGCCACAAAGTTGGCACACAATTGTGAAGGATGTGTTTGTATGCTGTAGGTCTAAAATATTTCCTCCCTTGACCCAAGGGGTCTAGTCCACACCTGTTTCAGCTTGACAGTGTCTTGACTAAAGTCAGGCAAGAAGAATGTGAGTGGCTGAAGCCATGACCTCAACCCTGCTGAACAATTTTGGGATAAACTGGAATGCAGTCCTAGCCTTCTTTCTTAAAAGCGTCCAGCATCACTGGTCTTGTTCCCGAATAAGCATAAGTCATAAGTCATAATCCAGAATCTAGTACAGAACCTTTCCAGGGCGGTGAAGGCTGTTGTCAAGGCAAAGTGGAAACCAACTCTGTGTTAATGCCTGTGTTTTGGATGTTCAACTTCGACACATGACTGTTCACACTAAAGTATGATATACTTATATATAGTTTTAAAAAAATCTGATTTATTGATACCTGGCCACTCTACCCCGAAGATCTCCAACCACGGCCAAGTTCTTGTGATCTAGACTTTGAACTGCAAATGTTGTCCCTGATGCTATGCTGTCCCTCTGAACAATCTGAGCCTCCAGCACCTACAAGTAACAGTTGCCTTGTTATTATAGACAGAGTAATTAATACACTGTACGCAGTCCCTTTGCTAAATAATATGCTCTGGAAATACGTTTACAGATTTATGTAATTCATTCACTTTTATACTATTTTCAATTTGTCTTAGCTAAATCATGACATTTCAACATCTGCTGAAAGCATCAATAGATACTGGTATACCTCAATGTCCTTGCTGAGCTGTTTGACAATACTTGTGATGGTCTGTATGTGGTTTTCTAGAAGTTTCCTTGCAGATGCTTCCATTAAAACCGATCCCTGGGTGACATGCAGACTGTTGACCACATCCTCTTTGATCCTAAAGGCCTTCTCTAGCAAAAAAGCCAGGGTTTGTTCTGGTCTGCTCAGCTCCATATATGCTGACCTTGGTGAAGAAGCAAAATATACTTGATTAATTTACAATGGAGCTTTTCAGGGTTAACTTACGTGGTGGTTTATTGTCTGGATGGATCTCAAATCATGTATATCACACATATTCATATATACACAAATACCACAGTATATCCAGTAACCTATATATGTAGTCCAACTATAGACTGTTGAGACCAATGGGGGCCATTGCGTGCAGAGGCCATTTTATTTATTCCCATTTTACAACCGTGGTAGGACCTCCGGTTAACTTTCATATGCGAATTCACACACTTCGGGCAATTTGAAAGTGTCTTAGCCTAATCTGCATGTCTTTGGAAAGTGGGAGGAAACCCACCAAGCACGGGGAGGACATGCCAACTCCATGCACACAGACCCCGATGCAGAAACCCACCCCGAGCCTTGGAGGTGCAAGGTGAAAGTGCTAACCACTAAGCCACCGTGCAGCCTCATCACACACATTACCACATTTAAACCCTTGTTGGTGTCATTCTGGCTTTTTCCAGAACTCATTAACTGCAATATCCGATGGATTTTCCCAGGCTGCCACACATATGTTAATATTCACAATTAGAGGACCTGGCAGTCTGTTCTAAACATCTTAATAAGCTGAGGGGCACAAAGTGCTATGAGAAGTGTTCTGGTTAAGCTCAGGTAAATTTATGAACAAGCCCTGAGGACCTTCGCAAATCACATGAGTCATTGATTAGCTGCTTTTTTGGTGTCATGCTGATGATCTCAATGTGTGAGTGCTTTTATTTATTTATTTATTTTTAATAATGGCCTAATGAAATAACTGAAAGGTCACGGATTAGATGTGGGTCACACAGCATAATCGCTTTCAGAGCACTGAAGTCAGAGTTGATTTAAATGTTTTATTAGCACCATGATCCTGTTTACAGTGGTGTTACACGATGATTGCTAAAGAACTTATGTCTTATACACTGTCTGGCCAAAAAAGTTGCACAATATTTTATGCCTTTAACTATGGCACGCAATGTGGTGGCCAATTCATGTCCAAAAATGATACCTCATGCTCTTCACATACTTTCACAGCTTGTGTTCTAGAATATGGCTGTGCTGTCAGGAAAGAAAAACCCATTAATGTGACAACCTGCTCATTCAGTACCTTCATGTAAATCTTTTTTTATTATTATTATTATTATTATTATTATTATTATTATTATTCATGCATTTTATTTCATTCACACATGTTGTTGAGCCTAAACCTAACTATCTAAATCAACCCCAGATCTTAACACAGTGTACAGTGGATACTATGCATGATGGGTGCATCACTTCATGCTCTTCCCTTTTTACCCTGACATGCACATCGCTATGGAATAGTGTCTGGACTCATCAGACCACATGACCTTTTCCATTGCTCCAAAGTTCAACCTGTATGATTCGTAGCAGATTTGAGCCTTTTTCTGATTATCTTCACTAACCTAAGTGGTTTTCTTATCATTGTGCTTTGACCATTTGGTTCAAATCATGTGAGATCTTGTTGCATTTCATTTGTGGAAATGCTCTTACTTTAGGGCAATACCAGTCATTTCAGCAATTTTCTCAGTGGCTTTTCTTTTTCTTTTTCTGAAATACATTTTTTGGCCAGGCAGTGTATATCATTCTGAGCAATTGCCAGTGGAAGAATATTATGTAATCTTCATCAAAAGAAATCCTGCAGCCAAGATGTGTCAAAAAAAGAAAAATAACCAATAAATACATAAGCTGATAATATCTATCTATCTATCTATCTATCTATCTATCTATCTATCTATCTATCTATCTATCTATAACAAAAAATATATAATTTTTATGTACAGTAGTATTCTGTTATTAGGATATTGGGTAGTATATAAATAATATACAATTATTCTTAATCTTCATACTGAACAACATGCTGTAATTATTATGATAATTAATAATTGTCATGAAAAGTTAGCAAAACTGTTCAGGATAATATGTTTCTAGCAGCAGTTGTCTGTTATCTGACTAGTTTCATCTCTTACCTTACTTAATTTTATTAGCTAGCAGGAAACAGGCCTTGTTAACATCAGATTTCTGGTTAAAATATGTGTCAATGCTCAAAGTTGATCTCAAAAACAGTATTAAAATTTATCGTCATTTTCCTGTGTTAGAAATTCAGTGCAGCATATAATATCTAGTAGATTATTATAACCCTTCTGTTTAAAATTCTAATTTTAAAAGATTTTTAAAAATTCAGATAAACATATCATCACAAAGGTTTTTTTTTTATGACATGCAATTTCAAGTGAATAAACTGTATGTTTTAAAATACATTATGCAGGAAAGGGTTTAATGTGTTTGACCGAGCAATGCTTTTGGCTACTAAGCTCTCTTATTATTATAACTTATAAACAAGAATCATGCCAATAATTTTGTAAACTTAAAACAAAAACAAACAAAAAAAGCACGATAACATTTATAGAATTACTGGTCCTGGAAATCAGTCCTGTGCAGAAGCAAAGCTGGTAAAATCATTGGACTGTTTTGCATTCGGTTCCCTTTTGGCATTAAGGTTTTCTGTGAATACAGTACCATCCTTTCATGATCATATTGTTTGAAGTCTACAGCTACATTAGCCTGGAGTAAATTATAACCCTTTACAAAAAATAAAAAGGCTTCAGATAAAACTGAATTTTCTGACATTTTAAGATATGAAACATATATTTTCCCACTTGCCGTTGTATCCTGTGTGTGAACTCAGCTGTTGTTGATCCTGATCTCTTAGCTACTGCAGTCAGCTCTGTGGGTGTGACTGTATACTTGACAACCATTTACACTAAATTACATTACCAGCAAATTGAAAGGGAAGAGGAAAGAACATGTCAACATATTTTGATTAATGATTCAAAACTGATGTCAGGTGTCAAGAACATGAAAACAGCTTAGTGTTGAGGCAGATGTCTTCGCCATACTCACTAACTTCTCATTAGAGTGCTGATAATTCCCCTGGTGTATACCATCATCGTTTTGTTAATCCAAATACTGAAAAAAACAGTAAAACAGATAGGTCTTAAGTTATCGTTTAAAGATTGGCAGCTGTATGGACATCTGAAGGAAGTTCATTTCACCAACTAGGTGCCAGAACAGAAAACGGTGTATCTGAGAGATTGTCCTAGACTCTTTGCTTGAATCATTTGACTGAAAATTTATTAAAAAAAAAAAAAAAAAACTGCTCATGTCTGACAAACTGCAAAGTGAAATTTATGGAAATTCACTTACTTCTCAGTACGTATCACAGTATTGAGACTGGCCTTGTCATGCACGTTTTAACTAAGAGGTGTACACATAATCACACTGAGAGGCAAGCTAAAAAACTAAAGGAAACTACACACTGAAACACATTATTTCAGATTATATTGAAATAAATTGTAATTTTTTTGTGAAACTCTTCTTGGTTCTAAAAACATTATCATTAAATCAAGTAATGTTTTAGGATCTCTTTGCGCCATCTGGACAGTTCTGGCCCCTCGGGCAGGGCTCCACAGGGCTTCTGGGGGTGTGCTGTGGTGTCTGGTACCAAGACATTGGCAGAACACTGTCTATGTCCATTCTGCTGAAAATAGCTGCATGGTATCTATTGGCTATTTACACCAACCCTGTCACCCCCAAAAAGAAAAGAAAAATTGAGTCATGGTTATGGTTCGGCTTAGTAGGTATTCTGGTAGTTTTTTGTGACATACATAGATACAGAGGCTATAGAAATTAACTGAAAACTATAGATGAGTGGAGGCTTTAGCTCACCAAATAAAAGCATGCTTACCAAGTAATAGTCAAAGTAAATGCAAATGAATGCAAATAGTATTGGGGTGCGACAACACCTGGGTGTAAATAGCATGGTTGAATAGGAACACAGATACAAAAAGCAAAGCATACATTTAGCATTTGGTAATATTACCTTGAAAGTGTTTACCCTTAAAGGGTTTAACTTTGGGTAGCGTTCTACAACCTTCTTATAATAAGTTCAATAACCTCCTGACAGAACTGGTGTAACTGAGTCCTCCTTGCTCACACAGGTTTTTCATTTGCTATTGGCTTTAGGTCAGGTCACTCCAACACCTTGACTTTATTGTCTTCAAGCCATTTAGCCTAAACTGTGGAACTATGCTTGGGGTCATTGTTCATTTGGAAGAATGATTTGTCACCAAGCTTTAATTTCCTGGCAGACTGAGTCTTGAGATGTTGCTATAATATGTCCACATAATCTTCCTTCCACATGATGGCATCTATTTTGTGAAATGAAACACCGGTTGCTCCTCGAGTGACCTCGAGAATTCTAATGATGGGTTAAAGCCACGTATTGCTTCATATTTAAAAGGGTTTGATATTTTCAAGGGTTTTTTCTTTGTCATACTCAGGAGTAACTACATGTTTGAAGTGATGTTTTAAAAATTAACTGAGAATCAACTGAATTCTGTAATGCTGGAACATCTTACAAGAGCTGCAGGTTTGGAGTTGCTTAGACCCAGTCATCTAGAAATCGCAATTTGGCCCTTGCCAAAATTGCTCAAATCCATACGCTTGCCTTTTTTTTTTTTTTGCTTACAACACATCAACTTCAGGGACAAAGTGTTCACTTGCTACCTAATATATCCCACCCATTTCCAGCCGCCATTGTTACAACATATTGTAACTGTAGCTGTTGTGACAAGGGCCAAATTGTGATGGGTATAAGATTGGGTCAGAACAACTCCAAAACTACAGCTCTTGTAGAATGTTCCTGGTCTGCAGTGGTCAGGACATACAGTACCAAAAGTGATCTAAGGAAGCAAAACCGTTGATCTGGTGACAGGGTTATGGGTGGCCAAGGCTTGCTGATGCACATGGGGAGTAAAGACAGGCCTGTATAGGCTGATCCAATAGAAGCGCTAAAATAAAACAAATTCCTGAAAAGGTTCGTACTGATTGTGATAGAAAGGCATTCTTGTTTTGGTGGCAAGTATTAAGGGAGGTGGTCATAATGTTATGGCTGATCAGTGTACAGAACTGAATAGAATTTTTTGTCCCTTCCTTTAATACATATTTAGATTTGCTTATTAGATGCACTAACAGCAGATGTAGCCCGGGAGGAGGCATGCGCGGATCCATAACGCTGCATCTCAGTTTAGACTTCTCATTCACAGCCGTATCCCCTGTGTGACTCACTTTCCTCTCGCGAGTCGTTCGAACTATTGATGCGTGATTCACCACTGCCGCGCTCGTGCTCGAGAATCGACTCGCTGAAAAAAAAAAAAAAAGAGTCGTTCTAAAAGAATCGCTTGTGGAATCTCTCATCCCTGGAGTCGTTTGGAAATGTGTGAGTGGACGAGGAGGATAAAGGGTGAATAACCTGCCCGCCTGGTTACTTTCCATAGCTTGACTATACGCGTGTATGGGCTAAATGAAGACTAATATTTCGGACACGATATTAGATTTTTATTTATTTATTTTTAATAAAAAAAATTATGAAGAGAACTACAGGGATATTAAAGCCTTAGGAGAATCGTGTGCATGGTGTCAGGTATCAGGTCTGTACTGAATATTTGCTTGTGTAATATACTGTACATTACAGTAGATTAGTTAAGAGGCACCTCCTGTTTAGCTTCCTCGATAAAACACGCACACACACACACACACGAGAGGAACTATGCTTTCGCTATAGCCAGCTGATCGCCTCGTTCACATCGCATCAGATTAGATCAGACCACGCAACGGCTACGAAGAGTTCCTCTTGTAGCTCGAGCGCTTCTCTGGGATTGGAGGATCGATCCGGTCTGTGCGCCCTCGCGCCGCACCGTGACATTGGCGACGCCGCGCGCTCTACAGACTGGCGGGCTGCTGCTCGGGCACTATGGAGGAGAAAGCAAAGAACCAGGACGGAGCCAAGGAGCACGACGCGACCTCTGCATCTTGTCAGCGCAGGATATGGAAGAATTTCCAGGACAGAACCAGACCGTTTCTCAGCCCTAAACTGGGCTCGGAAAGACGCAGCGCGGACGGCAAGAAAGAAAGCGGCTTGTGGATGTTCAAGCGGAAAAAGAAACCGGTCCTGGACCGAATCTTCTCCTCGTCTCAGCCGAACCTGAGCAGCTCGAGTCCCGCGTCTCTCCAAGTCGACAAAGCGGAACCGGGCTGCAGTGGTGGAGGAGGAGGAGGAGGACCGGGGAGGTCACCGCTCGCTGCGTTGGAAGGAGCCGCTGCAGTGACACACATTTACACACACGAGGTTTCGGTATCGGCCCACAGCAGCCCGCGGCTCAGTGTGGCCCATTTAACCGCGTCTCAGCCCAAAAGCTCGTCCCTGGGCTCCGCGTGCTTCGAGACGCTCGTGCTGGACTCGGCGGTCGCTTCCGGTCAGGGCGAGCAGAGCAAGAACGCGAGCGATTCGGTGAGTGAGTGTGTGTGTGTGTGTGTGTGTGTGTATGTGTGTTCGTGTTAAAGAAAGAAACGTGTATCCATGTCCATACACGAAAGAGTCCTCAAAGCACAACAAACCAAGTTTCTTATTCTGTTTGAAAAAAAAAAAAAAAAAAAGTTAGCTTGATGAAATAGCATTAAATAATTTCACCACAATTTATCAGGCCCGAAGTGAACCTCAGTGAATATGAAGGTAACAGAGTATTTTTGTGGTCTTAAGCAGGGGGTTGAAGCCGTTCAGTCAAACTGAGGAAGAGGAAGAGATGGATGATCATTACATGGTGCTGATGTTGCACTCACAGTTATATGTGTGTGTGTGTGTGTGTGTGTGTGTGAAAGTGTGGGCTGGTGTCTTTGCAATAGTGCAATATTTCTACTACAGAACAGGTGTACAGCAAATCCTGCTCAGGTTGAAGCGTGCAATTCCACAAATACAACAAACAAGTCACGTTTTAGATCAGTGACAGCTAAAAGCACAATAATGTCCACGCTTCTATCTGTCCTCTCATTTCCAGTAGGTCTAAATGACATTATTACTAAAACTAGATTCTTCTTTTGAAAGGGAGACAGGAAGATCTTTCTCACCCAAGTTGCCGCCAAACCCCAAGCACAGTGGTTTTCACTTTGGGGTGTTAACTGAAAACTTTCGCCTCTGTTGTTGTCAAACGACAAACTTCTGTTCCTGTGTGTGTCTGTGTGTGTGTGTGTGTGTGTGTGTGTGCGAGAGACACATGTGGCTTGTTTCATTTTAAACCTAAAACCCTGGCTGTCACACAAATGCACTGTAGGAACGAGTCGTTAAAAAGATTCCCCTTCAGTAATTCAGCCTGGGTCATTTGAATGAATATGAATGAATGCAGTATGTCTATAATCAGCTGTAATGCGTTTAAACTCTAACTGTCTCCTATCACTCCATCACAGGAGACCGACGTGTTAGAGCTCTTGGAGTGAAAAAGCTCATGTGGAAAATAGCTCAAGTATAATGATTTTAAAAGGATAGGCAGACAAGGTTTGTGTTACTTACGAATATTACTTTTTACACAAGACAAGGGCATACTGTACATGAATATGTCAGCGGCTATACCGTATTTTAAAATCTTTTACAAATTTGCAGAATCCTTCTATAGGGCTGAAGACCAATATTCTTTACACGCAGACACACAGTAACGGAAAAGAGAAAGCATGCCCACCTTCAAATCTATGGTTTCTTTATTACGGCCTAAATACCAATTGTGTGGACCTCATCAACTTCTACAAACAAACTAATAACTTCAGCGGGCAACAACAACAACAAAAAAAAAACACAGCAGTTTTCAATATGTAGTCAGGTTTTCTAAAAAGTAAACCAACATAAAAAAAAAAACTCAGTATGGTTGATGTCTGACCTTTGACTTGGTTACTTCAACACCTTGATTAAAAAAAAAAGGTATTTTATTAATTCAGAAGTTGCATTACTGGGTTGCTTTAGTTCATTGTTCTGTTGCATGACCCATTTTTGCTCAGCCTAAGCTGCTGGACAGATGGCCTCAAATTTGTCTCAAGAATATAATGGTATAAAGTGTTATTCATTGGTGTGCCGATAACTGCATGTTTCCGAGGTCCTGTGGTTGCAAAACAAGCCCGAATCATCAGCCCTCCACCACCACCATGCTTGGCAGTTTGTACTGTATGAAGTGCTTGTAATGACATGATGTGTTTGAGTTTTGACAACTTTGGCATTATGCATGATTACCGAACAGCTCAAACATTGGTCTCATCCGTCCAGAGGATTTTGTTCCAGAGCTTTTGTGGTTTGTTCAGATGCAAATCTTGACAATTGTTTAGAAGGCTCTCCAGTTGTAAAAACATCCATCTCATTGTAGAATGGTGAATTGAAAATTCTCTCCAGACATCACTATAAGCCTTCTCTTGTTGATGTGCAAAATAGGGAATTTAAAGATGGCGTGTTGAATTTTGGGTAACATTTTTTATTAAGTGCCATGTTGTGAGGATCACACTGCCTTTCTGTTTTGGTGAGTTGGAGGACGTGTTTTAATTTCCTGTCATGACTCTGAAAAATGTTTCCATGGTAGGCCAGTGCTGCTGCTTTCAAGGACTTCTATAATATCTCACACCATCATTTAGGGAGAAAAATAGACAACAGAATCTGTTTTTTCAAGCAAGGACCAGTGTAATACTAGTTTTTAATGAATGATGTGACTGTTCCAGCCTCTGTAAAACTTTTAAGATTTTAAGTTTTTATAACTTTTAAACTCATGCAAAGTTTATGCACTTCAAAAATGAGATACTTTAACTTATCTGGGTATGTGGGTGGACATCAAGTGCATCAAGATCTATAATCCAAAAGGCCCAGGCTGCCAAGTCATATGGGTGTAATATGACACAAATGGGTGTTATTTATCATCATCATTATTAGTTTGTCTAAAGACGTTATCTTGACATTGTGATCAAATTTTCTCCATTACAGTCCTTTTTCTTAAATTTTTTTTTCCATATTTTTCTTTCCCCACCATATTAGAACAATTTTTTGGCAAAAGAAAACAATAGATATGTGGTTAACCACCATAACATGACGTGTCTTCACAGTCTCTGCTGCTTATCTGATGCCATGGCTGATGACTATTTTTTTTTCCTCGGCACGATGCAGACACACACCTTAATGCTTCAGAACACCAGAGTGGCAAAAGTTCTGCTTCTATAGAAGTTCTTAATGTTTAATTAACTTTGTGGATTTATTTAGTAAAACCTGTCCACTAATTACTCTCTTCTCGAAGTACGAGGAATGTACTTTTTTATCTGTTTTAAAAATTTTTTTTTTTAATTTATTGTTGATGTGACTGTATTGGAGAAGATGTTACTAAGTGACTGAAACCAGAAGAAAGTTCATACAATTAATCACAGTAACTCAGTTTCAGCCAGACATCAGTTTGCACATTAACCACATTTGCACATAAGCCAACTATTCAAATATTAGACTAATTATCTAGAAATGTATAATAACCTTTTGGCTATTTACTGTAGTGAAGACATATAGGTTAAAACCTTTAATTGTGTCTTGACAAAAACCCGTTGCTAGGTGGCATTATTTATAGGCCTCCTAGTGTTTTGAGTCATTGAAACTTGTTCATGTAATTTAATTCATGTGCCCAGCCAAATAGGCTAATAACTCACTCACCATCTATACCGCTTAATCCTGTATTCAGGGTCACAGGGGGCCTGAAGCCTATCCCAGGAGACTTAGGGCACATGGCAGGGTACACCCTGGACAGGGTGCCAATCCATTGCAGGGTACAGACACACATACTCACTCATTCACACCCTACGGGCAATTTGGAAACGCCAATTAGTCTAACCTACATGTCTTTGGATTGTGGGAGGAAACCGGAGTACCCGGAGGAAACCCACCAAGCACGGGGAGAACATGTAAACTCTATGCACACAGAGACGGGAATCGAGCCTGGACGGGGATTAAACCCGGACCCTGGCGGTGCAAGGCGACAGTGCTAACCACTACACCACCGTGCTGCCGAGACTAATAACTATTACGAAATGAATCACAATATTAAGAAATCAATAAGAATATAACAAAACCTTTATAATAATAGGTTGTAATTTCCAGAAGTGCAGAAGAATATGAAAATTGATAAAAGCGCTATTGGAATTGAATTGAATTGAATTGAATATAACAAAATTCATTCATTAGACTCCAAAATTTGTCGGTGGGTCTGGACATTCATTCTTTTTAACTACACTGCCTGGCTAAAACAGTTGCACACACTAATATTTCATTAACCACCTTTGATAATGGCATGCATTTATCATGGTATTGTTTCAGCAACCTTATGCAATGTGTAGTTACCCGATGCAAATGTGACTCTTTGACCTTATGCAAATACCATCAAGAAAGTAAAAAATCTTTAATGGGGTAAACTTCAGGTAGTCTTATGACTTAATTATATTGCCTCATAACGTTGCTGAGCCTAGACCTGAGCAAATGAAGCATCTATTCTCCTTAGCAAATTGAAGCCTTTTATCAATTAAGCTCACTAACAAATGGTTTTCTTATGGCCATTCATTTATATTCTTGTTACACTGTGCAAGTGCAAATGCTCTTACTTTAACCGTTAAACATATTCAGTGGGGTCAGTGTTTACGATACACCTTCATCTTCACGAAGTGCTCTCCAAGTTTTAAAAATTAGTGTGAAGGCTCTTTAGACAATCCAAATAACGGTCATTATTTTCCTTGCTTGATGCAGGCAAACTATTTAAACCTTCTGAAACATAATACATCTTTTCCACAACCACATAATTGGTCTTCTGACATGTGTGTTTAAGATTTGAAAGAACTGCTTCCAGCTGAAACATATAATAACCGCGGTAATTGTTTTATTAACAACTGTTTATTATTTGCTTATTTACACTCCAATATGACAGGCAGTGTACATTCTTATTAGTTTACTCACTGAATACATCTTAAATACTCAATAGTATGTTTTACGATTAATGACTTTAACTGTAATGCTCTTTAATAGATGAATAATATACGTCGACTTTAGGTGCCATACATAATTAACATTCTCTCTCACATAATGTAATATGTATAATATACTGTAATGTAATATAATGTTGCTGCTGTTGTACTGACCCCTTTAAACAAACAAGAGCAAAAATCATCACCTGGGACCTGAGACAGAGAGGACACTGTTCACTCATTGGATGAAAATAAGGTCAGATACAAATTTAGACAATGTCATTATAAGGGATGTTGGCTGCATGAGGTCAAATGTGATCTCTCAGATCAGGTCTGCCATTTTGCTTTCATCACATTTCTATTACATGCGTTTCACTAAAAGCCAAGTGCACAGATACATCCGTATTTTCACTGCTAAGTTATATTGCAAAAGCTCTGCCATCCGGCTTTCATCTCTGTGTCGTAATGCTGTATTTTTTGTATTTCAGCACAGCCAGTTACATCAGAATCAGTTTTCAGTTTCCAGTTAAAACAGACCTTGCCTAGTAGCACAAGCGTGTGTTATGGTTTCACTTGTGGTGTATGACAGCTAATCCTCAACAGCTTCCTGTGACAGTTTTGAAGTTTGCTGTTACTAAGAGGCCCTGAGTGGTGATTCTTGCACATGTACCATTTAAGTCTCATCGTGGAGCTTATGATGTTTTCATTCAGCCACCCGGTCCCAGCCTCAGGAATCTCCTTTGAAGTTGTTCTCTCTCTGGTGTCCTGACACACATGCTGCTCTAATGATAGACGCTGAGTTTACTCGCTCAAAGCTAGAATGCTTCTTAATTCATAAAATATATACCGTACGGCGGGGTCCAAAAAGTCTGAGACTACACTCAAATCTTTTAAAAATGTAAAATATTTAAATCATAGGACGTATATATATATATATATAATATTCAGTATTCAAGATCTTGTGTTATTTTTAGGTCCTTGGTTTTCCTTATGCCTACTCTCTTTTTATTGAAGCATGTGTTCAGATTACACTTCCTGATCTAAAACGAATCTAATACAGTAGTAGTACAGTTTGTATTAAGGTATTATGTTACGAAAGAATGTAGAAGATATGCATCTTGACTCTCGATGTCAGACGACGGATTTAGATCCCAAAGAAGTCAGATGTGGCAGCGGCACGGAAAATATCTCCGAGAGGATGTGAGAAAGAAACCCTTCAGGGATTACATCCTCTACTGGGTGACAACGAATAGCAACGTTATGAATCTTTACAGTAATAGAAGAGTGAAAACAGACAATAATATATGTCATATGATTACAGCAGCTGTTTCTTTAAATCCCCAGTATTCAGGTAAGATTAATTGTGAAGTAATTAGTAAATCTTTTTTTTTATTCGAACGCGAATAATTATTATCTGCATTTTTATTTTTTTTTAAAGCTTTCTTCTTTAATCATTTGAATGTGCTGCTAAAAAACACAAAATCAACAGCCACTAACATGTGTTTGTGGTTGCACTACAGGAAGATTCACGTGTATTACATGTATGATAAACATGTATGTAAAACGCGCAGCAGAGTGTTTCCTTATCAGAGAAATCGAACACTTTCAGGAAATTAAGATAGCTTAAAGAACCGTTATCTTTTAATGCTTTAAAAAGTTATTAGAGCAAACTTTCTATCTTTAGCTCATTGGTACTTTATGTGAACATCGTGCAAGACCTCATGTAAATGCTCATTCCCCCAGTAGCCAAGGTTAAACTCTGCCACCTCTATAGATTTGCCTTGCATAATTTACTACTGTAATGTAGATGCTTTAGTACGGAAGGTTAGTGCAAAAATCAGGATCAGGCTGAAAAATCCGCCCTTTGTTATCTGCATTTAACAGGAGTGATTATCTTCGTCACATTTCCTCTTCGTCTCAGAGCCGTAAACCACAGTGGGCCGACCACCCACCTAACTTACTCAGTCTGATACTCGCCGGCTGAAAGAAAGCACAATGTTTTACTCACTGTGTGTCTTCACGACTTAATGATCTTCCCCAGCACCCCTGGAGGCTTGTGATGATGAGAAGAAGACACATAAAATGGAGGATGCGCTGTTTATAGGCTGCTTGTTACAGCTTGGCTCTTCTGGCTGGAGCTGAAATGTCTTTACCATTACATGTACATGATAAAAGAATGCATGGATGGATCAGGACGTTTGATTGTATTGAAGCTGAAGGCATGCTTGCCTCTGTTATATGTTGCTAGTTTGGAGGCATGGGCTTCTGAAATGTTTTCTAGAAGCAACAGGTTTTTAAGGTTTTACCTAACCCACTTTTTTGACTCAATTATTGCCTGTTTTGGGGGGTTTGGGGCTTCAGACTAGTTTTTTCCTCTCTGTGTGGTTACTTCACAGATTACTCATTTCTTGAGGACTTTGGTGTCTGGTGTGAACAGCTCTTGGCGTCATTTCACAGCAACTCTATGGGGTCTGAGCTCTGACTGGGACACTCCAAAAGCATTTTCTTTTTATAAAGCCGTTTACATTGATGCTTAGAGTCATTGTTCTGCTGCATCATCTAACTTCTACTAGGCTTCAGCTGGCAGACAACCGGCCTGACGTTATACTGCAGGATATTTTGGTAAACGTGGGAATTTGTTTTCTTCTCGATGGTGGCAATTGGTCCAAGCCCTGAGGCAGTGAAGCAAGCCCAAATCATGACGCTTCCTCCACTGTTGCAGACGTTTTAATGTTGGCAAGCTGTGCCATTTTTGAGCCATACATAGTCCTGAGTATTCTTTTGTTTTAGCAATCTACAAAATTTTTCCCCAGTAGTTTTGTCCTCCTCCGTGGTGTTCTGCCATGGACATCCTGCCTCTTCAATGACGTACATATGGTAGACTCATGCACTGAGATGTTTGCCAGTACCAGTGATGTCTGATGTCTTCAAGCCTTTATATGTAACTCGTGGGTTATTCTTTACCTCATTGATGATTCTGCATTGTGCCTTTGGCTAGAAACAGTAGGAACAGTACTAAACTGCCTCTGTTTTTTTTCTAACTGTCGCCTGGTGGATGCCTAAACATGTTGAGATGACTTTTTATGCCCTCCCAGCCTTATGCGGATCAACTACTCCTGATCATATGTCTTCAGAGATCTTGTTTTTGGCGAGGCATGGTTCACATCAGCAGATGCTACTTACGGACAGAAAATTAAATCGATCGAGTGCCTTTTATGAATCAAAGTAGCTCAACCATTTCAAACTCATTTTGTTAATTGGACGCCAGGTGTGCAAATTACTGACTCCAATCAGCCTTTGTTGAAGTAATTAATCTATGGGTTGACTTACATTTTCCTGCAGCACTGTGAATGCTTAATGGGTGTGCTCACTAAATACTAATTGTATGCGTGTTATCAGCTTAACTACATTGTGTTTATCTATTGTTGTAACTTAGATGAAGATCAGATCACATGTGTTGGGAAATTAATGCATAAATCCTGCTAATTTAAATGTGAATTTTAATAGTTTCAAAGGGTTCACATACATTTTCTTGCCATTGTAATTAACAAGGTAAAACCAATAATTTGCACTGATACGTACAGTACTGTGCTAAAGTCTTATAAATGCTTTAGACCAAGCATGCCTTAAAACATAAATTAAAACTATAAAGCAGAGTGAACTATTTTTAATGAAACAAGTGAGTATTTGGTGTGACGATGCTTTGAGGACCCTTTAGTGTCATGTACAAGTAATTAGCTACTAAGTTTTACTGAGCATCCTGCAGACCACTCACACTTCTTTTGAGGATTTTGACTTTTCTGCGTACAAAACCCAGCAGCTTCCATTTTGCTTTTGCCTAAGCGTGGTGTCTTATATAATACTACTTTCTTCTGTAGTATACACATATTTTTCTATAACTTTTCATTTTGTGGTGGAATATTGATGTTTGAAAATCAAAAAAAGTTAGATGTCAGTAATAAAATCTAAAAAAAAAAAAAAAAATACAAAACAATCTATAAAAAAGATTGTACTAGAAACAGTGGGCGTCTGGGACATTTCCACAGCACTGTATATTTGCAACTTTAATGAAGTTTTTAATAATATATCCTATATTTCTGTAAAATATTTTACTATACATAGCTCTAACTAGGTGGCATGTTGGCATAATTGTAACCTCACGCCTCCACGGTTGAGGGTTAGATTCCCACCTCGGGTCTGTGTGCGTGGAGTTTGGCATGTTCTCCCAGTGCTTGGTGGGTTTCCTCCGGATATTCTGGTTTCCTCCTCCAGTTCAAAGATATACAGATTAGGTTAATTTGTGTTCCCAAACTGCATGTAGAGTATGTTTGTGCCCTTCCATGGATTGGCACCGTGTCCAGAGTGTACCCCGCCCCGTGCCCTAGGTCTCCTGGCATAGGCTCCTGTGAAACTGGACACATGATAAGCAATGAATATATAGAAGATGAATGAATAAAAGAATAGCTCTTATTATTAAAGCTATAGGTTTAAAAGAAATACTAAAATGTGAAATGCAGCTTCTCATTAAACTGAACTGAGGTCTACTTGGCATCTCTTATATTTATTTTCACTACTGCATCAAAATCACTTCACTCTGTTAGGATAAAAACACCATGCTAGATCTCTGCAGTTGAGTGTAAAGCATGACACTGTAGCTAACGCGGGTCCTCAGACATGATGAAAGGCTTGTGTTGTGCTTTTATTTCTTTGCTTTTACATAACTGTCTTTCGCATGAAAGGCGGAAGAAATGGATATACTGGACCTAAACCACAATTAAACATGACACAATTACAGGCGCAGTACCAAAGACTGATCTATATACAGTCCAGTGTATTTGCACCAGAAAAGGATCTCTGTTAAATCTCTTTAGCATTGTAAGTAAACGAAATTATTTGCACATCAATGAAAACTGGCCTAGTGATCACTGTGCCTTTTAATACACATGCAAATAGTCCAGGGATGCAGCATCAATAATTCTTTTTTTTACTCTAATAACCGAAGGTGTATCTCAGGATGTGGCACATCATGTCTGTGATTACTATTTTAAATGCAAGTGTGCGTGCGTGCGTGGGTTGTTTTCGTGTTTGATACGTGCCAGAAAACTACCATCTTGTTGGCAGTGTCTGTCCGCTGCAGCAAGACTCTTGTAGCCTGCAATTGGAGATGTGTGGGTATGTGCATACAATATCTGTTGCTCGACACTATATTTACTGGGACACCTAGTTCACCCAGGGATGTAATTATGGTAGAAAGCCTGTGTCTCCTCAACATAATTATCTTAAAGTCTCAGCATTGATCTGGCTGATCTGGAATAATGGGGCGGCAGTTCTCAGCAGACAGCGGCAGGAGGACAGTTCATAATTATGTCAGTGTTAGTTACTTATCGTGATGTTGCATCTAAAGTCAGAAGCCTAATTCCATCCTAATTCCTAAGTGTATGGACAGACAGGGGTGTAACGATTCCGCACTTTGGATCCATGCATCTATTTAATAAGGTTTATTTTTGTATAGCTATTTAGATTGCTCTGTAAATTTAAGTCTAGCAGTATGTTTTAAATATAAGTCTGATACTTTTATAACAGCCCTTCTGTATGTCATAATCATTCATGAATTAAAGGGCCATCTTGCTTAGGCAAGGTCGATCACGTATCAGTCATAGTCTACTAAATAAAATATAATCATATTATATTATAGCACATTAAGCACTATCCTCAAATATTGACTTTCTTAATGAACTGTGACACAGAGCTACGGGTGATAGGCCACACATTTGGAGGCATGGTCCACCCTAGAACGTGCTCTTGTAGCTAGGGGTTATACCATGAGCTTATTAACATCATTCAGAAAAAAACAATCTCTCTCTCACTACGAGCTGGGGCTTTGAAAGTCGCAGTGAGTGGCGATGTTCAGCAACCGGGGTAAATTTGTCTACATGGTGTGTAGTTGTGCTGTTCAACACACTGTGCCTTTCCCCCAGAATGATTAAGAACAATGTACTGACCAACAGTCTGCAGATGAGACTCATCTGAAAGTTGAAGATTAGAGCATTGTGGGCATTAAGTAATAAAAACACTTAACAGAATAATGTGTCTTTATGTGTTTTCTTTAATCAAATGAAATACAGCTGGCCTGGTTTCCTTTTTTATCCGTCAGCATCTGAGTGGTTTTCCTGTCTGTAGTTTTGCGTGTGTGTGAATGAAATGATTTAATGAGGGGGGGGGGCGCAAACAAAATTAAAATTAAACTTTTAATACTTGCCTGTAAATAGGCAATATCAGGTGATTGCGCATCATCATTACTACTAGTATAAAATAAAGGCATGACTCACATCGCATCCAGTGAGCCAGATCCGCTTGCCGTAAGAAGTGCTGGAAGACTTGTTGAGAATGGTCCAATCACATGAGCCCAAATATTTAAAAACAACATTGATTCGCTAAGAACAAAAGTGGGAGGGTTCAGGGCGCACAGAGCTGCGCCCGAAGGATGATTTGACAAAATCCAATCAGAGCTCAGCCTCAGGTCACATGCTTTTCAAAGATTTACGTGTAAATCTACATAGACACTCGTTTGTCCGGCACCCCGTGTACACGAACACAAATAAATGTAATACAGTTTATATTTTTTTAATTGCAAATAAATTATATTAAGAAATACAGCGGAATATTGTGACTAAATGACTTTATTTCATTATTAAAATAAATAATTATTATGCTAAATAGTTACATGTTAAAGGATCATTCTTTTCTGCCTAAATTTAAGGGGGGCGGCGCCCCTGGACCCCGTATTGACCGGCCGTCACTGTACAGAATAATATTTCACGGTAAAAGTATCAGTTTAGCAAAAAAAGAGGAAAACAATCTGAAAAAAATAATATATGTACAACTTCTTTTTTAGCTTTACTGATACATTTTGTACCATTAATAATTTGTAAATCACTTTTACTTCCTCAGAATACAATGTATATTTTGTTACACACAAAAACATAGCAAATGATCCTAATATACTGTCTGGAAAAAATGACATACATATGACATACATAATATTTGGCCTGCCTTTAGCTTTGATTCTGCCTAGCATTCTTCATGGCATTATTTCAAGCTTGTGCATTGTCCTTTATTGACATTTACTCACATTTATTTAGATTATAAACAATAACATTTATTTACATTTATTAGAGTTGTATTAATTTTTGCCCGAGATCTTCTGTTGATGATAGGAGAGTCGAACCACCCTATGAAGTCTTCTCTAGCACATCCTGAAAACATGGGGTTATTAAACAATGGGGTTAAGGTGACAACCACGTGATGGCCAATTCATGTGTGCAATTCATGTGTTTCTCCCAAAATCCCCTTTTCTCAGTTTAAGTCCTGGATTATGGCTGTGCCATCAGGGAATAATAAGAAAAATCCATAATCCAGCCAGTCAATGCCTTCCGGTAGACCACTGACTTCTTTTTATTGCCTCATCAATCTGAAGATTCCCTGAAGACATCATCAGGCCCCATGACCTTTTGCCATTGCTTCAAAGCCTCTATGTTTATGCTTTCTAGAAAAACTGCAGCCTTTTTCTTCTGATTAGTCTTACTAACAAGTGGCCACACAGCTGTTTAGTCTCAATCCTGTGAGTTTTCATCAAATTATGAGAATGACAATGCTCTTACTTTCACTATTAAACACAGGTACAAGTTGATTTTTTTATGCAGCAACTTCACCAAGTATTTTAAGTGATCCTTGATCAAGTTAAATCATGAATTTTCTCCAACCACATTTTTCCATGAAGTTCACGACTTCTTGTTTAACCCGATTCCATTAATTTCAGCACTCTGCTCAGTTGTTTTCTTTGCTTGAAGCAAGGTACTAGAGCTCTTATATGTGATGTCAGATCTGATGTAAAAACCAAACCAGCTTTCACTTTTTTCTGTGGTTTTACCATACCAGACAGTTGTTTTTATCAATTTCTCCCTGACAAAAGAAATGGAGAGTACTGTAGTTATCAGCCATCCAGTAATGAGACGAGCTGAATCCTGGTAAGATGAGCCCCCGTTGGTGATTAATGGCACGTGTGGAGTAAACGTTTTATCTCAGGTAGCATAACCATAAAAATAAATGTCCTGCGAATTCAACACAGTAAATATTTAACGTATTCAATGTACTTGTGTTACTGAACATTCGTTAATCTAGAGTGCCCACAGGGGTTAATGAGTCGGGACTATAGTTATGTCATCGATTAAACTAATCTAGTTTAGCATTAGCTGTATTAGTAGCATAATAGTTTAAGATTAAACCTTATCTGATAAGACAGCTATACATATGATATTGTCAATCTGCTAGAGTTGTAGAGAACAGCTGGAGCTTGTAAAAGCAAGAAGTTTTGCAACATATACTGTTATGCGCTCTGTCGTCATGTGTTCAGTAAAAAACCGTGCAGCTAAATTTAGCCAGACATTCATCATTATTTTGTTTGGTGGTATTATCTCTAGCAGGCAGGATTGCCAGACAACATGGCAGATGTTTTGATTGTGGATCACAGGACTGCAGTCGCTCTATTTTTTTATCCTTTTGTAACACAGAAAGATATTTTCCCCAACCACCGGATACGTCGTGTTCCTGATTTGATTCTGAGCCCTGGTTTCACATGTTCTCCCGATGCCTGTATGGTTTTCCTTGGTGTCAGCTTCCGAATATGCGTCTCCTGTGGATCTAGTCAATTCCACATTAAACCCCAGCGTCTAATACTCTAGCCACAGTGTCTAATGTAACATCTAATATCTTTTACACGCTCTTCTGGCCGCAAGCTTCAGAATCTTGGTTTGGATCGGCGGTGAGTACACGTGATAATCTCTCATGTTTACAGGATGGCCACAGGAAAATGCTTTGGTTGCTTGAGGAAGAAACGATTCTTGTATATACTTGTTAAAAAAAAGTTTTTTAATAATTCCTAACTTCTCTGGTTCATAAGCAGCAAACTCTGGAGACCGACAATCTGTCTGTGGTGGTTTAAAATGATAATTGAATTTTATTTTAATATTCATGTACAGAGGTTCCCACTGGGCTGTGGGCTGATATCAGGCAGCAGTGTGGAAGCGAGGGCAGATAAACTCCTCATAGCGCAGGAAAAAAGCCTGGTGCTTAAAAATTAATCTGTAAAGAAACATTACATAGAGACATGAAAAAATATGTTTTTGTACCATTATTGCCATGTACCTCAGCTACATTTCATAGTTTGTCATTTTTGTTTAAGACCAAATCCAAACTTTTTTTTTTTTTCTTGAAAGTTTTAATTTATCAGCATGATGGCACAGCGGGAAGTATAACCACCTGAGAGCTTCAGGGTCTCCTATTCGATTCTGAGCTTGGGTTACTGATCATGTAGAGTTGAACATATTCTCCCTTTGGGTTTCCTGAAAATTTCTCAGTTTCCTCTCAACTACCAAAAACATGCTTGATTAACAATTGTCCTGGGTGTATTCTTTTTTCACACCGAGCTCCTGGGAAAAGAAAGAAAAGAAAAGAAAAAAGCCGGATCCCTGTAATCAGGGGTGCAAACTGTAAAATGTGCTTTTTGTGCTTTTTTTGTGAGTCTGGTTGCAGCTTGGCTTTCCTTGGGACTCATCAACTCCACAAATCAGAACATTATATATTGACGATGCATTACTATCAAATACTGCATCAGTCATGCTTTTGTCTCAAAACTCGTGAGATCGTGAGATGTCTCTAAACCTGTAGTGGAAAAAACTGCATGCATGACTTATTTTGAGATGAATCATTTTCCCTGCGGCACCGCTACCCTGGGTTTTAAGGTTCCCCCACCTGCCAAATCCCGTTTTAACCCCTGCCTGCAATGGACTGGAATGTCCACAGTGTATTCCTGTCTCACACAGTGAATTCCTGGGAAAAAACAGACTCATCCTTCCACAACCCTAACTAAGGTTATTCGTAAAAAAACAAAAAAACTAATTTAAATGCATTTTATTACACACGAACAACAGATAATCAAGATATATAGAATGGAGGGAAAAAACATAAACTTCATGCCTTCTCTGTGATAAACCTTTTATGTTCTAAAGACTGTTAATGAACAGGGATAAGTTTCTAGGTGTAATTTATGTAATACAGTCATCATGGTGAATGTAAATGTAAAAGTCAGTCAGTTAATCAGCCTGTGAAACGCACTTTGTTCTTTTCAGGTTTCTTCCTTTCTTTTTAGCAGTTTATAGTGAAGGCACATAGAAATTGAATTTCATAGACAATTAAGCAATATCACAGGAGAAGGAGTGCTGTTGTGCTGAATATCAGCATGTCTGTGAGGGCGTCTCAGATTAGAGCCGTTATGAAGGTTTTACAGAATATAAGTATCAGACATGTCTCAATATCAGTTACTGTTTAAAGGACATTATTGCATATTTTGGATGTCTTCCGTATTGTTTTACAATGTGGAAAGAAATAAAAATCAGGAAAGATTTAGAATTAGAAGGTGTGTCCAAACTTTTGACTATGTGGACATTATCTTAATCTAAATTGAAAGTCAACAAAGAATATATAAAAGACAATTGAAAGCCTTTAAAAAGATAAGTGTGTATGTAAGAAGAAAAAGGTGTCTGAAAGAAAAGTTTATTATAGTGTCTTTTCATGGCAGTTTGAACCAGAAGAGGACCCTTCATACATTTAGAGAGTTAAGTGTATAATAAAAACTAGAAACCTGAGTTTAATTAAGAATCCTTAAGGACTCCTTGCCTGTCACTGTGTGCTATATCATTCCTGCAGGTTACAGAATGAGAGGCAGATGTAATTGGTCTTTGGGACTTCATGCAAGATGGACATTTGGCTTTGTGAACGCTAATAAGATCTCAAGTGACTGAGCGAGGTGTGTTTTCGTTTAATTTGTGTGCATTTTATTGTAGTGGAACAGCACAGGTATAGTTCAGGCTTAAAACTGAGGCACATGTTACATGCTAGCATTACCTGGTGCATTACTGTAGGACTGTCCTTGACCATTTTTTAAACTAAATATAGACTAATCACCCCCTCATCCCACCGGGGAGAACTAGCACCTGGCAGTGTTTTTATTAGCATTGGTGAAGAGGCCCACTTTATATCCTGAGCCAAGTACTTGCCAGGACAGCGGTATTAATCAGCTCCATTACAGAGAGGTCAGCATCTGCAGATTGAACTGACTGCTCCAGTGATATCAGGAGAGCAGCTAACATATTGCTACCGTGTTCCACAAGTGATCAATATCATCGGGCTTCACCAGGGTGGCTGCGCTCAGCACATCGGCAGCCAGCACTGGGCAAACTGAGGAGATCTGCAGCCAAAACCAACCGGCTCCTGAGTCATCATATTCGCCAGAACATGCTCAGGTGTGAGTAAGTTGGGAGATGTCTTTGCATTGTGTTGTGTTGTGCAGAAGAGAGCATTCGCTCGTAGTTAGATAGATATCTATCCAACTTTGCTTGTATTTTTAGAGTAGCTTTCCTCGTTGCCTCTTGTAAGAAAACCAAGCAGGAGAAGGACCAGACATCTCTCCAGATTCTTCTATTCTGCAGGTCATTATCAGCATGCAGGTGCCTACTGGTTTTAAAACTGTCACACTCCACTGATAATGATCAAGCAGGATGACCGGCCTTGAATGCATCCAAATCTCAGCTCGTGGGTCTCGTCTGAATCCTGTCTGCCACCAAGTAGTTGGACTGTCTAGAGAATAATTCAAATTATGCTGTTATTTTGTGCATTGTTGTCACTTGTCCTGGGTGTTGGTGACTAGCAAACTGTTTACGCTGAAGCGCTTGGACTAGATTTGTCTCTGAGCCAGGATTCGGATCTTCCAGCCAAGCACACCATGTCGATAGGCATCGCTGCTTATTCAGAACATGAATTGTAGGAGTCAAAAACAGAACCAGTGAGGTGGCTACTCACTTCACATATATGACATAGGCGAGAAATTCAGCCCAAGTTCAGAGGAAAAATGTATGCAATTTGCTGTAGCTTGCTGTGTGTGTAACGTGTTAGCCACAAGCTTTGCTAGCGTGCTAGGTGGGAACTGATTCAGCAGGAAGAAAAGAGTTGTACATATCAGTCACAAGGCAATGCCAGGAACGGTGTGAAGAAAAAAATGTGCATCGAAAAAACAGCAAGTGACTATTGTAGCTAATGAAGCAAAGACAATTTCAAGTAAAATGTCATTACGGACATACCACAATAAAGAATTTGCATGTAAACAGTACACAGCAAGGGAGGTGAATACAATGAGTGCAAACGAGCAAATGATTATAGGTAGTGCAATAAGGAAGGTATTGTATATAAGGTATATGATAAAGAATTCGCATGTAAACAGAATACAGGAAAATATTTATGTTCAATGAGTGCAATGATTTAGGTGTATACAATGAGGAAGATATGGAATACTGTAATAAATAATTTGCACACAGAAGGGTTATATACAGAAAGGGATATATACACTGTGTGCAATTAAGATATTAAGTTATATAGCATGATAAAATAATATGCATATGTAAAGATACACAGAGAAGGGTTATGTATAATGAGTGCAATGGTTATAGGTGAAAGGAACATATGGTAGACCATGGTTATGATATTACAGTTAAGAAGGTTATAGACATGTGTGTAACTTATTATTGACAGTAGGTTATGTTCTATGATATACAACACGTATATTATATATACAGTACAGTTATGAGTGTTTAAGTTCATGTAGAAGCCTGTCTTCAGCTTTGGAGGTCATGGTCACCAGCATTGTGTCCTTATTGTCTGACCTGCACTCAAACTAGAACGTGAAAAGGGAATGATTGCTGAATCCTGCAACACATCATTGTACAGCCTTGATGAAAGATCAAGTGATGTTAAGGTGTTCAACACTACCGTTGCCATTTAGTAAAGATTAATGCAGATGAATGTTAATAGCAGATGTTTTAATCAAATACCAAATATGCATTATATCGCAATACATTGCTGCTTCACAGTACGAATCGTGAAACCTCAGCGGTCGATATTCTGTATTTCTTACCAGAAGGTTGTGAATTTAGATCATGGGTCTAAAATAAGAGTGTGACACAGGTGTCAAAAGTCGTGGGCCACCACAGACCAGTGCAGAAGGCCACTACAAGGCTCCTGAGCGAAAATCAATGCTTGGATTCTTGAATTTTAAACCTCACTGGTTAAGAAGTTAAAAGTTAGCACTAAAATATTACCTTGTTTTTATTTTGCTATGTATCTCACACAATCCCCAAACGTAGCAAATATCCATGAACGTACTGTATACTATTATAGGCCCGAGAAGCAACGTCTAGATTATGCCCGATCAGCAGGGCCTGTTCGTTTTCACCCAAGCTGCTCAAATGCGATAACCTGTAATTAAGGCTTTTCCAGAGCTGGGGTGAAGAGGCAGTAAGACCACATCGTTATCTTCCGTATACACTTCTGCTAGAAGCACACTGCTCCGTGTTATCTTAATTAAACCGCCTTATTTCAGACAAAATCGAGCACCATTGTGAGTGTGGGTTTTTTTTTTTTTTTTTTGCATTTACTTTTTGCTCTGTGGAAACCACAGAACATGAAGAACTGCTAATTTTAGTCATATTCTAGTTCCTGTATTACAGTTGAAGAAAAGATTCTGTACCTCTTCAACAGGACATCAGTTTGTAAGTCTGGCAAAAACGACGTTCTTGGCTCAGCATACTGTAGTTTTATTGAAGTCAGGTTTAAATAGAATTAACCATGGCGCACGCTGGAATATATAAGAACAGAAAGGACCCCGACATCACGGTTTCAAAAGTTAACAAAGAGGCTGAGTGAACGGGAAAGATGTCTGTTCAGCTCCTGTAGCTCCCCGGGGAGACAGGGAATGGCAAATGGTTAATTTGGACTGGCACATGACATCAACTTTGCCACTTGTAGTCACGCCAACTCAGATTGAAAAAGAAATTCAAACATTTTTTACGTTTAAAACAAGACTTCTTTCTTTGGTAGTCGAAGACCACAGATGCTCAAGCTAACACCTAGCAGCTATTTGTGAAAATACACAAAGTGTAAATAAAGTTCTTAGCACTCTTGTAATACACACTTCCCAGTTACTCTAATGCCTGTTCAGTCATAGTTCCTCAATCAACCAATCATATCGCAGCAGCATGAACTTATGCAGGTACTGTACAGGTCAAGAGGTGAACGTCATGTTCACACAAAACACCAGAATGAGGGGATCTCTGAGGCTTATATTTATTCTAAGACAGATATTCAGATTTTTGATAATATTCACAGCTAACATCAGATTGATCATGCTCAGTCTGTAATATTCCCTGCAGTCCATGCGTGCACTGTTTAGATAAAGAATTTAAGCGTGTGTGTGTGTGTGTGTGTGTGTGTGTGTGTGTGTGTGTGTGTGTGTGAGTGGAGTGTGTGTGGGTATCTGGTGCCACCTTCTGGTGCTCTCATTGCTTTGCATGTCATAAAAGTAAGAAGCAGGACAGATAACTGTGGAGACCTGGTTAAAACCGTGATGGAGAACAACAGGTTAATTGGTGAATTACAAGAGCCGTTCAAGTCAAACCATGGTTTTTGATTGTGCAGAATAACAGAATACATGTATTAGAGTAAAAACTTATTGCACTACATAATCCCCTGCTACACTTATGCACTTATCTCAGCGTTTCACTAGTGCTTGGATACCATTAAGGTAGAATGTTTTCTTAGTACACTGGAGCCATGATCATGTCTTAAATGCTGGCCTCCCAGGAACTCCGCTAATGATCCAAACATGTGGATCAGAACTGTATGGGGGATAATAATAATAATAATAGTGTACAAGTGCTGGTCAGGAATGATTGTGTGTACAGTTCCCACAGACAGGTGCGTCTCTTCCACAAGGTGGAGACAAGTTATTCATCGATTTTCTAGGATCCGGTGTTTCACTCGATCAGGATCGTGAAGCCTTCTTTAAAAAATTTGTACATTTTACTCCAGCTAACAGTTTAGTTACAATACTCTACTTGAACTCGTCTGTAAATGTCAATCGCTATAATCCTTTGCTATAAGATTATTCTTCAGTATCTTATTATCTTATTCGGTTTGCAATAATCAAATGTTTATCTTTAACATACAAGTAGATGATGTAGATGAAAGATACGCATGAATATAAAAAAAAATCCTTCAGCCTTGAAGTCATCTGCTTTGTATCCCTTTAGTCTGTCATTGCAACGCCTCGAACACAACAATCAATCAGAGTCTCTTAAATTAGTTTAAAGGGTTTTGATTAAACAAACCTTGAAAAGGCCACGGCATTTGCACAAATGAACAAAGCAGCAGTGTTGTGTTTAGTTGCAGTGTAATGACATTTTCTCTCCTTCACATTTTAGCACGGCGTGTAGGTGATCATCCAGCAGAGATTTAGAGGCTTTGTAGTTTATACCTCAGATTCATGCAGAAGTAAGCACAATTACTCCTGTCACTCAAACTTTCACATCATAGTGGTTCGATTTGTCATTTTTTTTAGGTAAATAGGTGTTTAAATCGACACAAACTTGCAAGCATCCAAACCATTGAATGTGTAGTTTAGCAAAGGAAGGAAAATTAACATAAAATGTATTACTGTTTTAAAGTTTGACTCTGTTATAGTTGACCATCTTGGCTATTCATTCATTCATTCATTCATCTCCTATACTGCTTATCTTGTATTAGGGGTCGTGTTAAATCCAAGGAAAACACCCTGTCCACACATACACACACATACTCACACACTCATTCACACAGCCAATTTGGGAACTCCAGTTAGCCTAATCGGAATGTCTTTGGACTATGGGAAGGAACTAGAACACATTATGCACACACAGATCCGAAGCGGGAATCGAACCCAGACCCTGCCACAGTGCTAAACACTAAGCCACCTGCTGCCTGCCAATCGTTATAACTTCTTAAAATTGTCACATAAACATTTTCATGAATAAATTAAATAATAAAATAAATTAAATCTCAAAAGATAAGTTACCTTATAAACGGTCATTCCTTCACCAGCTCATTTTCCCCCCTTTGTTTGAAGTTAATGAATGATTTTAACATCTATTTACAGGATTTAGACCATATTAAACATTTTTTAAAAACTTTTTGTAAAAAAATTCAGTTATTAGTAGCCTTGAGGCATGGGGAGCATCCGCCATGCATGTTTACATGAATCGTTTGAGCAATACAAAATTATAATAACGATACAGTAGAACTAATAGGTTAATATAATTATAAGAGATTAGAGAAAAGTCAGTTGGAAAATGTATTACGGTATAATAGCAATTTCGTACCACTGCGTTGCTCATGCCTGCATTGTTAGACTCTTAACAATCGTTAGACTCTTCAACAGTTAACGAAAGACTTCACGTTCAGAATCATCACAGCACTTTATGTTTAGAAAACTTTATATTTCTAGAAAACTTTCTTAAATAATGTTCACGTCTCCCAAAAGATAGACGCTGAAAGGTGGTGTCATCAAACTTAGACTAAAGAGATGGCATTTTTCCCAGAACCATAGCTGTAAAAGAACAGAATGAGATGGGAAGAAGTCAGGATAATGGGCCAGTTGTCATTGTTTATGTAGTTTATATTGCACACCAAGTGTTTGTACAGCTCTTGTGCAGGTCAACTAGTAGGTAACCCGTACTACAGTATAAGAGCTTCTATACCTCTGTGCCTCATTCTATTCTTTGAGGAGGTAGTATCATTATCTCTGGCACAATATCATAGCTCTGTTTTTTTCACGAAGAGTTCATTAAGGTTCAACTGCTTGATGAAATGAGTAGGTTGAGGTGTAGCGAACTGATTCGTATGGAATAATGAATGCGAAAGCAGGGTTTTTTGGTTGTAATGTGTTTGTGTGTGCAGGTGTGTGTGATGCTTTGTATGTGAGTGCAAGCTGAATGAGAGTTAAAGAGGGCCATAAATCACACAGCTGTTCACTGCTGACTGATTTCACATTACCCTTCTACAGTACGTCTGAGTAGACTCTCTCCTTTTCGTTCTCTCTCTCTCTCTCTCTCTCTCTCTCTCTCTCTCTCTCTCTCTCGCACACGTTCTCTTGCTCTCTCTCTACGTCTGTTTTATGATCATTGGTAAATGTGTGCTGTTAAAAAATGTTTAAACCAAGAAGATGATATACAGTGTTACAATGATTCAATCAAGTTTTTTTTTTCTTATCGTTTAAATTCAGAAGGAGAATGGTTTCTGCTTGCTGCATTTTTAAATAGATGGTAATTATAATCCAGTGAACACTACCCAGGGGTTATTATTATTATTATTATTTTTAGAAATTACATAAGATTAATTGATGGTGGAGCAATAAACAGTCGTGCAGGGGAAAACTTGCTATGTCAAATCAAATTGAACACTACCATCATTTGTATATTTCTATATTTTTTCCCCTCTCCCTGATTGTGATTGTAAAGTTGAACATATACAGTATTGGTGTCTAGCTACAGTCTAGCTTCTGTTCTCTCATTGAAAATTGGTGTACATTTAATTTTAATCAGGTTCAACCGAAAATGAAAGCACTCAGGCACCCATGATGCAATCAAGAAGCAATCAACATGTGATTGAAGTGTAGACATTTATCTTTAATTCAAGGGCTTTTAACCAAGGGACTAACCCAGAAATGCCTTAACTTGCAATTCCTTGGTCTGGTTTCAAAAGCAAATCAATCCCCATAGATCCCAAAACTTTGCAGAGAAACATGTTTACAGCCTGCCACAAAAACGGTTTAGGCTTCAATAACTAGATTTCCTATTCATGAAAGATTTACAGTTTTTATATGTAACTCATATAAATCTGTATAGACCTTGCAAAACATTATTATTATTCATATTTTAGATATACTATATCCTTAGCAATACATGTACAGTATTAGCATTTAGAATGTTAGTTTAACTTATCACAAGAAACAGAGAAGTTGTCACAGGACAATGTGTAGGATATGAATGCCGGAGTTCAGTAAAATGCATTAGCACATAAATTAACATTAGCCACGGTAGCATTTAACAAAGCTAATGATAATCTTGCTAGCTTGTGGGTGGTAACTGAGTTAGTTAGGCAGGTTTCAAATGACAGCCAGGTTGCCATTCATAGGTCAACCAGGATTTACTCAAAGTCAGCTGCTTCAAAGATGGAGATGATCATAGTGGTCACATTTGAGCTACAAAATTCTCTTTAAAAAAAACCAATGGGTGACATGACGGTTCGTCCCATTTTTTTAAATACAGTCTGTGTCTTTAACAACAAAAAAATAAATACACTAACTGTTTCCAGATAAAACATTTATGTACAAATTCCCTCTATTTTTATGAGCTCAGCTGTATTTGTAACGACTAACTGTTGGTAACTGTTGGTTATGCTGTAATCATAAATATTAGGACTTTTTTCATAATTGATGCAAAAACCTTTCAGTTGATGAAACCACGGACGCCACAAAATGCTGAGTCTGTGCCATTGAACCGCTTTGCCAGGCCTTTATAGAAGCTGCTTTCAGTTGCTGTTTGTTTGTCTTCAGTTGACTGACAGGCCATCTAAAAGATTAAATTTCTTTGCCTTAGGCTACGTTTGTCTACATCAGTTTTGCAGCATTTGACTGAAGTCTGTACACTTCAGAATTCATCCTCGTCCATCTGATAGATGATAGATGCTGATAGCATTCCGATCATCAATGAACACCAGTGACTCAGTTCCAATGGTAGCCATAACACCGGTGGGATATGATGATGATGATGATGATGATGATGATGATGATGATGATGATGTGTTCTGAACTGATCAGGGTTTTAGGGTATCCTTTTTTGTCTTCTCTTATAGACTATAGAGGCAAAAGTGCTCATCCTCCTCCAGTTGTCAAAAGGTATTTCATTACCAAGGAAGAATTCTATGATCATCCATTTTAGTCTTCTAAAAATTATTACTATTAAAATACTAAACTAAAATACTAAACTATACAAAACATATTTAAGGTATGCCATCTTTTAACTATACAAAGCACATTATGTGTCATCTGTTTCATTACACGTACCATTTTAAATATAACGTATTTCATTATACCATTCTATTTAAATAATTCTGTTTTAAAATAACTTTTAAGGATAGTGTACAGTCAGCCATCACCTCTTCTTACAAAGAAACTCTCTAAAAACAGTTTATCTCCCCTGTTATAAGGCATTGCTGAGACTCCGTTTGCCATGAGCACATTTCAAAGGCATTAACAACTTAACTCTCCAATTATCACTTTCAGCTGTTAATTATTATGACATGATTGGATTAGTGAGTGTGAATATTTAATTTTCTATAATTAGGAATGCATTAATTCAATTCTGAGTATTAGTATGAGGGTCACATAGTGGATTGGTCTTAGATTAAGACTTGATCCTTCCAGAGTCAGTCCACTGACTTGTTTAATATTGGGTGAAGGTGACCAACACGGAGAAAGTCATGCTTGACACAGGGCACAAATGGTCTTAAAGTACTTCCGTCACACTTGTCATGGGCTGAATACTATTTAATCTCTGTCTGCATCAACATCAACAATGACATTCCGAGGCTGTTATAGAACAGTTGATTATAAATCTTAGTAATTTAATACTTCTAGTAACAGTTCTTTAATTTGAATGTTTTTTTTAAAACTACAAATAGAAATTCATCGGGCCCTATAAGACCTGTAGTCTCTCACCAAGCACACTAATGGTACATTGACCAATTTAGACTGCCCAAGACTCTGACTCATCTACATTGGCCCAACATACCTTATTGCAGGGTCATTAAGATAGCAAAAGTCTAACGTATCTTGATAAATATTGGAGAGCTTTAAGTCTGTGGCATGTTTGTATTTCAGGAGCAAGGGAGAGAGAGAGGGTGCAGGAAAGAATAGAGGAGAGGTTACATCTGGAGGTGTAGGTGGGTTGAACTGTGTTTGTAGAGAGCTGCTGACATAGAATGCAGAAATGACAAAGGAAAAAGAGAGGAAACGTGTGGATAAAAATCGATAAATAGTTCTCTCCGTGCTTGGTGGGTTTCATCTGGGTATTTCAGTTTCCTCCCACAGTCCAAAGCCATGAAGATTAGGATAATTGCCGTTTCTGAATTGCTCGTAGTATGTGAATGCGTGTGTGAAGGTCCTGCCACGGTCATATTGCACAAATGGAAAGAAATACACTCATACACATATTACACTATGTATTTCCCTTCATTCTCCAAGCTTCATTGCTGCCTCTCCCAGCCAAATTTCATTTTGTTTGTCTGCTCCCATTCCCCATAGGTTTTCACTTACCAATAAAAAGAGGCTTTGAATTACACAATGTCAGATTCATTAAGGAATCATTATTTTCAAAGTGTTACACACTGAGATTGTAATAAATAAATCCTGACACTCCCAACTGCCAGAGAATTCATTTATAATGTGCACAGCTAATTCAGTGGTAGCATGGTGGCATACCGTCTTTGTGGAGGGTTTGATTCAGGTATTCCTTCTGGGTCTGTGTGTGTGTGTGTCCTGCGATTGATTGGCAGCCAGTCCAGTTTGTACCCCACCTGGTGCTCACAGGCTCCTGGGATAGGCTAAAAGGCCCCCATGACCCTGTACAGGATGAGCAGTGTAGAAGATTATTAAATAAACAGCAAATTCAGGCCAAAAATCACACTGTGTTAAATTAATAAAGACAAAAAAAAAGACATAAGCTACAGGGAGATGAAGAGAAATCTCTCCAATGTCTTGACCGATATGCAGGGTTTTGTGAATCGTGTTTTTGCGAATGATGAGACAAAACGCACGTGACACCGCACACAGCAGGTGCAGGCTATTTGTGACACACTTATTGCAGTGTGTAATTGAACCAACTGTCACAGTGGCCCATTTAACTGAGAGCCCTTCTCCCTCGCTCTCATTTCACTCTCCCAGATGCAAGTCAGCACTGTTCAAAGTAATAGAAGCTTCGTCTTTGAAGGAAAAGGAGAATGAGTTTTTTTTCAGAAGTATCACAATGAATTATTTGATCAAATTGCCTATGCTGGTGCATCATGGAGGGTAACTTGGGTTAATTCATCTGTGGGTGAAATTAAGAGGAAAACAAGACCTGATCACAGTACTTTCACCCCAGCTAAATCTCAGCATTAAGGCTTGTGCAGATGCTTTACTCTGTGTATTTATGATATGTCAGGCAAGTGTTATTAAACTGTGTTAGTAAACTGAATTAAATGGATCTACAGTATATAAAGCTGTCCAGCTCTAGGTGGCAATGTGATGATAGGAGGATGCAGAGCTGTGTCCAACACAATAGGTATGCATAGCCATATCTATTTATACTATTTATTTATTTACATAAAAAAAAAAACATTTTTATATATGGACAAAGCCATTTTCGTTTTTTTAGATAAAGTTATTAATCCACATATTTTTTATATTTAATAGCTCAGAATCACATTAAGTTATTCCTGCTTTATGAATATTTATGTAAATTATAAATCATCTTATAGAGCCAGGAATGTCAATTCAATGACTTTAATTCAATAGTGATTAATCATTTTGCATTATTCTAGCCTACCCATTAATGGAAATGTTGGGTTGTGTTCACTAGGAGGTGATTTATCTTCCTTAAAACTATGAGAAAGATAGTGGAGATGGTGGAGTTGGAAAGGGAGAGGGAAATCTGGGAATCTTTTTTTCAGACCGCTGCACATGGATAAGTGGTAGAAAATGGATATATTTTGAATTTTAAGTAAATATTTTTTACTGCAGTGCAGTGAGGAATTTTTATTTTTTATTCATTAAAATTGCTAGTAATTATCATTGTGGCCGCTCACGTTCAAGGTTAAAGGTTTGATTTCTGCCTCGGGTCTGTGTGTGTGAATTTGGGTGTTCTCCGTTTGCTTGGTGGGTTTCCTTCGGGTACTCTGGTTTCCTCCCATAGTCTACAAACATGCAGATTAGGCGTTCCCAAATTGCTTGTAGTGTGTGTGTGTGTGTGTGTGTGTGTGTGTGTGTGTGTCCTGCAATGGATTGGCAACCTGTTCAGGGTGTACCCTGCCTCGTGACCCTGTACACAGGATAATAGTTATAGAAGGTAAATTAATTAATTAAATATTTTTATAAATATTATAGTCGGTATAAGAATTTAGGTCCAGGCCGGTTCCTCTCGTTTCATGCAGCTCTATAGAGAAATATTTAGCTAAAAGTCAGAAATTGGCTAACAGCCATGTGAATTTTGATTTGTTTAAGTGACATCGTACAGCTTGGCTGTACACTGTGCATAGGAGAGATTATTATATTGCTCTGGCCCACACACACACACACACACACACACACACACACACACGCACACACACACACGCACACAACAGGGGCGACAGATGGAATAGAGCTCTCATCATCAAGTTCTGGGAAAGCTAATAAACTGCCCATTTCCCCTGTCAAATAACAATACCAGTAAATACACACACACACACCCTACAGTAGAATCAGTGTAATGACAGTGACAGACAACGAGGAGGTGTGTGTTTGCATGTGTGTGTGAGGACGAGAGACAGACTGCGCGAGTTTTATGTACATGCCACACTGGTGATAAAAGAGCGATAGCACTGTGTTTGGTCACGTTCCCTGACTCAGCATGCCTCCTCCATCTGTTCCTCCAGCATCATCTCTTCCTCCTGTCTCTGCCCCTAAAGTGATGAAGTTCATTGCTGAATGATTTCAGAGCGTGTTGCTGACTGCAGGGTGCCATCATGTTGAAATGAGAGGAACATGGCGCAGTGTACTGTATGATTCACTCCATTGTGAACAATGTACTGTACCAGGCGTAGTTATATCACGTAGGTGGAATTTCACATTTCGAAAAGCGTTTGGTGCGGGTCCATGACTTTTTGCTGATTTCAGGGGAAATTATTTTCATTCAAGATATCGAGTGTGGTTTATAAATGAGAGCATAGCTTATTTGCAAAACAAAACTGATTGTTTGACAGGTAGGGCTGTGGTGGCTTGAACAGTTAAGGCTGTGGGTTACTGGTTTGTTGATCAGAAGGTTAGGGGTTTGAGACTTGGCACCACCAAGATGCCACTGTTGAGCCCTTAACCCTATCTGCTCCAGGGGTACTGTAACCTGGCTGATCCTGGGAGAACATAATTTTGCTGTACAGTACATGTGACAAATAATAATTTAAAAAATCTTGTAATCGGTAATCGGTTTTGGAGTGGATTTTTTCTACCTCTAGTCTGTTCTGTGATTCACTTTTTTGAAAAGAAGCACAAAAGAAGTGTGTGATGGTCTGGGATACATTTTCTAAAAAGATTTTTTTTTGCAATAATCTAATTAGACGAATATTGACCCAGATTAAAGGTCAGTGTAAAGACAGGCATGGTATTTATAATCATTTATGTTATTTCATATTGTAATTATTTGACGTCAAGTGCAATAACACTAGGCGGCACAGTGCTGTAGTGGTCAGCACTGTCGCCTTGCACCTCCAGGGTCCGGGTTCGATTCCCATCTCTGTGTGCATGGAGTTTGCATGTTCTCCCCGTGCTTGGTGGGTTTCCTCCAGGTACTCCGGTTTCCTCCCACCGTCCAAAGACATGTAGGTTAGACTAATTGACATTCCCAAAATTGCCCATAGTGTATGAATGAGTGTGTGTGTGTGCCCTGTGATGGATTGGCACCCTGTCCTGGGTGAACCCTGCCTCATGCCCTAAGTCTCCTGGCATAGGCTCCAGGCCCCAAGCGACCCTGAATACAGGATAAAGTGATATAGACGCAGTTAGTTTGTTGGTATCTTTCATTTCTTGAAATGGTATTTAGATTTTTCTTTTTCCAGATTTTTAAATGTTATAACATTACTTGTGAAGGAAATACATGCAAAAGAGACATACATTTCAGGAAGTAGTTGTCAGAACTAGATGTCAACAATCAAAAATTCAACATTTCACCATGTATGGTGCATTGGCACTTTAACATGCTGTATGACTACACCAAAGTAATTTTCTCAATAAAATATGACTTTAAGAATGAAATATACACTGTAATCATTGGAATTGCAGCATAAGAAAACAGCATCTTTTACTGAAAAGAATTTGCAATTTCCATGTGCTGTCTTGCTCAGTTCAAGCCCAGTGAAACAGATGGAGTCTGCCATGTTTGTGTTGTGTGTTTCTCCTGTCAGTTTATCAGTACCACACAGGCACAAACATGTTCTGGCCATCAGGATAAAACTCAGGCTTACAAACAGTGTTACTCAGTAGGGGTTGATCGTCTTCATGTCAACTACAGTATATAAAACAATCAACAATAACATTAAAGCTTGATCAGATCGAAGTTATTACCTTAAACTTTTCGTCATGTTTCTCAAACCATTCCATTATTCTGCTGAAAGTTGGCATGAAGGGAGCAACAGTGTTTAAGAAGGTGGGACGTGTCAAAGTAACGTCCACATAACATGAAGGCCAGTACTCAAGGTTTCCCAGCAGAACATTATGGAGCGCCAGTACCGGCTTGCCTTCTTCCCACAGTGCATCCTGGTGCCATCTCAGCATGGGCACTCTGAGCAGTCTGCAGCTATGCAGCCCCATATGCAACAAGCTGTGATGTGCTGACACCTTCCTATCATAGCCAGCATTCCATTTTACAGCAATTTGTACTATTCTGTAGGAGCTGTTCTGTGAGACAGGAACATCCGGCTAGCCTTTCTCAGCATGCACATACAGTAAATGATGCCATGACACTGTCATCTGTGCATCAGTCGGTTGTCCTTCCTTGGGACACTTTGAGTAGGCATTAACCACTGCATACTGAGAACACCCAACAAGGACTGCCAGTTTGGACATGCTCTGGCCGGTCCTCAAACCATCACAATTTGGCTCTTGTCAAAGTCGCTCAGATTCGTATGCTTGCCCATTTATTACGCTTAAAACACCTTCAATTTGAGTAATGTCTGTTCACTTGCTGCCTAATCAAACGTAAAAAAAAAAGAAATAAGAAATGTTTCTTGTTTCTTACTTTATATAATATGAAGTAAGAAACGAGAATTTTTACAATTAGAAATATAAAGAAAATATGGAGAGAAAAAACTTCAGCTGTAAAAAGAATTTTAAATTTACATTACGTACAAACAATAAAAATAATAAAAATAAATAATGAAATAAAAATAGGAATATAAATAATATAATAAAATAAAATATAATAAAATAAAGAAGAGAAGAAATGGAATGTAGAAACCATGCCTAGTTATGGGCCAGACAATGTGCAGAGTAATGTGCAAAAGTCGATTCCTTGACAGGTGCTTTATAATGAGATAATGAGTGTAATTTACTTCAGCCTTCAGAGGCTGTAATGTCGTGGCTGTTCGGTGTGTATTGTAGTGTAAATATTATACGAGAGAAAAGTGTTACGTGGGATTACAGTGTGTAAATAAATCCTGTTTGTAATGAATATGAGAGAAAGAATATGCTGCCATAATGATTTAGTGCTCCGTCACAGCTCAGAGCACAAGCCTCCACACACTTATACACACTTCACTGCTGTGAAGAAACAGGCTGGTGATGTTAAAGCGAAGTTATGTTTTAGCCCTGGCACATAATCACCTCAGGATGATTTCTAGGAGTGTTTAAAGTGTAGCTGAGCGTCACGAACTCGTGGCTATGTTGCGTCACTGCCCACCCTTGGTGTTCTTCTTTTATAAAAACCTCGGCAAAAAGTCCAGTGATGGAACAACTACAATAGCACCTCGGTGTTTATTGTGCAAGAAAGGTGCTCAAGTGATCCAAACAGTGTACAAAAAAGGTATACAAACATTTATA